>CM043121.1:46209845-46809845 GCA_023701765.1 Hylyphantes graminicola
ACATGTGTTTGAAAATTGCAGCACCCATGCAACAGTTACTTTTACCCGCACCGGTTCTGTATTCTGACAAATTGTTCACTGTTTACAAAATGGATTTCACTGTATAATATGGTTTTTAATAAGGTAAAAGTAAAACAGATTTATGTAACGAATGGGAGCACAGAAAGTCCTTTAAAAGAGCGATTAGTTGGCGTTCAGTTTCAATTTCTTTCCAATACTTGACATTTTAAATTTCCATAAACATTTCCTTTGAAATATATTATTTGCAGAGTTGCGCTATTATTTTTTTAAATGATAAAAACTCCTTTACTAAAAAGTTTAAAACTTCGAAAAGACTTGGAAACTGCCAATCTAAAGATTCTAGGGATTATTCAAGTTTTTGTGTGTTTATAAAGAACAATTGTATTGTTTGTATGGTAATGCTTAGTTGAAAATAATAAAAAAACTACATAGTTTTATATTTAATTCACAATTATTTTTTTATGCTTTTTAGCCTACTTTTCTTTTTTTTTAATTCGAAGAATTAAAAGAAATAAAAAAGTAGGTATTGACAAGCGGGGTCGGATGTCCGTCCGTCCGTCCGTCTGTCCGTTTCCCACACTTCCAAAATCGGTTCTAATCCATTCGATCTTAAAAATTCTTTTTTGTTAAGAAAAGCTATGACCTTCAGGAGACCCAACTTTCATAACTTTTTGTCCGTCTGTCTGTACGATAGGATGGACATAAATCTACTATTTCTTCGACGAATTTCCCATTGAATTAGCATTGAAATTCAATTTCGAGAGTTATTTAAATCGCTGAATTTAACTACAAAATGCTACGGACAAGTGGATATACGTCAAAAAATTCAGCGTATCCAAATGAGAATCATTGGAAAATTTTCAAAAAAAGAATTCGAATTCTATAGTTACTTCAATTATTTAAAAAAACTTCCAAAATTTAATGCTCATTTAAAATGCATAGGAAGCCATTTTAATTAGAATTAAGATCACCATTGCCATCGCACTATTTGCTCGGAAAAACTTTAATTTTTTTAATTCTTTTTAAGACACATAAATAAAAATAAATTTATTTTAGAGACATCGATCAAATTTTTTTAAAATGGGACCGTCAAATACATTTCTTTAGATTATTTTTTAAGTTGAAATTAAAATGTTTTCATTCTATTTAAAAGCGAGGAATATTACATATTTATTCTTTGATATAAATTTTTGCAAACGATTTTAAAGTAATTATTTATTAGGCCTACTTTTCTTTTTTTTTTTAATTCGAAGATTAAAAAAAAATAAAAAAGTGAGGTATTGGACATGCGGTTCGATTGTCCGTCGTCCGTCCGTCTGTCTGTCTGTCTGTCCTGTCTGTCCGTCCGTCGTCCTGTTCCGTACCCCCCTTCCAAAATCGGTTCTATATATCCGATCTTAAAAATTCTTTTTTTATTTAGAAAAGGTATAACCTCAGACACCCAACTTTTCATACTTTTCTGTCCGTCTGTCTGTACCGATAGGGACGGACATAAAATCTACTATTTGTCGACGAATTTCACATTGAACTTTGCCATTTAAAATTCAATTTCGAAGTCATTTTTTAAATCGCTGAATTTAACTACAATTGCACGGGAACAAAGTGAGATACGTCAAAAAATTCAGCGCATCGAATAATGAGAATACATTGGAAAATTTCATAAAAGAATTCGAATTCTTAAGTACTTCAATTATTTAAAAAAACTGCCAAAGTTTAATGCTCATTATAAAAGCATATGGAAGCCATTATTTTATTCAGAATTAAAATCACCATTTGCCATAGCAACAATCGCGCGAGGGAAACTTTTATTCTTTTAGACAATAAATTAAAATAAAAATTATTTTTGAGGACATCGATCAATTTAAGATGACGTCAAAATAAATATTTTCACTACGAGAATTTTGTATGTTTGATATAAATTGTTTTCATTCTATTTAAAAGCGACGGGGGAAATATTACATAGTTATACTTTGAAATATATAATTTTTGCCACAACGATTTTAAGTTAAATAATTATTTAATTTTCGAAATAAAATAAATGGGAAACTAGCCGAATTTAGCAAGTAAATGTTTATTGAGGAGTAGTTTTTTGGGTTTTTGTTCTTACGAAAAATTAAATACTTATTTATACTGCAAATAAAGCTGTGTTTAGTGCTGTGTTTGAGATGAAAGATGCTGTGTTTATTTAGATGCTGTGGTTTAGTGAAATTTATTTAGATTTTAAGGTGGAAAAAACGGTTGTTGATGTCACTAAACTGTTACGGAACCCAGTTTTTTTCATCGATAAGAATTTTAGTAAGCATTTAAGTAACAGTGAAAAAGTAGGCTATTTTTAGTTCTTTAAGAAACTTCTTGTTTTATTTTTTGAAATAAAGAATTGAAAACTAGCCGAAATTACGGGGTAAATTTTGAATAAATGTTTGAATTATATGCTGTGTTTGGAGCCTGTTTACCAGTTAAACAAAACTGCAGTGTGGAAGTGGGTTAAGTGACAGATTCTGTTACAAACTAACTTGTTAATTTACATTTCCTATTTTAAGTGTATTTCTGAGTAGTTTTATGGTTTTTGTTCAAAGAATAATTAAATATTGATTTATAACTGCAATTAAATCATGTAGACGATAAGTAAAGTTTATTTCATTTGCGATAGAAAATTAATGAAAATAATTGTCTTTACGAAAATGAAATTATAGCTGGATGCTGTGTTTAGTGAAATTTATTCTAATCATAGAGATCTTAATAAAAGTATTAGAGTGGAGATCACGTGACCTATCTATGCTAACGACGGGACAAGCCTGGGGGCCGCCATCTTGAGTCCTAGACCAACTTTTTTTAAGTGGAAAACGCTTAGAAAAAAATAAATTTAATTCTAAAATATTAAAAAAATACCATAAAAATACTAGATGCATTTTGGAATATTTTTAGTGACTTTAAAAGAACTTTTAACGCTTTTCTAGTATTTTTATAATATTTATTTTGTAATTTTAGAATTAAATTTTACTTTTTGCCAAGCATTCTTTTTCTTTATGTGATGGCGACACTGGCAACTTGCAGCCATCCCCGTCGCATTAAGAAGAAGAATACGTGAAAAATAAAATTTAATTCTAAAATTACAAAATAAATATTATAAAAATACTAGAAAAGCGTTAAAAGTTCTTTTAAAGTCACTAAAAATATTCCAAAGTGCAGCTAGTATTTTTATGGTATTTTTTTAATATTTTAGAACTAAAATTTATTTTTTTCTAAGCAATTTCGACTTAAAAAAGTTGGTCTCGGACTCAAGATGGCGGCCCCCAGGCTCGTCCCTTCGTTAGCATAGATAGGTCACGTGATCTCCACTCTAATACTTTTATTAAGATCTCTATGATTATAATGTATATAAATTTAATGTAGAAACGGTTGTTGATGTCACTTACTGTAACGAACCTAGTTTTTTTCAAGATAAGAATTTTAGTAAGTATTTAAGTAACAGGAATGTAGGCTATTTTAGTTCTTTTAGAACTTCTTGTTTTCTTTGAAACTATTTTTTTTTATCATTACTAATTCAAAATTTGAATTTTTCCCCCTCTAAATGCATTTTATAGAAAAATACTTTTTAAAAACTTTATTAACTTAAAGAATTGCACAATAACACACGTTACTCTTAAATAACATATGAAAATATCAAACAACACTTATTCGATAATAAAAATTCAAGTTTTGATTTTTACAAAATGCGAAGTTTTTCGATTAACTTCAATAGATGTGATTGGTGCAAAGTTTGGAAAAAAAAGTGCATGTAAACCATTCATTTTCAATAAAAGTTACTTTTTCTTTTCGCTTGAGACAATAAGTTGGCTCACAAATAGCTCCAAGAATTCAACGATTCTAACTTTCAAGTCAAATCCATATGACTCAGCAAACGCGGAATATGCATTATATGTCGACTGCCATATGGACTCCTGGTCATCCAAATTAGCCTTATCTATTTCACTGGACATAATATCGACGTATTTTTTAGCAGCATCGTTATTATCGATGTCTACGTTGTAGGCCAAGAACACTTCAGCGAAGTTGATAGCAACCACCTCAAAGAATATCGGCATGGTCAAGGGATCATTCAGACTAGCTGCTTTTGATATGATATTAGCCAGAGCTTGAGGATAGGGATGGCCTAGGCCTGTCAAAAATTTGACTGGAATTCGGAAGAATATGTTTCTCACGGCTTTGCTGTCGGTTGTGACGTTCCATATCTTTTGTACTTGAGGCGATTTCTTCAGGTTTTCGAAAACGCTGTTTTTGAAGCCTTCGATGGTTGGTACGAATTCTTCCTTTACCCATGGAGTTGAAGTGCTTTTTGCTTCTGAAACATCGCTCTGTTCAGGAGGCTTGAAGATGTTTCGTGCGCTGCTGGAAGGTTTATCGCCAGCTTGAGTCAAATTGATACTTGCCAATGCAACAATGCTTCCAACTAAGATGGCGTATCTACTATTGATTTTCATGATCTTATTTGTTTGTGATTAAAAAAAATATTCGGCGATGCACCTGCAAAGGAAGATAAGGAATTTTGAGAATTTAGTTTAAGAATTTTCAGTGTTCCTTGAGTTTGATAAAACTAAATGATAATATGAGAAGTTCGAAAATATAAACTTGCTATCGATATAAATTATCGTTCTAGTTAAAGTAGGCGAGTACCCAAAATTCTAAATTTTTTACTATTACTTTAATCTTTTCCAAATTTGGCATAGTGATTTCAAATATAATGAACAATCCTTTTTGAGCAATTTTTTTATTTAAATATAATTGATTTACTTTAAACGGTGTTTTTCAACTTAAAAAGGGGGTTTACGCTAACACTTCTAGCATAAAAAGTTTTACATTAATTTACCTGAAATTTTTTACAGATGCTATTACAATATACATCTATGCTATAAGCCCCTAACATCTGGTGTAAATATAGTACTTTTTTTAAAAATAAATGTCCAAGAGTAAGTTAATCAAAAAATTTTTTGTGTGTGGTTAGTTCATAAAATTTTTCTTAATAACTTCTTTTCTTGTAATTTGTATGTAACTTTCGGGGGTCATTGCATGTATCAGTTCAAAACGAAGAATTTAACACGCAATTAATGTTTATAGGATGAAAATTCAATGTGGTAGACTTGTTAGCGTAAACCTCTTTTTTTGTTGAAAAACACCGCGTTTTAAAATAAATAAATTATATTTAAATTTAAAAAAATACCTAAATAGTATTATTCATTATATTTTAAATCACTATGCCAAATTTGAAAAAGATTAAAGTAAGAGTAACAATTTTAGAATTTTGGGTATTCGCCTACCTTTAGTTACGAAGGAGTATTTCTAGATCGATGCTTATGTGGGAACGTTTCTGGTATTCTTTTATGTCATCTTTAGAAAGTTATACACACTCACATATACCTCGAATTTCTTTCGACTCCGGTCAAGTTTAATGCTCATAGCTTTGCTGCCATTTGAAATACAAATATGAAATATAAATATTGTCATCCAAATAATTATAATTTTTGAATAATGTTCTTAAAAACAATATCACACCAAATACATTTTAATACTTAAAAATTACACGTTAATTTGATATTTTCGAACACTATAATACGCTTCTTAACTTAATAAATAAAAAAATTGTTAAATCAGTAGCAAAGGAAATGTCTTTTTTCAAGAAAAGTTATCTGTACCGTTATTTTAAAAGATCATCTCCTAATGCATAATCATGAATAACCACTTTAATATTCCTACATTATATAGTTTATTTCTAAAACAAGTTAATTTTATTAATTTTAGAATGAATCGTTTTGGCATGTTACTGCTTGTCATCGTATAAAATTAGAGGTATGAATTATTTAATAATTAAGTAAAATATTATTTTAAAACTTACGATACATTTTTTACAATTAAATTATATAAATAATTATATTATTTTTAATTTCTGGAAAACATGCATGTACTCGCCCATCATTGAATTATTCAGAAGTAGAACTTTAAATTTACTTCGAAGTAAAAGATTTTTTGATTACAGAGGCGAAACTAGGAGAGATGCAGTAATAATTTTTTAAAAAAATATTTACAGTAAACATATTTTAAATGAATATATAGATCAGGGGTTCTCAACCTTTTTTTACCGGCGTACGACTTGACTTTTTGAGAAATTTTGGCGTACCACCTGACCTAAATATTTTAATAAAAGTATAATATTTACTTTTCTAAAAGTGTTCTTTTTTGAGTAAAATTCCTGAGAAAACTTCATATTTAATGGTTAGATACTTGTTTATTAAGGCATGCTTATAATAAAGGAGAAATAAAAAGGGTAAAATGGTTATAATTTACAGCTTTGTTTATTACCTATAGGTATAAAAACATACAAATAAAAAATATTACAAACTAAGCAAAATCCGAACCAGAAGTTAACTAAAGATTTCTCTTTTGAAAAATATTACTGTTTAAAATAATGAGCAATATGTTTGCGTGCTCACTGCACATGCGTACAGAATCTATTGATAGCTTCATATTGCTCATATTACTCACGCGTACCACCTGAAATATTTCCGCGTACCACCAGTGGTACGCGTAGAGAGGCGCCGACTTATAAAAAATATTGGGGGGGGGGGCATACCGGGGGTCTTGTCTAGAAAATTTTTCGAAATTTTAGATGAAAAATAGTGAATTTTAATATTTTTAAGCATTTTAGCAAGCTTAACACTCAAGGTGTTTTCTTAAAAAGCTAAATTAATTTATAGCAATAATTATGCTTATATACTATCATTGTACGTACAACCCATCACTCCTATAAAATCGACACCCTTCTAGTCCCGAGTTTCGGTGGTTCTAATGTATTTTATAGCATATTTAATAAGTGAAATAGCTAATTACTTTGAATAAGGCTCAGGGTTTATTAAATAAAACAATGTATCAAAGTTAATGCTAATAGAGTTAATATAGAGTGCCTAATACATTCAGTCAAAAAAGTATGTAAATAGCGGGTTTTAATTGATTATTTCTCCCTAAAAATATTTAATTATTTGAAAATAACCAATAGTAAAACAGTTCTAAACTTAGATTTTTAATATTGCGCCAGGCTCTAAATACAATAAATGGTTTTTAAAATGTGCAAATGTCTACCGTCTGGCTGACACTAAGAAAGTAAAGTAAACTAATAAAATATAGTCACATAAGAGTCCACTAAACAATAATCTCAGAACATTAAGGGCAAAACTAAATACGGTGGAAGCGTAAAGCACGAGCTGAGATCGCCACCAGCAATTCACAGGAAACTAATCCCGCGAGTTTGACAATAAGGTACGGCAACAGAAAGATGAAAATTACCGGTAACGGCTGCGCCGTAGACTGACAAAAATAAAAGAATGGCAAAAACGCTAAGGTTCGATAAAGTGATATTAATAATATCACAGTAAATATCGTGAAACACTGGAAATAAAAAAATATACACCAACCTATAATTTTGGATTTTTCTGTGCATAATATAACTAATAATTTTCTTAAATTATTGGGGGGGCTCTGCCCCCCTAAACGAATTTTTGAGGGGGCTCACGCCCCCTCAGGCCCTATGGAGTCGGCGCCTATGTACGCGTACCACCGGTTGGGAACCCCTGATATAGATAAATAGATTTATTTTATTCGAATACTTTTAAAATATAACTAACTGACTAGTGACTATATAGTAAGAATTTAAATCCCTAGGAAGAACTTAATAAGTTAGGATAATAGGAAGAACTTAATTTAAATCCCTTTAAAACTAGGACGGCTTCTATCTATTCTGCAATAGTTTTTGAGAAGATAACTAATAAATATTTTTAAAGGAATATTAAAAATATTGAAACAAAACACATTATAGTGTACTTACACAAACTAAGATTATGTCGATTTCCTTCAATGTATGTGCTTTGAACGTTTTAGAACGAAATGTCTCATTGGAGATTTTATTGATGGGTTTTTATTAAAAAGATTCTTGAAATAAGCTGAGTAATAAAGTTATTAAAGTAATTTTATATGAAATGCTGGTGAAATTAACACAATTAAATTGCAACATTTGAAACAATTGATGATTCACCCAGAATAAGGAAGATATTTATGATAATTCAATATCACACAAGTTAAGCTTACTTAACCCTTTCAGTCTCAGTGGCGCCATTTGGCATCATCATGTTTCTGATCATAATTTTATAAACATAATCGGGCATACATCTATTGGTATTAATATAAAATATTTTCTAATGGAAAAGTTGGAAGAATCGAATGATGTGCTTTTTGATATCATCCATGGCTATAGACGATCAGAAAACAATTTCCGAAATGATGATGCCATATTGTCATTGGGACTGAAAGGGTTAAGTTTAGAAGTAGGTAAAGCCTGTGATTCAATAAATATAGTTTAATTGAATCATATATTTTTAAAACGAGTGAAGTGCAAATCTATAGACTGGTTTTTGAACTAAAAGTTTCATGCAATCTGCAAAACAAGAAGAATTAGTTATTTCTTTTCTTCAAATTAAGAGCCATGAAATGCGAAGCAGACAGACCCTTGATAGATACTCAAAATAGATTAATCAAATTAATGAATTAAGACGATGAAACAAATACTAATTCAATTTTAATTGAACGAAAATGATATCTTTATAATATTATCTTCTATTTATATAAAACAGCAAAACTAGCGATTATAAAGAGAATACAAATTATTTTTATATCTGAAAAAAAAAACCCATTCCAGTTTATTAAGTTCTTACAGCAAACATAGAAAGTTTTCAGAAGAGTGATTTGAGAATTTATCTCGTAAATGTTTTAATTTATTACCGGAAGATTTAGAGAATCCTGAAAGCGTACCCAAATTTAAAAATGCTTTAAAATAATGTGTTCAAAATGTGGATGAAGAATCGTTACTAATATAATTAATTGTTGAAAATGTCACACTTATTTTAGTTTACTTTAGATCAAGTCTATATCTATTTTGTAAACTTTATGTACTAGGTACTGGTTCCCAACCTTTTCTGGACCATTGCCCCTTTCGTTAGGTTGACTACCACATATCGCCCCCTTTTAATTTTTATGCTTTCTCCAATTATAATTCGAGTTAAAGTATAACTAATAAAACAATTTTATCATTTTAAACACTAACTACCTTATATAAAAACAAACAAAGCAGCTTTATCCGGTCACTCTTAAATAAAATACAATAAAATGTGTATATTTAGCAGAGTTTTTTTTTTTTAAGAAAAAAGGTTAAATAATTACTAAGATCTTTAAACTGGATTCTGCAAAATTTAAGAGAGTTGACAATAAAAATAAAAAAAAAGTGAGTGTTGAAAACTTTTTTTATTATTTTATCTTTTGTTAAGTTTACGTCAAGTATTTGTGGCAAATGTCCACCTGATTTCTTTGTTTAGTAAATAGCTGGAAGGTAACAGAACAAAATCATTGTTCAACTAAATATGTTGACGGTTACGAGATGAGAAGTAGTTCGTTTTTTTTTACCACAGTTGTGGATAATTGTAAAATAAGTTTAACGCAGGCTAACTCATAACCTCTCTGCTTAAAATGATTTTCACCTCACAGTCATACTTCTGATCTACTAACTCCGTCTACAAAGAGTTATCAAGGTTATCTACAACCCACTGCTTCAAGCGAGAATGGATCGACAATAGAATCAGGAATTTCTAACTTGGTCAAATCCTGTTAGCATGCCAATTTAACTTGTCAAGGTGATCAATAAAAATTAGAATGGTTTTATTGTACTAAAGTACAGTATACTATTTTAATTTCCCCTCTTTGAATACTCATCGCCCCCTATCGCCGCCCCCAAACTATTTATTGCCCCCTTGATAATTGCAATCAAGTTAGAATGTTTTGTATTAACAAAACCAAAAAGGTCCGATTCCACAGGAAAAATAACGACCGAAATAATCACTATAGAGAACTCTTTTTGAATCAGCTCTACAAACCTTGTTTACATTTTATTTCAACTGGCTTCTCAAACCAAAGCGTAGTTGCCGGCATATAATTCGCCGAGCGTTTGTTTGGGCTTAATATTGAAGCGATCAATAGCTAATTCAGTTAGCAAACCTGTTTTTGTACTGTTTTTTTACTTGGTAACATTTCTGTCGTATTCTTGTCTCCACGTTGGGGCCGCTTTTATTTGCACCACCTGTATTTTAGTAGCTATTCTGTAACTCTGTCAAAATACAGAATATTTGTAGTATATTATCATTGCATTCAGCTAAGTTAGATTGCAACTGAAGCTTAAGACAAAATGTCCATAACTTTTGCTCGAACTGCAAATCTTGCTTATGTTTTTATGCTGGGACCTAAAAAAGTGAGTGTTTATCTCTTTTACTAATCAGGAAATTCAAATCGGATCATTACCGAGTTATATAGGTATGGTAGGTACATATATATTCCAGCTTGTGTGCTTGTTCAGAGAACCGCTTATAAGCTTTCGTCAAGTGGGACAGACACACAGAAAGAGTTTTCACAAGCACAAGAGACACACAAAGAAAGGACAACACAAACACATAGACAAATAACAACATTTATTGACAGTCACAAACATCCTTGCCTGAATACGAACCCGACCCCACCAGCTACAAAGGCTAGCATCCTAACAATTGCGCCACCAGGGCGGCATTGCCGAGTTACATGTGCTTGAAAATTGCAGCACCCATGTTATCGTTACGTTTAACTAGCAAGGGTGCTGTATTATGCCCATTTTTTTTTACAGTTTAAAAAAAAATCGATTGCAATGAAAATTATTGTTTTTGACAGAAAAAAAAGGGAATAAATAGAATTTAGAATGGAAGCACCGAAGAAACTCTTTTTAAAAGAGAGATTATTTTGTGTTCAGTTTTAATTACTTTTCAATACTTGATATTTTAAACTTCTATAAACATTTCATTTAAATATTCCATACATATTATTTGTAGTGTTGAATTGTTTTTTTAACAATAAAAATTCACTTACTAAATAATTTAAAATTTCGAAAAGTCAAATTGTCAATCTGAAAATTCTAAGAATTATTCTAGTTTTATATTAAAGTTACGATTATTTTAATACTAGTTTTCTTTGAAACTCGATTTTTTTTATCTTGAATATTTTTAAATTTGTATTTTTTCTTTCTCTAAACACATTTTATAAGAAGAAAGACTAGTCAAAAACTTTTTTAAGTTAAAGAATTGTACAATAACATGCATTACTTTTATTTATCATGTTTAAATATTAAACAATATTTCTTTCATAATAAAAAAGACCAGTTTTTATTTTGGGAAAATCCAAGCTTTTTTGATTAATTTCATTAAATGTGATTGGTGCAAGCAAAGAAAATAAGTGTTTGTAAACATTCATGCAATAAGTTACATTTTCTTTTCGCTAGACACAATAAGTTGACTCACAAATAGTTCCAAGAATTCAATAATTTTAACTTTCAAGTCAAATCCATATGACTCAGCAAACAGGGCAAATGAATTATATGTCGACTGCCATATGGACTCCTGGTCATCCAAATTAGCCTTATCTATTTCACTCGACATAAAATCGACGTATTTTTTAGCAGCATCGTTATTATCGATGTCTACGTTGTAGGCCAAGAACATTTCAGCCAAAGTGGTAGCAATCACTTCAAAGAATATCGGCATGGTCATCGGATCATTCAGACTAGCTGCTTTTGATATGATATTAGCCACAGCTTGAGGATAGTGGTGTCCAAGGCCTGTCAAAAATTTGACGGGAATTCGGAAGAATATGTTTCTCACGGCTTTGCTGTCGGTCGTGACGTTCCATATCTTTTGTACTTGAGGCGATTTCTTCAGGTTTTCGAAAACGCTGTTTTTGAAGCCTTCGACGGTTGGTACGAATTCTTCCTTTACCCATGGAGTTGAAGTGCTTTTTGCTTCTGAAACATCGCTCTGTTCAGGAGACTTGAAGATGTTTCGTGCGCTGCTGGAAGGTTTATCGCCAGCTTGAGTTAAATTGAGACTTGCCAATACAACAATGCTTCCAATTAAGATGGCGAATCTACTATTGGTTTTCATTATCTTATTTGTTTGTGATTTAAAAAAATATATATGGCGATGCACCTGCAAAGGAAGATAAGGAATTTTGAGAAGTTAGTTTAAGAATTTGCAGTGTTCCTTGAGTTTGATAAAACTAAATGATACTATGAGAAGTTCGAAAATATAAACTTGCTATCGATATAAATTATCGTTCTAGTTAAGTTACAAATGAGTATTTCTAGATTGATGTCTATATGGGAACGTTTCTGGTATTCTTTTATGTCTTCTTTAGATAGCTTCTATACACTCACAAAATGAAATACAAATATGAAATACAAATATTGTCATCTAAATAATTAAAATTTTTTGAATAATGTTCCTAAGAGCAATATCACACCAATTGGACCTGGACGATTATAAAACCTTCCACTTTTTACGCTATAAACGTAGTGTGGAAGCTAAAATTGTTAAATCAGTGCAAAACAAATGTCTTATTTCAAGAAAAGTTATATGTACCGTTATTTTAAAAGATCATCTCCTAGTGCATAATCATGAATAACTGCTTTAATAATTCCTACGTTATATAGTTTTTTTCTAAAACAAGTTAATTTTATTAATTTTAGAATGAATCGTTTTTACATGTTACTGCTTGTCATCGTATAAAATTAGAGGTATGAATTATTTAATAATTAAGTAAAATATCAATGCAAAACTTACGATAAATTTTTTACAATTAAATTATATAAATAATTATATTATTTTTAATTTCTGGATAACATGCATGTACTCGCCCATCATTGAATGGTATATTCAAAAGTAGAACTTTAAATTTACTTCGAAGCAAAAGATTTTTTGATTACAGAGGTAAAACTAGGGGAGATACAGTAATAATTTTGTTTAATATTTACAGTAAAAATATTTTAAATGAAGATATAGATAAATAGATTTATTTTAATCGAATACTTTTAAAATATAACTAACTGACTAGTGACTATATAGTAAGAACTTAAATCCCTAGGAAGAACTTAATAAGTTAGGATAATAGGAAGAACTTAATTTAAATCCCTTTAAAACTAGGCCGGCTTCTACCTATTCTGCAATAGTTTTTGAGAAGATAACTGATAAATATTTTTATAAAGGAATATTAAAAATATTGAAACAAAACACATTAGTTTACTTACAAAAGCTTTGATTGTGTCGATTTCCTTCAATTTATGTGCTTTGACTCCAATGAAAGAAGTCTCATTGGAGTTTTTATTGATGGGTTTTATTAAAAAGGCGCATGAAATAAGCTGAGTAATAAAGTTATTAAAGTAATTTTATAAAAATGCTTGTGAAATTAACCCAATTAAATTGCAACATTTGAAACAATTGATGATTCACCCTGAATCAAGAAGATATTTATGATAATTCAATATCATACAAGTTAAGTTTACTTAACCCTTTCAGTCCTAGTGATGCCATTTGGCATCATCATGTTTCTGATCATAATTTTAAAAACATAATAGGGCTGAAATCTATTGGGATTAATATAAAATATTTTCTAATGGAAAAAGTTGGAAGAATCGAATGATGTGCTTTTTGATATCATAAATGGCCATAGAAGATCAGAAAACAATTTCCAAATTGATGATGCAAAATTGTCATTGGGTCTGAAAGGGTTAAGTTTAGAAGTAGGTAATGTCTGTGATTCAATAAATATAGTTTAATTGAATCATTTATTTTTAAAACGAGTGAAGTGCAAATCTCAAGACTGGTTTCTGAAATAAAAGTTTCATTCGATCTGCAAAACAAGAAAAACTATTTCTTCTTCTTCTTTTTTTTAAAAATTAAGAACCATGAAATAAGAAGTTGATCAGACCCTTGATAGATACTCAAAATAGATTAATCAAATTAACGAATTAAGACAATGAAACAAATAATAATTCAATCTTAATTGTACGAAAATTATATCTTTAAAATATTATCTACTAGTATTTATATAAAGCAGCAAACCTAGCGATTATAAAAAAATAACAAATTATTATATCCTGAAAAAAAAAACAGTTTAAAAAGTACCTATAGCAAATGTAGAAAGTTTCAGGAAGAGTTTTGAGTATTCATCTCGTAAATGTTTTAAGTTATTGTCGGAAGAGTTACAGAGAACTAGAAGTGTACCCAAATTAAAAGATGATCTAAAATTATATGTTCAAAATGTGGACGAATAATTGTTACTAATATAATTAATAATTAAAAATGATGCCACACCTATTTTATTTTACTTTAAATCACGCATATAACTACTTTGAAAACTTCATGAACTAGGTAAATTATCAATTGCTATTGTATTTAATTCTATCTTTGTGTATACTGTCATGTTTGCTAATATACAGAAATTATCCCGACAAGTTTTCTTTTTTTAAGCATTTTTCAGAAACTCTGTATCAGTTCTTTCCTATACTTAATTTTCTTTTGCATTTCCTGAAATTGAACATCTTTCTCAGGAACTATAACAGATATCAACTCATTTTATTATTTCTCTTCAATTAATATATTTGGTAGTGAAACTGAGGAATTTTTGAATATCTCTGCTAAAAAAACTTTTACAACTTTAAATAAGATTTTTTTTTGCTTAAAAACATATTTTGAAAAAAAAAAACACGGTAAAAGTATTTTTTACACTGTGAAATATTCTCAGTTTAAATCAAAGATCTATATGTAAGTAGCAAACTATAAAAAAATTCATAATGATATCTCATATGTAGGTCCTGATAAAAATGTTCATAGAGTAAGTAAAATTAACATGGGCGAGATCGAACCATTTGACTCCCCTTAAGGAAAATGCATGGTTTTTTTATGCAAAATATTCAAAATCTCTGTTCCCACACTCTTAAAACAAACACTCCTAATTTAACTCAGTCTGAGTGGATTTCACTCCTCCAGACTGGAAAATGCACTTCTCCTTTTGGAGTGGATCCTTTGTGTGTTAAACCTCCGACAGGATCACTCCAAACGAGTGATTTCAACTCAGTCTGAGTAAATATGCATGCCTTTACGGTGTCGAAAATGCACTTCTCAAACTGGAGTGGATTTCACTCTTTTGTTTTAAGAGTGCATGTGTGGGTGTGCCAGGCAACCAACCAAGAAATCTTTGTTTAGTGCAGAAACCAGGCAAGTTAAATTGTTTGAGTGGTTCATGGGAAAAAATCAATTTTCTAAAAAAAAATTCTTTCTCTGCTTTACTTCAAATCAATAATTCACTTTTGAAATAAATGAGCTAAAGAGCATATATAGTTTTAAAATGTCGCATTACCTTACTACTGAAATTTTTTTAAAAAAATGTTTGAATCCTTAATATTTACGCATCCAATCTTTACTACATTTTGTCAATGAATTTTGACCATTGGTGCACAATTTTTATTTCTAGAAAACATAATTTTCTTGTATCATTATTTTTATTATATGGTTAATCAATTGGTGTATAAACGAGTTAAGAAAGAATTGTTTGTAACATTAAATTAATTTATTTTTCTTTTCGGTTAATACAATAAACCCGTTCACAAAGAGTTTCAGGAACTCATCGATTTGAACTTTAAAGTCAAATCCGTATGACTCAGCAAACATACCATATGTATTATATTGAGCCTGAACTATGGTTTCATAGTCATCCACTTTAGCCAGATCTAATTAACTCGACAAAAAAATCGACATTCTTTTAGCATTATCACAATTCAGTGTCTTAATTGTGAGCCTAGAGAACTTCGTGAGAGGTTGATAGCAGCCACTTCAAACTTCAAAGAATATCGGCATGGTCAACGGATTGTGCAAACTACTTGCCTTCCATACAATATACAATATTGGCCAGAGCTTGAGGACTAGGATGTCCACACTCTTAAAACGAACGAGCGATTTTAACTCAGTCTGAGTAATTTTCACTCCTCCAGTCTGGAAAATGCACTTCTCCTCTTGGAGTGGATCCTTTGTGTGTTAAACCTCCGACAGGATCACTCCAAACGAGTGATTTTTATTTGGTCTGATTTAATATTCACTCCTTTCCAGTGTCGAAAATGCACTTCTCCTACTGGAGTGGATTTCACTAGTTTGTTTTAAGAGTGCAAGGTCTATAAGGAATTTGGTGGGAATTAAAAAAACTTAATTAAGTAAAAGAATTGTACAATAAAACTTGTTTTAATAATCTTAACTACTTTGAATTATTTCATTAAATGTGATTGGTACAAAATTTGGCAGAGTAGTGTTCGTAAAACCTTTCATGTAATACTAAGTTGCATTTTCTTTTCGCCCAATACAATAAGTCCGTTCACAAAGAGTTCCAGGAATTCATCGATTTGAACTTTAAAGTCAAATCCATATGTCTCAGCAAACATACCATACGCATTATATTGAGTCTGAGTTATGGATTCATAGCCATCCAAATTAGCCATAGCTAATTTAATCGACAAAAATTCGACATACTTTTCAGCATCAAAATCGATGTCTTTGTTGTGAACTAAGAAAACTTCAGCGAGGTTGATAGCAGCCACTTCAAAGAATATTGGCATGGTCAACAGATTGTACAAACTTCCTGCCTTCGATACAATATACAATATTGGCCAGAGCTCGAGGACTAGGATGTCCAAGGTCTGTAAGAAATTTGGTGGGAATTCGGAAAAGTCTGCGTCTCATGGTTTAGACAAAGGTTGAAAAACTTTATTAAGTAAAAGAATTGTACAATAACATACCTTACTTCTATTTAACAAATGAAAGTATTTTTATATATACGTAATTTCTTTCGCAATAAAAAAATAAAGTTATTATTTTTTTAAAAATCTAAACTATTTCGATAAATTTCATTAAGTGTGATTGGTACAAAATTTGGAAGAGTATTGTTCGTAAAACCTTTCATGTATAATACTAAGTTACATTTTCTTTTCGCTCAATACAATAAGTCCGTTCGCAAAGAGTTCCAGGAATTCATCGATTTGAACTTTAAAGTCAAATCCATATGACTCAGCAAACATCATATACGCATTATATTGAGCCTGAACTATGGATTCATAGTCATCCAAATTAGCCACATCTAATTCACTCGACAAAAGATCGACATACTCTTCAGCAGCATCACTATCGATGTCTTTGTTGTGAGCCAAGAAAACTTCAGCGAGGTTGATAGCAGTCACTTCAAAGAATATCGGCATGGTCAACGGATGGTGCAGACTTCCCGCTTTTGATACAATATTGGCCATAGATTGAGGTCTAGGATGGCCAAGGGCCGTAAGAAACTTGGTGGCAATTTTGAAGTACACACGTCTTGTTGTTTCGCTGTCGCTGGTGACATGCCATATATTCTGCACTTGAAGAGATGTCTCCAGGTTTTTGAAGACACTGTTGTTGAAGTCTTGGATGGTCGAAACAAATTTTTTTTGGACCCACGGTGTGGATGTATTCTCTACCTCTGAAATATTGCTCTTTTTCGGGGACTTGAAGATGTTTCTTGTCGTGTTAGCTAGTCCTAAGGCAATTATGGTTAGTAAAAGGATGACTGCTACTAAGATTACAAATCCCTTATAGAGCATCATCATTGTCTTGTTTCGTATCATGGCATAATTTTAAGAATATCTGTGATCGACCTGCAAGTAAAATTTTATTTTATAATCTAGCATAATTTAAGTTTATATGAAATTTACATATCTGCAGCTTAGTAAATGAGATTGCGTGAAAAATTGAAAAATTAATTCTTTAGACAGCATGTATTTGGACCTGTAAAGAGAACGTGATTTGCTGTTAAGCATTTGGTGTAACGTTACTTCATAAAACTAGTGGTAGCGTGAGCTTCATTGTGAAAGATTTCGCCTAATGAAGGGGCAAATTTCACCACAAAAAGGAGTAAGCTTTCTCTAAAAGTAGAGAATTTTACACAACAAAATGGAGTAAGTTTACATTATAAAAAATGAGTGAGCTTATATTAAAAGCTGATTGAGCTTGCACCACCAAAGCTGACTAAAGTTATATCACAAGAAGAAGTTAACTATCGAATCATTATAACTAATATTATTCTCCTCTGTTAAACGAATAATAAAGCAAATCTCCACCAAACAAGGGGCAGCATTATGGAATTTAACTCTTTACAATGGAAGCTGAATTATTATGGAATAAAATTGAAGAATAACAGTGCAAATACAAGTGTAAAACTTCTGTAACAAAATATTTTTTTACCCGATACAATATTTTTATAAGGCAAGGCTCGATCTGTAAGTACTTAAATTGTGAAAAGTATCCAGTTGAGAGGGCTTGAATACTTATACACTGCTCACAACAATTAGGGGAGCGCATATTAATATTTTTCAGCCTGTTTTTTACCATTTCATTTTGGATGCATAAACTCTTTCAACCCCAATGTTTCCATTTGGAATCATGAGCGCGCGACTTTTTTTTCTCACTAAGTTGAGCTTGCACTAATTTATCGGTAGATGGAAGAATCATGTCTTCTGAGGATGTAAATAATGTTTGTTTTAATCAAATAAAATATGAAAACATGGTGAAATAAAATTCACTCCCCCAAAAAATTTATGAAATAAATTGGCTCTAAATTCTTAACGCCTGCATTCTTAGATGTTTAAAATTGATTTTAACTCTTCTTGCAAATAAAAATTTGAAATTAATTTTTGATTCCAATCCCCCCCTTACATTTTAGTTAAAAAAATTAATATTTTTCAGCCTGTTTTTTACCATTTCATTCTGGATGCATAATGAATCTATTTCACAAATTTTAGATTTTTAGAATAAAAAACAAAACACTGAAACTGAAAGGGTTAACAAAAGTACGCAAAGTGCTCCCCTAATTGTTATGAGCAGGTAGTTAAGAAAAGTTAGATGGTGCAAGAACTTACAAACTATATTTCATATAAAGACATTTATTTAAAAATAGTAAAATAACTAATGAAACTTTAATTATCGTGTCACTCGAATAGAGATTAAAGAAAGGGGTCCGCTTCACAATACTTTCTGGTCCAAGGGAAAAAAAAGAAAAATATTAAAAAAATTCAAATGTTGACTACGGTACTTTAAATTTTTAAAAACTGTATTATTGTTTTTTATACCATTTTATTTTTCCATATTGTATTTATTCCAAATAAAAAAAGACTTTTGTTTTAATATGAAAAAAATCGTTTGCTTATTGAATCATTTTCTATTAAATCAAGAACTTAAAGAAAAGACATCAACAAATACTATAAGTAATTTAAATTTGTATAAAATAAAAATGTTTTTGGCAACAATACACACGGTTTATATTAATTTTAGAATAAATCGTTTTTGCATTCTATGACTCGTCACAAAATAAAATTCGAGGTATGTGTTTTATAGTTTAAAAAATAGTAATGCAAAACTTACGATCGATATTTTTATAATTATACTATTCAAAGAATTATACTATTTTTGAATTTCCGAATAACATGCGTTCTATCTATCACCTACCATTGACTGCAACATTCAAATGTAGAAATTTAATTTCACTTCTTCGAATAATTTCTTGATGCTTTTGAGAACCATTTTTAATGAATGTTTTGGAATAAATGAAAAAAAAATCCTATCGAAAGACAAGACATATTGTTTACTTACGAAAGTGCTATTGTGCTAATCTTCTACAATTTAAAAAACTTCTGCCGTTTTAGCAGGAAATGTCGCATTGGAAATTTTATCTATAAGGGTTTCTTTAAAATAGTGTTTAATAAGTTGAGTAATAACTTTATTAAAACGGTTTTATGCAAGCTATGCAATTTTATCAATCCCAACTAAATTGAACAATTTCGAACAATTGAAGAGCTTAGGGGAAAAATGTGCTAAATGACATTTACGAAGAAATGGAGATTTTTTTTTTGTCCATGGACATAGTATTCCCTTCTTTGAAGAAAACAAGTTTCCCTGTTTTCATAAACTTTAAGTTAATTTTTTAAACTCTTTTGTAAGTGCCATTTTCAATGTATTTACGTGCAAACAAAAAACTTTAAAGCTCATTTTCTCGTTTTCACCTTTTGCCACTTAGCACGCTCTTCCACTAAGCTCTGAAATTGACGATTCATCCAGAATAATGGCTAGATTTTAGATAATTCAAGATCGGAAGAAGAGATATTTATATTTTGACTTATTTGTACGGCGTCACTGAAATCCCCACTCCTTCATTTTTCCTGACTTTACGTTTCGGCGGTACTATATAGAACGCGGAAACTAGAATATATTCTATTTAATCAACGTGACTAATATGTTACTTGCCGCTCCGGTGGCACACTCGTTAGGATTCTAGCCTTTGGAGCTGCTGGGGTCGGGTTCGAATCCCGGTCAGGCATGGATGTTTGTGACTGTCAATAAATGTTGTTATTTGTCTATGTGTTTGTGTCGTCTCTTTCTTTGTGTCTCTTGTGCTTGTGTTATTTCTGGGGCTTAGTACAATAGACTTAAAGTCGCAGTGCTTGGCGATATTGCCCCCCACCAAGAAAGTCATAAGTCAATATGTTACTTTTGCTTTTCTGTGGCATATAGTTAAAGATTAAACTCTAAAATAGTGTAAACTTAAGGGCACGTTTTTCGTACAAGCCGCGCTTTATCATCAACATTGTACATCATTTTAAACTATTTGTAATGAAAAGTAAAACTTGAGTGGAGGCCGAATTTTTTTTAGTATTTTTCACTTTACTTGTGTGGATTTCATTCTGAAATATTTTGATGAAAATTTAATATCAATGTTTTTACTATGCAAATGATGAAATTTTTCAACTTTATGCCTGTGAGTTTTCTATGAAAACACTATTTAACTACTTGACATTTGTAGCGTTACATAAATAAAGAAAACAAACTTCTTACGGAGCAACAAAATATTTTTAGGAAAGCTTTTTATTCGATCTATGAAATTTAAAGGAGCTTAAATTGGTAGAGTAACTTCATCTTTAATTAACCTTGAACGATGCAGAAATTGAGTTTTCAAAGTAACAAAAAAACTTATTTGTTTCGAACATTCTTAATCGAAAATACGAGTAATAAGATTTTTCGTTTTTGATTGGTTAAAAAACTTAAACAGAATTAAACAATTTTGTAATTCCATTTATTTTATTCGAAACTTTAATCATTTCTTTTCACCTTCATTTGCTGTATCCTCCTTTATTCAAAAATATCATTAGTTGACGTTAAAAAATGCTGTCACCACATTCTGAATTGGTTTTCTTTCATCACGATTTGCTCCTCGGGCGACGTATTGTTCAATTCCATATATCGATTGACGACGGCACCAGTTTGTCATCGTAATCGGACAAAGTAAATGGACTATCTTGTTACAACAAGAGAACTGATTTTGTTCCTCTTGAGATTCTTTTTATCTTTTATTCTTCTCAGGATTATTATTCTTTTGTATAATAACATCGTTAAGAAGGTTAGATTTTGTAATGGTTACATTGGGTCAATGACGAAATTCTAGGGCAAGATTTAAGAATAAGCAGAAGTTTTTTTTTTAATGAACGAATAATTTAGTCATTTCGATTTTACTTGCTGAAAATATTATAAATAGGATTATGTGGATATTTAAATTATCATCAATTCTAATGATGAATTTTCGTAATTTTTTTTACCGCAGAATGGATTTGGGAAATTATATTTTAAAAGAATATTTGTGAGTTTGAATAATAATTTTTATTTAAATAATATCCTTAAGGACTTTTTCATACCCATACTGTAACAACCACATTCGTAATCAACAAAATATTTATTATAATACTTTTACTGTTCAGTCTGTCGTAAAAAAGTTTTTTTTAAACCTTCTGTCCGATTTAAAGGCAAAATCTTTATTACCTGATCCCTTTCAGAACGAACTCGGACAGCTTTGACTGACTTCTGATTAGTTAGTTTTTAGATTGACACACCAATCAACCAATCAGTTACCGTAAAAGATGTTTTGTGTCGACACAGACCGTAGAATCAAGCCGTTATGCTGTTATCCGATGAATTCTCGGCAATACATGTCTTTTTTTAAAATAAAGAATAAATTTAAATCTTATAGTATTGCTCTTTACAATTTAATTTTATTTTACCTTCATTGCTCTATTTATTAAATAGAATCACATGAATTAAGTTTTTCTTTTAGAAAAAATTAACTGTAGTCTTTATGTATGTACGAATAAAAGATTTCGAACAAACTTGGATTTTAACGATTGCTATAATTAGCTAAACCAACTTCCGAATAGTACTAACACTAGGAAATACTCAATTAATCCTAAACACTTAAAATTGTTTATAATTAAAAACTGAAATTTTAAACAAATATATTTTTAAAGATATTTTAATGCAATATTTTCAATTAAGCAGTACCTATTAGAAAATCTTTTTAAATTGTTATGCATAATACAAAATTTTTAGGAGAAATGATCAAATTCAGTATTGAATTCATCATTCGAAAGATGTAAAAAAGCGATACCTCAGTAGATAAAACATTGCTTTTGAAGATTCAACAGTAATAGTCGGCACTATTGAAATTTTTTTTACCAATTATAATTCATAATTTTCTTTTATATTTATCTTTAATTGCGACTTATGCGAAGATTTATCTACGTGATTTAGCAAATTTTTATGACTATTAAACTTTTGATTTCGTAAAAATATCTAATTATAATTAACCAGAATAAATTAAGGAAAAAGTTTTGTTTGAAAAGGTTTAGTTTTTAAAAGTGATATTTTGGGGGTTTTAAATATTTTTGTTTGGTTGTAAAGAATATTTTTGTTTTGTGGTTTTGAAAAAAAAAAAACAAAAAAAAAAAAAAAAAAACCCGATAGCCACAAAAATCGTTAAAGGGCCCAGGTTGTCATTATTTGACCTAATGCATGAATTTACGAATTCTTTATTCTGTGAAATTTTGCTTATGTTTTGAAAGTAACTTTTGAAAAAAATTAGCTTTTGACGTATGCTGAGGGGCACGTCAATTTAGTTGAATTTCAGGTTTTGAATAGTAAAATATAAGTTTTGGTGTGCTATTTGGTGTAAACAACAAGTTTTTTCAGTTTTTATATAATTTATGATAACAGATTATGATCTTTAAACATATATTCCCTAGAAAATAGAAGAATAAGAGGTGATTTAACTCAGTTATTCAAATTCATCAAGCATATGGAGACATCAAGGTTTTAATTTTAAACTTAAATGGACGAACCAGAGACATGGTCTGAAATTAAAAAAAATATTGTTTCAGAAAGGAGGTATTATTTTTATAATAGATTTGTCATTGAATGGAATGCTTTATCAGATTATGTTGTTTATTCGAAAAGAGTGGAAGAATTCAAAAAGAATCTCGATAGTTAGTGGCAACTAATAAATAATTAATTATTTTCTTTTGACCAACCTTGCTGGGCCTCTGGTCTGCTGTTGGTCGACCATATTTGTATTTGTAATAGTTCATTCTAGCAAAATGTCCTATAAATGAACCGCTAAAAAAGTTTTTTTGCAATTGCTTTGAAATTTGCTTGAACTTCTTAATAAGTCTGTTTTTTAACATAATTAATAAATCAACTGCTCCGATATAGATATATTTAAAGCTTGAACACAATAGAAAGGTTTATATTAAAAAATTGTAAACTGAAGTTGTGAAGTTAATTCTACTAAGGTCCACCTGTGTACCTCTGGTGCAACGAGTTTAAACCCCCTTCAAAACCACATTTCCCGCCAAATCTCTCCACAATCCTCATTCTTCCAATCGGGACAAAAATACGAGGGACGTTCTCGTCCCCCCACAATCTGATCGATCCCGCTCCGGGAAAGACGCCTCTCTCCCGGAACCATGCTTTCTCCTCATTCTGATCCCGTTTTTATTAATCCAGGATAAATATGGGTTGAAGTGATTCCTGGATGGATTTCCTGAAGGTCGCTGTCAACACCAAGTTCCAGTTCCAGTGGCCGAACGCGAGAAAGAAGACACCAAGGGCCAAGCATGACGGCTCCGGACCGACTGAAACAACGTGAGTTGTATTTGATTTGTTTGTTGGGGGAGGGGGAGGGGGTAGCACGTGGTGATGCAGATGAGTAATGTGATTATATAGTTATGGGCTTTGTTATTTGAAAAATTATTATATTTTAAGATTTTATGACTTATGTTGTATTAATAAATATATAAGGATTAAATGACAAGGATTATTACAAGGAAATTTATTTTTAGTTTTCGAATTTCAAAGTTTTTAATATTTCAATTTATTTGCATATTTATTTAATATTTATAGATTTTTTTTATTTTATAAATTTATAATAGTTTTTAAAATGCATTCATTATTTTTTTTATACAAGCACGTGGTGATGAGAAGTGTGGGTTACGGGTTTTGTAACTTGAAATATCTAAATATTTTAAGAAGTGCGTTGTATTCATGAGTATAGTATGAGGCAGTATAGTTGGCAGTCTTGGCTGTACTCAGTAAAAAAAATCATAACGTTACCCTTACAATTCAAAGACATTACTGGTTTTTTTACGTTTACATCGAGTTTTGGATTTGCAGTTTTTTTAAACATAAGTAAGACTATTTAATGATAATCCTTTTTGGGCAATTGCAATATATATTTGACATCAGGAAATCATGTCCGATGACGAGATGTAAAAAATATAGTGGGGCGCAGTTATGATGTCGTTTCACGAAAGTCATCAGAGTTTGGTGGATCGAATCAAGACAGATACCAATCCAAACAGCACGTATAGTTGGGAAAGATGTAAAAATAATAGTAGAATTGTCCCATTTTTTGCCTTTGAATAGAAAGTCTTTTTTGACATTCCCAGGAAAGTTACTGGCTTTATGTGGGATCGTTACTAAATTTGTAAGGAAAGTTACAGATATATTCTAGGAATATTACTGGCAAAAATTTTGCAGCTCAACTTCCCAAAATTTCCCAGTAACGTTCTTGAAAGTTTTTACAGTGCATTTGGGGTTTAGCTCGGAGTGAATTGTAGTTACGGTTGAGTTTTGAAATGCAAAAACATTTATGTAAATAATTTTGTCTAAATATGCTTACAACTTTTTGAGATACAACTCTTGTATCACTATTCTTAAATAATATTCATAAATAAAACGAGAGTGAATTTGTGTAAATTAATGCTCTAACAACGTAGCATTTTTTGCGCTTGATGCCAATTTATTATATTTCCTTTTATGTTGTTAGTATCCTAAAAATACTGAAGAAAGTTAGTTCCGCAATTTTACAAAATCTCTTATTGAAGCATTTACCTCAAAATGTATAGTAAAAAGTATAATACACATAAATGGTGAATTTTATCATTCCATTTATGCGGATTTGTTCAATTTGGTTCAAGAAGCCCACTGTTGAAATGAAAAATTCTAAAATGATTTAAATAACTTAATTTAAACACTTGAAGTAATGTTAAAAGTTATTTTACTATTTTTGCTTTTAAATTATTGATCAAAATAAGATTAAGACGAGGATACGATTCTGTTTTTGTTTGGGTCATTAAAACAAAGTTTTCTCATCAAAAACATTTTTAATACTATTTCTTAAAATAATTTGAAATGGAAACATTTGTAATGGTGCCGGTTGTGTATTTTTAAACATCTTTTGATATAGTTAAAATATATCAAGCATATAATGTTTAATGCTCTAGTAAGGAAATGGTAGTTTTGAATAAAGTTTTAAATTTAAGTAAAAGGAATACTTACTCGTGATAGAAAATGCGTAGTTCTTTAAAATTCGAATAACAGCATTCCCTTAATAAATTGCATTATCCTTTAATTTTATCTTCCCTTTAAAAGTAACTTTCTCGTTAAATGTAAAACTTGGGAAAAATATAAAAACATTACTTCTTCTGTGCCAGCATTCTTGTTATGATAGTATGCAAAAATACAAGGACAAAAAAGATAAAAAATTACTATAAAGCTAATGTATTTCAAGTTTGTAAATTAGTTGTTGCACAAAAAAATGAAGTAAAGGCGCAAAAAACTGCATTCTCTTTAAATAACGAATGTCTACATATTTTGAATTTTTTTTTGTATAATAAGTTGGCTACTTTTAAATAAAATAAGCATTTTTAATTCCATGTTTATTTTGAACCTTCAACAATTTTTCTAAACTTTGACTTAGAGTTGTTGTTAAATAAAAAAAAATCTGTCATATAAATGCCATTTATTGAATTATTTTTCGAACGCAGTTCTCATAATTAAGTTTAAGTAGTTATGACTTTTTTCTTTATAAAAATATTTCATAAAAATCCTGGAATATTATATGAGGACGCCTGAGTAATAGCATAAGTCTTAGACAATTTTTTTTTAGCAATATGCTTTATTGATAGAAACTCGTCACTGAAAGAGAATAAATAGAAAAATAGTGCAAATGAAACGCTCCTTAAATATTTGTTGAATATATCAATCGATAGAATATCATTAAATATTATTGTGTTATTGCTATTTCTACCCAACAAATATCTTTAAGCAAAGGTCAAATTTAACCTGATTACCAATGTTGAGAGAAAATAGGCGCGATGGACCGGGGGTCTCCAAACTCAAGTGCCTCAATGTTAATCCAATGGGTAAAACTATTTTATCTGCCGCATTTCTCCGGCTGTATTGAATATTTTTGCAAACGTTTTTTTACCAATAAATGCAAATAACTTACAGGTCTCTATAATCTCACTTTTTAAAAAATTTGCTTCGAATTTTTGTAAAATTATTAATTCAAAATTTAAAAAATTAATTCGAACCAATTTAAAAAAACAGGATGTCGGGACCTGTAAGTCAGCTACATTTATCACATAAAAATCCGCTTGCAAAATTTTTCAATACAGCCGAAGAAATGTGGCAGAATTTTTTTTTCTCCATAGGATTAATACCGATGCACCTTGTTTTGGAGACCCCGGTCTAGCGCGCCCATTCTCCCTTAATTGTTGAATATTTATTCTTTAATCAGGGCTCCCCATATATTAGCATCGTAGTGTTGCGCCATCGTGTTTAATTGCGTCGTAATTTCGTTGCTGTCAGCAGCTTGGATAAATAGTAATTGTTTCGTTCGTGTTTGACATATTATTTTTGTTTGTTGTTTTAAGTTACATGATTTCGGGTTAATTGCTCCTAGATGGCGGATTTGATAACATAATGAGAAATGTATAATGCAATGCATGAAATGCTTGTGCATTTAAGTATTTAATATTGCAGTATTAGTATTAGTCAAGTATTAAGTATAGTAGTACTTAAGAGACCAAAGTTTTGTACGTAAACTTTTGTTGGCATTGATTACTTTTTGAAATTTTTGCTATTATATAATGCTCTAATTCAGGTAACTTAATATATAATAAGCAAATTCCCACCGCTTCGTACGATGTTGCCCTTAACGGTTGCGTTGGGTGCCTTCTCAGGCGTCCGCTTGTCACTTGACTGTGGTTCTAAATTACGTCGCCCATCGCCAATAGCCCTCGTGTAGCTCTAGTGTGAAGATAATTCAAGATACCTTAACTTAGTTTTAGTTAAGTTTGAATTACCGTCGCACTAGAGATACACGAGGGCTATTGGCGACGAGGGTCATATTTTAGGACCACAGTCAAGTGACGAGCCGACACCTCATAGACACCCAACGCAACCGTTAAGGGCTACATCGCACGAACCGTTGGAACATTGAAGCACATTTAACAAGCACTCCCTCCACTTGGGGTATTTTTCGTCGGGCATTTTGACAGCACGGGTCGTTTTACAGGTCGGCAGTTATTTTGGTGATGTCTGAACTCGAACCTGGGACCTTCCTCATGCTAGGCGAATGCCTAACCGACTGGGTAGTCAAGCGCCCCACTAAACTAACTTAACAATAGTTATACGAATGATGAGGTCAAAAGACTGCAGTCGACATCCATGTGAACGATTGGATTCTCACGTGGGTGGGATTGTGAAGGGGGCCAGTGTTTTGGCACCCGGCCAGTCCCCAGGCCACCCTTGGAATAATCAATTGCTTCACTCCGCTTAGCCGATAGATAAGACGTCCTACTGAAGGGGGCTGCTAATCTCCATTGTAAAGGGGGTGCTGATTTCGGTGTAAATATTTAACCACTTAAGACCAGAGCAAAATTCTACACGTATATGCTTATGAAAACAAAACATACTTTTTATACAAATACATGATAATGCAGGGAATTTTTTTTACAAATTATGTTTAATAGTTCCTCAGAGATACACCTTAAGCTCTAAAAATACAAAATTTTTGTGCTATAAATGCAAAAAAAAAAAAAGAACCAGATCACTTATTTGTAGTTAACAGTTTGTTTTAACCTTGTTTTTAGTGCAAAATTACTTTAAAATTAACTACTAAAAGAACTTTTTGAAAAATTAGAAAAAAATTAATTTTTTAAAGAACTCTAATATCTTATTGACCCTCGTTCAACTTAAATTTTTATACAAATAAATGACTGATACCTATATTCAAATGCTGCAAACTTATATTTGGATCTTCTTCCATCGGACCTGGTCAATTTCGGAACTAATTAACATGTTAATTGTTTGTGGGGAGGTTTTAAAAAATATGCTCAAATGGGGACGCCATGCGCCAGGTCGCAAGAGGGGTATATAATAGGTTTTCATAGTGCTTTACAAGGTGACACGTTGTGTTTTATCTTTCAGCACACTATGTTTAATTGTTTATACAGTAAGAAGTTCAGAGTATTTCTATTAGAATTCCTGTAAGAATTTTGATAGTTCTAAAAAGATTATAGAGATAGCTTTTATTTCCATATTCCCCCAGCTGCAACCACAATACAAATAAAAGTTCTCAACTTTCCCCCTCATCTTATTTCCATTAAAGCCATTTTATTAATTAATATGGGTACGTAGTTATACAGTAAGAAAAGTTGAAGACATTTCTATTAGAATTCCTGTAAGAATTTTGATATTTCTAAAAAATTATAGAGATAGCTTTTATTTCAATATTCAGCTGCAGCCACAAAACAAATAAAAGTTCCCAAATTTCCCCCTCATCTCATTTCCATTAAAGCCATTTTATTAATTAATATGGGTATATAGTTATACAGTACGAAACTTCGGGCAGGTCAAAAGTTTAGATTTTTGTTTTGGACGTACGTTATCCCAAAGACTTACCAATAAAAATCTATAATGCATGAACATTTTTTTTGGTTTTGCTTTTTTTTACTGGAACGTTATGTCAACATATTTCTTCCGTAGCATTACAGAATTTTAAGAAAGTTGAAAAAATTTGAAACTGGAAAAGAGTTTCCATTATATTGTCTAACTCTTCTGTTTTTACTACTATGTTAAAATTAATAGTTTTTCATCTGTTCAAAGTGTAGAGGAAAGTAACAGGGGGTCTTCTTAATTTAGTTTGGATTGATTTAATTTATTATTACTTATTATTTTGTTTATGAAATGGTTAACAAAATAAAACTTCTTTTGTGTTAGAGCAAATCGAAGTTTTTTTCTGTCTATAATTTTTTCTGAAAATTCCGTGTAAAACAAATACCCACATCCAAGGATTTGCAGAAAACGTTTGACTTTGCTTTTTATATACATCTTGTTATTCGTCTTCAACACAAAAATCTATAACGAAATAAAAATTCAACTAAGTATCACAATATCCAGTAAAGATTGAAAATAAAAATTTATTTAAAAATTTCCCTCTCGCTTAAACGTTCAATTTAAAAATTTCCCTCTCGCTTAATCGCTTTCAGCTGTCATAATATGTTACTTGAAAAAGTAAAACGAAGCATACTTTAAAAATGCATCTTCAACACATTTTATAACTTGTTTTTGAATACCTTTTTCAGCATGCCATTAAAAGAAGAAAAATACATAAGCGAAAATGATACTCAGAAAGAAAAACTCCTTTTGTCATTATTATTATTTTTTATTTCTTTGAGTTTATCGAAACAGTTGGAGCTCTGATGCCGTTTTAACCACAAAGTTATTTTAATTTTCTTTATATTTTTTGGTCTAGTTTATTATCTGTTATACTCGTTGTCTGAACTTCGTTTTGTCATGACCAATATAACGACTCCCGAAACAGTTTGTATTACAAAATGTATTTGATCCACAGCCAAATATTGAAGTGGGTCAAAAGAAGCCATTGTTTTCAAAAGATAAGTATATCAGATGTATAATAGATTGTTCTGATTCGTAGATTTTTTTTATATTTGGTTTATACACTACTTTTAAAGCTAAAAATCATTTTAATATTTGCGATAATTGTTTTCTATTGGAGTAAATTTAATAGGTCATACTAATAATATAATAAATTCTGGAATCATGGGCCAAGAACATTGTTGTAAACTACTAAAAAACCTTTAACTGTGTTAATGGTTGGTTATCTAACGAAAACAACTGAAAATAAAAAAAAAATCTGTAATTGAATCAAAGCACGTTTTCGCTCTGATCGCTAGCGAGAGTAACATGAATTTAAAATCTACTTGTTTTTTCTGTGGAATCCTCTTTAGAATATAAAATTAGGTAATTAACTTTGCAGAGCTCTTAAAAATATTTTGCATTTTACTGCTTTTTTTTTAAATCACTTACAATTGATTATTTAAAATTAATTTGCTTTCCATTTAATTGGATGGAAATTAATATGGAAAACATGAATATATTTCTGTATGAGTGAAGCTAGTTGAGTTTGCAAAGTAACTTTGTAAGTATTAAACAGCAATGCTGTAATTGTCAGGGAGCAGTCAGAAAGGAAGCACTATATTAACGCGTTAACCAATTAATGACTATTAACTCATGAACGACAAGTGGTAAGAAAATTAGCCATTTGAAAATGAGCATTCTGCTAAAGCTGATCTATATAAATGAAATACGAGACAAACGAAGACAATAATCCTGAACAATTTCTGCTGGACAGATTACGGTACACATAAAACAAATTTGAAAAACTTAAAGTTGACGTTTTTATTCAAAAATGAAGGTGTTAATTATATTCACAAAAGTTGTCGTTCCTGAGGTAAATAAAAGTCGTATCAGCCTGGTACCTTTGATTTGGCTTCCTTTCGAGGCACTTTAATTGCAAAGTAAGATTTTTCTTTTCTGTAAAACCATCTTTGTAGCGATTGTAGTATTATTGCAGGGAAGCACTAAGAGTTATTTTGGTATTAGATGAATATAAAGTGAAAGTTATTAAACCGAAATTTTGGGTTTTGTTTGATGAAAAAGTGAGTGGGCTATACACTTGGCTACTTAATGGTAATTGTGCTTGAATATTTTATCTTAAATTAATGCGTTTTATGAAACAATTGCCGAACTAAATTACAAATACCTTAAAAATATATAGTATTTAATATTAAATTAAACAAATGCAATTTATTTTGTTTTAAATAAAACTGTTTTATTTCTTAACTTTTAATTTATAGTTATTTTAAATACAATGCATTTCGAAAAATATTCATAGATATTATTACATTTCAATGAATTTACAATGCCATTTTATAAGAGTTTCACTTCTGGCGAAACCATTTTCGTTTAAATGGTTAATCAGCTTCAGCCTTGGATAAAATATTTTAAAATTTACTATTCCTTTCTATTTGCCCTATGCCAATTTTCCATCCAAAAGATGCTTTTCCTCACAGTTTTGTCTTAACAAGAGTTGTTTTTTTAATTTTGAAAATTAAATAATTAATGGACTTTCAAGAAAAAGCAAATACAAAACAGCAAGCATTATTTTTTTTGTTTGTTTTTAATATTCGGTTTTAGCCCCTCTACGAACCTTTCTTTTTAAGAATCAAGAAAATTTCTCCAAATTGTTGTTGTTTCCTGAAAATTAAATGTATAGTGTTTAATTAAATTATTACCTTCATTTTATATAAAAAAACGTGTTTATATTCATCTTAAAATCAACTGTGATTCGTTAAAAGTAATTATGTCTGGGGAGCCCAGTTGGTTAGACATTCGCCTTGCATGTGGAAGGTCCCAGGTTCGGGTCCGGTCATCGCCAAAATAACTTCCGACTTATAAACGGCCCGTGTAGACAAAAATGTCCGACGAATAATACCACGTGTAAGGGAGTGCACGTTAAATATCCTTCAAAGTCCAAACGCTGCGCACGATGTCACCCTTAACGATTGCGTTGGGTGCCTACTCAGGTGTCGGCTCGTCACTTGACTGTGGTTCTAAAATTGACTCCCGTTGCCAAAAGCCCTCGTGTAGCTCTAATGCAACGATAATTCTAACTAAACTTATAACGACCGATCAATTAGAAAATGCTATTTGGAAACAGGAATGGAAGAGAACTGCATTAAAAATTTTACACAAAATTGCATTTGAAGATTCCGATTCTGATTAAGACAATAGCTTGAAGCTAAAATGACGAAAATGCGCCATAATTCAGAAGAGAATCATAGCTCAACAACAACAGCTTCAATAGCATCGCTAATGGTATATTATTTTGAGATACTTATTAAATAACTTTCGAGATATTGGTAATTTTGACAAGCTAAAAACATAGTTTAAAAGAAAAACCAGCTTGAAACTCTGGAGCGTTTTTTGCCTATTTATGACTATTATTGTGTGGCGCCATCTAAGATCCGCGTTGAAAACTAATTTTTCTGCTTCAGAGAGAGGAGGAATTTTAAATGTCAGAAACTTTCAGTAGGATTTATCGAAGTTTTAAATAAGAAAACTAGTTTAGTATTTTATCGAATATTTATATTTTGCCCAATAAGAGTAGATTTTTGTATAGTGCAATCAATTCTATGTCCACAAAGTAGTTGCTAAACAATAAATGGTCGATAACAAATAGGTTTTGTTTATTTGAAGTAATGTACCTTTAGTATACTTATTGCACTGTAGTCAGGTAAAGTGAATTTTCCATTACTTGGAACTTTATTCAACTTCAATATTCAGTACTGTAAGGAAGCTAGAAATCGACAGCCGGAAACGATTAAATTATAGTACAGTGGGCCTATAAAATTTAATGTTTACCCGTTCCTAATAAAACAAACATTTAAGTTACTGCTAAATACGAAAAAAAACTGCACTGCAGCTATATGTTTTCCTATTTGATGAGATTCATTAATATTATGTATGGCGGACTTCTGTATTCATATGTAGTGATAGGAGCAAAAATATTACGATCATCCTAGGTCAAAGGGTTAATACTTTATGCGCATGGTACGATTAAGATGAGCAACAAGATAGTATTTCTGGAATTTCGCTTCCCGGGGTATAAGTTCCAGAATGGAAAGGTTTGGTTTGGTTTTTGTTAATTAACGTTCCATTCGCATAACTTTGGGCTGTTAGAGTTATTTTGGGGGGTTTTAACACGAGGAAAATCTCCAATAATTATGTCTAGCATTTAGATGAAACCTTGATCAGCTGAATCCTGTATGAGTAAAAGTTAAATTTTTTTTTGGATGAATGCATTGTAAACGTAGAAACATACCTTTTCTTCAATAAAATAAGTATAGTTAGAATAATCGCTACACTAGAGTGACACGAAGTCTATTTGTGACGGGCGTCGCAATTTACGATAATAATAATAAAACACACACACACACACTGTGGCGGTATAGTTGGTAAAGCTATATCAACTGTTTGTGAACCATATTTCAAAATTACGAGGTGCTCTAGCAAGGTAGGTAGGTTGGTACGTATATGATTATGTGCTTGATCAGAGACCTGCTTATAAACCTTCGCTAAGTAAGACAGACGCAGACATTATTTTTACTGACACAGAGGGAGAAAGTACTCCCAGGGCGAAGGTGGGAATTGAACCAGCACCCGGTACAGTGCGTAGACTGCTAGCGTAATGGGCTGCGATTAAACTCCCAGTCCATCCAGGTCTTAGGTTCTCAAGCAAGGTTTATCTGCTTCTCGAAAACCAGTTTATACATGTATGCAAATTTTCAACTTATTCCCTTTTGCGCAAGTGCTGTAAATTTAATATATACTACTTCCCCACACTAGTATTGCAATTTTAACTATTTTTGAATTTTAACTTCATCAACCAAAATCCACCATGATCTTCAACACACTCATATTCACAAGTCTCCTGCAATTGCTTATTTGCAACGTTCACTCATCGGGACTCAGAATGGACTCGTACGTTCGTGACGGCCGCTCCAGACTTACTGCCAGTGTGGAAGACAAACAACACCTGAAGGAACATACAGACCCCAATGTGGACGTGGACAAATTGACTATCCAAGAGATCAGATTCAGGTACTTCAAGGCCCATGACACCAACCGCGATAACAGACTGGACGGCATTGAAGTTATCCAGGCCATACTTCACCATCACGACGAAGGAGGACCGACGAGTCCTCCTGACTATGTCTACAAAGACGACGAGCTGGAAATGTACGTGGATCCTATTTTCGAGCACGGCGATGCGAACAACGATGGGTTTTTGGATTATACAGAGTTTATGGCCTTGCAGGCTTTAGGAAGTGCTGTTTAGTCAGTGAAAACTAATAACAAATATTAATGTGATTATTGAAATGAGTATCTGGTCTAATTAAGGAAAAAGTTGTGAAGAAATGTTTTGACATCAATGTAAAGATGAACTCTTTTCTTGTTTCACGAAGTCTGCTAACTAGCGCTAATACTAAACAAAAAAAAAGTGACGAAGACAGAATTTTAAAATATCTATCTAAGTGTGCTAAAAGGGCACTATTGAACTTTCACGCTTGGAAACAATGATAGTGTGTCCCTGGTTATGGTTGACGACTTTTTATTAAGTGAATTGATAATATATCCTTTCTACAAAAAGTTGGACTGATTCATATTGATATGAATTTTTAAAAGTGACTTCTTGGAGCTATTTATAGAAATTAATTTTCTTGATTTCAGCTAATTTGTTTTTTAATCAAATATTGAACATAAAAACTACCTCTTTAAAGGTATTGGATAATGTCATGTGTATTTTAAACTAATTTTTTAAAGTGTTATGGCTGTTTTAGTTAGTTTATTCACCAACTATACAATTATGAATATGTCACTGTTGTATTATAGTAGTTATCATCGCTAATATCATAATAATCTTGTATCATAAAACTATTTAAATGTCCTTTTTGAAGTTGTTAAATAAAAGTTGGATCGAAAACTCTAATTTTACTTCAACTGAATTTCAATAAGCAAGTTTTGTATAAATTTGGTTGTGTGAAACAACACTTAAGTAAAAACTTGGAGACGGAAAAAGTTAAGACTTATTGTGTGCGTTTGTTCCTCTCGTTAAAGATTGAATTGGGTAAAATAATTAACGGCATTAACACTTGTTGAACGACAGAATGGAGCTTGCTAAGTCTTAATAATAAATTGTTATCTAATTTTTTCATCATAATAATGCTATCTGAAAAAAAGGTTTTTGGTGTGAAACAATTTCTTCATTAGGAAAGAAAATGTATTTAAAAATTAAAACTTTTTAAATACATCAAAAACAAGCACCAGAAGGAAAAAAATCAGTTTTCGATCGTTACGGGAAAGTTCCGTTAAAATCGGTAATTTTTTCTCCTGAAATTTCAGTTTGTTTTTAAAAAGTGTAGCGAGATATTTGTTTTTCTTTGGTAAAATAAACATTTCATCACCAAGTAATATAGCAAAAATCGCTCAATCGAAAGTAATTAGACTTCTCTAACAGCATGATATTTATTACTAAAAGAAATTAAGTATTTTTATGCATATTTATTTAAACTTCAAATGGATGACTTGTGTAAAGTATAGATAAATGCAAATTATTATGCAAGAATTATAGCCAAATTCTAGATAAAACACGTATATTTTGTAAGTAGTTTAGTTTTATTTATTAATAAGCACGAAAACGTGTTACTAATACAAATAGCATGAATTAACTTTTATTAATTTTTTTTAAAAGAATCGGTTCCACGGTCCCTGTCCATGTGGACAAGTACAGCTTTTACGACCACTGGTCCGACAAGTAATACCCCGTGTAGAGGAAGTGCATGTTAAATATGTTCCAATGTCCCGACGCTGCTCCTAAAAAGTTGAGTTGCATGCCCTCTCGGGTGTTGGTACGTCACTTGATTATGGTTCTAAAATATGACAACCGTCGCCAACTGGCCTGGTGTAGTTCTAGCACGACGATAATTCAACTTGGCTTTACGACCACGGATTGGTAAGTTAAAAAATAAATCACTAATGGGAATCGCCTTTGCAAAAGCTAAACAATGATTGTGGAATCGGGAATAAAGACAATCAACCAAAGTAAAACTGAAATTGAAGGCCAGTTTGATTGCGGAGGATTTTTTAAATAAGATAGAAAAGATGTTCGGGAGTTTTCAAATTGTAATAAGTTAATTGTAAAATTGTATGTAGAAGCCATAATAAATTATACCAACAAACGTAATTAATAACATCAGTGGCCGGGATAGCCTATTCGGCAAGGTCTTGGACTGCTATCCCTAAGGTTGCGTGTTCGAGCCCCGCTGCCTTCGGAAGACTCCCGTGTTCGCTAATGGGGAGTAGTTCACGTTAAATCCGTCATGCGCAAAGTCCTCCAAGTTCCCGGGGCTGGGGAGCAGGGTCGGTTATGCACTCGCTTAGCATGCGGAAGGCCCCAAGTTCGGGTCCGGGCATCGCCAAAATAGCTGCCGACCTATAAACGGCCCATGCAGCCAAAAATGTCCGACGAATAATACCCCGTGTAAGGGAGTGCACGTTAAATATCCTTCAAAGTCCTAACGCTGCGTACGATGTCGCCCTTAACGGTTGCGTTGGGTGCCTATTCGGTTGTTGGCTCGTCACCTGATTTTGGTTCTAAAATACGACGCCCGTCGCCAATAGCACTCGTGTAGCTCTAGTGCGACGATAATTCAAAACTAACCTAACCTAACCTCCAAGTTCCCATACCAAATCAATACCTCTGAGGGTGACAAGTAAATTCTGGGGATCCTCTAGTTGGCCTCTGTCTAAAAAATTAGATGGTTCCACTTGTGTGTGTTGTATCTGTCTTCTTGACGAAATTGGTGAATTGGTGAATTGGGTAGTTATTGTGATATTTGCTCGCCAGACAAGGCTGCTTAATCACATTGCTCCTGTTTTTAGGATATTGAGTTCGAGACTAGAGTTGGAGGAACACTGGCAACATCAGGGAGAGTCAACTGGATTGGAAAATCTGGTTGATAAAAATGATTATAATCTTAGTCTTGATTACTGCGTTTTCGGTCATGTCGAAAAGCCAAGGAAAATATAAGGGCATAATGCCGAGTTGGTTTCTTAATTTGGTTCTAGCTGCGTCGAATTTTTTACATTCCAAAATCATATGGTCGATGGTTTCTTCCGTTTTGCAAGTAGCACAAAGGGGCGACGAGGCAAGCCCCATTTTATGGAGTTTAGAATTACTCGGGAAAGTTTTAGTTCTGATCCTCGAGAGCAAGACATCAAATCTTCTATTTGGAGGGAGAAGTCTGTGCTTAGGGTCGATTGTTGTTAAAAAATAGAAATCCTTGGCGTATTTACTGACAGCCCATTTCTGGGTTTTTTCGTTGAAGTACTGAGAATGAAGAAGATTGTACACATCTTCGATTGGAGTCCATTTAATAATTTTATTGTCTGGAGCATTTTTAGCGGCTTGATCAGCTTTCTCATTTTCTTCAATACCCTTATGACCCGGGGTCCAGATCAACGTAATAGATTTGCAGAGTTGCGCAACTTTCCTGATCTCCTCGTTGATGAAAGTGATTGCACTGTGAGACTTATGGTTGAGCTGGTTGAGAGCACAAAGGACAGAGTAACTGTCAGACAGGATAATGTAGTGGTGATTGGCGTTGATAAAGGTTTTAATTGCGAGGTAAATTGCAAAGGCCTCTCCAGAGAACACAGAGCACAGAGGAGCAATAGAACCAGCTATAGGAGTTTGGTTTGTAATGTCAATGGCCGCAATTTTAGTTGAAGAAGGACATTTAGAAGCATCGGTAGATAAAATAATAGAGTCAGGATCGAGGCTACTTTTGTATTCTAAAAAGAGGATTTGGATAATGGAATCAGGCAGAGCCTTGTTTTGAAAGGGCAGATCTTTTAAATGAACGTGAATCTTATTAAGTTTTTTGCTAAAGACATTGATAGGAATAATATCAGCCACTGCCACGCCAGAGTCTTGAGGACAGTTCCTAAGGATTCTCCCCAGAGATTGCGTTCTTTTGAGTCTTTGGGAGAGGCTCGCCCTCTGAAAGAGGTCAACCAGGGAATGATTTTGATTTATAGCGAATTGTTTAAAATAAAATTTTTTAGCAAGCAGTTGATGTCTTGAAAAAACAGAAGATTCATTAGCTTCTGCCAGGAGGAGGGGGATGGGAGTCCAGCGCGGGAGACCAGTAGCTATTCTCAACGCACTATTGTAGATAACTTCTAATTTATTGTAGTATGTTTTGCTAGTTCCGAAAAAAACCTGGCAGCCATAGTCCAGGGAACTACGGATGCATGAGTTGGCAATTTGAATCAGGTGTTTAGAGCGGGCACCCCACGAGTTGGAAGCAATGCATTTCAGAGCATTGATTTTACGCATGGTTTTCTTTTTAATATATTCAAAATGATTTTTAAAGGAAAGGTTGCTGGCAAAATGAACACCGAGGATTTTAATATTTTGTGTAGATGGGATATAAGTTCCGTTAATATGAAAGGGATGTGGAGGATTGCCTCTTTTGTTGGAAAAGTTAATAGATTCACATTTTTCAGGTTTGATGTTAAGTTTCCAGGTGGAACACCAGACTGCTATTTTGTGTAGAGTCAATTGAAGCTTCTCTGTAACTTTAGTTAAGTCTTTTCCTTGATTAAAAATAAAAATGTCATCAGCGTAAATGACACATTCAACATTATTTGGGATAACTTCAAAGATGTCCATCATATATATGGTAAATAAAAATGGGCTTAAAACACTACCTTGAGGGACCCCCCTCATGGATTCTTTCATGCCTGAGATAATGTTACGCCAAGCAACAAACAGTTTCCTGTTGTTCAGGAATCTGAAAATCCAGTACGCTACTTTCCCTTTAATGCCCAGTCTCAGCATTTTGAAGACTAAACCGTCACTCCACACAGAGTCATAGGCTGATGTAATATCGAGTTTAATCAGGAAGAAATAATTTTTGTCGTTCTTAGCTTGCACAATTTTGTGGTGAAGGATAGATAGTGCAAAGGAACAATCTTTGTGAGGTAAAAACCCACAATGGTAGGGATGGAATTTTGGACTATTGGAGAAATGAATTATGCGCTTGAGGATCATTTTTTCAAAGAGTTTGCAGAGAACTGATGTGAGGGCAATCGGCCTATAAGAGGAAACTTCTTGCGCAGCTTTACCTGGTTTCTTAATCGGGAGGATTTTTGCAGAGGACCAGTCTTCGGGAAATTCATTAGTATTAAAAATATGGTTGAAAATGTTGAGAAGGTTAAGGAGAATGTTTGGTCTAAAGCTTTTTAAGAGTTTGGCACTAATACCATCGTGACCTGGAGTTGAGACCTTCATGAGCTTGATTGCACGAGTGATTTCAGGAAGGGAGAAGTTTTTGTTATAAGGGAGATTGTCATCCCCCTTCAAACTGAAGGGAATAAATTCTGGGATTGCTTCAGATGAGAAGAGGTTCGCAAACATGTTTGCTTGGTAGTAAGGATCAGAAATTGGATAGTTGCCATCCATAATAAAGTTGTTACTTGTCATGGCCTCGTTACTTCTATTGTAGATGCTTTTAATAATCTTAAAGATTTTACCCGAACGAACCCCTTCTTCGCACGTTCTATTCCAATATTCTCGTTTGCTTCGCGTAACTGCCTTTCTTAACTTCGAGGAAAATTTCTTATATTGAATCCAATGTTCAATTTTAGTTGACTCACGGCTTAAACGCAAAAATTTCCTTTTCTGACCCTGAAGAAAACTGCAGGAACTATTCCACCATGGACTAAATTTTTTATTTTTAATTATGACTTCTTTAGTATTACTTTTAATAGTGCTGGTACAGAAAGTGGAGAATTCTTTGTAACTTTTAAAATTATTATTGACATATGGGAGCTCCGAGAAGGCCTGGAGAACCCTGACCCAGTGGACTTTTTTCCTGTTGACAACCTCGAAGACAAATTTATTATTGATTGTAATTTTTATTGGAATATGATCACTATTAAAGGGATCAGGGGTGAGTTCAAAGGTAATAAAGGGGAAAAGATCAGGCGAGCTAATACTGAGATCGAGAAGAGAGGATCCAGTTGAGGAGATTCTCGTGGGAGATTTTGTATTCAAAATATTTAAATCATTTTCGAAAAACCAATCCACTATTTTGTCGCTATCCCCGGATTTCAACCTTGAGCCAAAAACAGGATGTTTAATATTAAAATCGCCAAGGATGAGGAATGGTTGGATCAATTCGTCATAAAGAGCAGCAAGCCAACCATCTTGAAATCTACCTTTAGGGGAATAAATGTTGATTATTGTTAAAGAGCTGTTGTTGAGATTGATTTTAACCCCAAGAATTTCATTGTCAGAAGTCGGGAGGTTGGTGAAGGTAATTAGTTGACTAGAAAGTTTAGAGTCAATAGCAAGGAGGATACCACCTCCTTTATTTTGAATATTACAAGGTCTATCTTTACGATAGATTATTTTCCCAGGAAGTTGAATACTGTCACTATGTTTTAAAAAGGTTTCTTGTAATGCAATAACATTAGCTTCTGAAAACATATTATTTCTACACCAGACTAATTTGTTTTTAATAGATCTGCAGTTCCATTGAATGATTTTTAAACTATTGAATTTCATGATGAGTTCTTGTTTACGTTAGCGAAGGGTTTGAATTTGAGGAAGCGAAATTAGTCGGAGAAATGATTGGAGAAAATTGAGGGGTAGAAGAGACATTTGCACTGTTGGGATTGGAAGAGGTGTCCATTTTGATTGGCACTTCATGAAGTTTGTCATTACTTCCCGCCGGATCTTTAGGATCAGATTCAGAAATGACTTTCTGTTTTTTTGCTAAGGTGATTGATAGATCTGAACGATCTTTTGAAGGAGAATTTTCCGTTATTTTTGGTTTTAAGAGCTGAGGGGCAACTTTTTCTAAGACTTTAGTGATAAGATCTACTTTATTTGCTAACTTATCTAGAGTTTCGGCTGTTTTGGTCTGATTTTCCTGAAGATTTTTAATCACTCCAGCCAAGGAAGTGTTAGTTGCTAGCATGGCATCTTCTTTTATTTTGTTGGCACTTTGGGTTGAATTAGCCATTTCATTTGCTAACTTGTCTAGAGTTTCGGTTGTCTTGGCCTGATTTTCCTGGAGATTTTTAATCAATCCAGCCAGGGAAGTTATAGTTGCATGCATGGCATCTTCTTTTTTTTTGTTGGCAATTAGGGTTGAATTAGCCGTTCCGGTCGAGATAGTGTTTGTGATATTTGCATATGAACTAGATTCAGATCTAAAGTTGCGCCTGGCTTCAGCAAAAGTGTAATTAAGTCTATCTTTGAATTTCAGAAATTTGACTTCTTCTAATCTTTTAGGACAGAGTTGGTCGGAGGCAACGTGTTTGTCATGGCAATTGATACACTTGGTTAAGTTTGAACAGTTTGGGTGATTTCCGGAACCTCCGCAGTTGACACAAATCTGGTCATACTTACAGTTTTTTGCAATGTGATCGAACTTGAAACAGTTTTGGCATTGCCTGGGCCTGTCAACAAAGGAAGAAATTTTATGACTAGTATACCATGTTTTGATTCTTTCGGGAAGGATCGTTCCGAAAATTGTAACCAGGACGGATTCTGTAGGGATAAATTGATTGTCGGATCTTTTTGTAAAGCGACGAACTTCGGATACAACGATATCATTGGCGGACTCAATCTCGTCCGCAACCTCGGACGCCGATATATCTGGGGGAATCTCTCTTAAGAGGAATTTTTTAGTAACGTTGTCTTTATGAACAGTAACCACAATGGGGATGTTCAGAATGCTAGTGAGTTGACTAATTTGCAAAGCGCAGTCAAAATTTAGAGTCGTGAAAATGATTTTGTTTGAACGAGTAACTTTCAGATCTTCAATTGATTTATGAAGGGGAATTTTGAAATTGAGCTCGTCGCTAAGTTTCTTAGGTTTGTTCCTAGGGATTGGGGAACCTTGCGGGTTTTCAGCACACAGAACAAAACGTTGACATCCATTACGTGAAGCTTTTATGATGGTTTCCGTAGTAGTCAGAGATTTCTGATAAAGAATTTGACTTTCCATAGTCCCAGGTTTATCCTCGTGGTGGGGGACAGAAAAGGATGCAGGTCGGATTACATTGTTGGTCAGATTCATGCGCTTAGCCTCAGCGCAAAAAGAAAAAGAAGGTGACTTACCCAAGATTCCACAAAATAAATTGAAAGGGAACAAGTAAAATGAAACTTGGCACACTCGCGGAGCCCAAACAAGTCACAAAAAGTATAAGTAGTTCAAGTTAATTCAGTTTCAGTTTGTTTATTGACTTTTTGACACGTTATCACATTAGAAGCGCAACGCCCACCTCACGTCAAACGCCTCGTCAAAACGAGAAAAAAAAAACACAACTTTCACTCGAAAGCTAACAACGAAAAAGATTGTCAAATAAACTTCCAAAAATTAAAGCACCGACCCCCTTATTGACGAAATCTTATAAGTATCTAATCAAGCACACAAACCTAAATATATATATGTATACCAACCAACTACCATTTATAACATCATACATTCAACGCTAACGCTTTACTTTGGAGATAAACTCAAAAAACACAACTTTTATTACCGAATACACGGAGTGACAAGTTATTCAACTGACCTTTGACCTTTCACCAGACGTGGAATTCGCAATGGTGTTTAAATGTGCATGGAACTCGGTTTCAACGAGAGCTGCAAAAAATAATTAGATTACTCATTTGTCCTTTTATTAAGTTCTTATTTGTAATTGTACAAATATATTGGCTCGATAATAATTACGATGATTATCATTTGAAACAAAGTCCCTATACTTATTCCTGTAACAGAAAAGAATTCTAACTGATTGTTTGATTAAACTACTGAGACTTTTGGCTAATTAAAATATTATGTGGTTCTAAAATACGACGCTCGTCGCGTATTTGATATTACAGATGATAACTTTTATTTGGGGTACAGATGATAAATTTTATTTGGGTAACGAATTATAATTACTTTACTTTCATACTTATAAGCATTGTATATTTTCCTTATTTTGAAATATAGTGAAATGTTTTATATTTTCTAACCAAGGAAACAACAATGCATAGCTTAGGGCCCATACTCTTTTACAGTATAATTCATTCTTGATCGATTTTTTAGGCGCTGAGATACCCAATAATACTATATTGGGTATCTAAGGATACTCCCGGTTATCTTTAATACTTTTATGAAAAATCCCAGACTACCAAAATATCTCGGATTTTTGGCCGGCTGTAATGATTAATGGATGTCCAATCCTCCAAGGATAAGTTGATCTTATGGATCATAAGAAACAGGAATTTTGTCGGGTGTTATGGAGAACCTATGCTCTTAAACAAGTTACACGTTAAGTCACAGATGATAACAGTCACAGATACATTGAGAACTCTTTGAGTTATCTTGTACCCCAATTTAAAATAAGAAGTTTTGCGATAAACATGCTTAAAGTTTTGACTCTCCACCATTTAAGCAGCAAAATTTTGCTGTACTTCATTTTTTTTAACCAATGACAATGTAGTCTTGCCTCATGCTCATTAGTTATGAGATACACCAACCTATTAACTTAAACCATTGTTTTTCATACCCTGCCCTAGAAAAAAACTTTATTCTAAAAAGTTAAAAATTTTTAGGCTGCATTGTTTTTCATACCCTAGAAAAAAACTTTATTCTAAAAAGTTTAAAATTCTAAAAAGTAAAAATTCTAAAAATATAGAAATTTTTATGCTGTTTTTCATGTGCTGTAAAAAACTTTAATTCTAAAAAGCTTAACATTCTAAATGCTTTTTACAATTCTAAAAAGCTAAAAATTCTAAAAAGTTAGAATTTTTTTAATGCTGAATTGTTTTTCATACCTTAGAAAAACACTTTAATTCTAAAAATTAAAAAAATTCTAAAAAGTTAGAAATTTTTATGCTGCCAGAAAAGGTAAATTTTTATCCGATCCATCAAGGTAGTCGATCCCATCGATTTATATAAAGCAGGTATTGGCCGGGGAGTTAAGGGGGAAGTCTCAGGAGCAGGTTAAAATCGACTGTAAAGTGATTTCCTCGTTCGTGCATGAAGAATGGAGACTTTCTTTTCTTCAAGTAAAAGAGTCTGTCGAAAGAGGTGCAGTGGTATGGTTTCTTAGTAACCGTGTGCGAAACATTGTGAGGAGAAATATAGTTAACTGGAATTTTTGATATCTTTGGTAGTCAATATAGTTCAAGATTAGAGGTTCTTATTTGGGTTGTTTGGATAGATCATTAGTTTTTTTTATATAAGTAACGATTATTGATTGAAGGTTTTATTTTGATTAATTGTTTTGATTGATGTATATTAGTCGATAAAATGTGTATGTTTACTAAGAACTGAATTTTTTGATATCTTAAGTAGTCAATGTAGTTCAAGATTAGAGGTTCTTTATTTAGGTTGTTTTGATAGATCATTAGTTTTTTTGGATTAGTAACGATTATTGATTAAAGGTTTTATTTTGATTAATTGTTTTGATTGATGGATGATGGTATTGATGTATATTAGTCGATAGAGTGTGTATGTTTGCTAAGGAGTTATTGTTGTTTCATTAACCTTTGCATCTAAGCTCTCGGGATGTTTTTATGGTTTTTTTCTAATATGTCCCTCAAAGTTCCGTTGGGTGCCCGCTCAGATGTCGACCTCATCACATGACCAGGGTTCTAAATTACGAGGCGTTATTGGCTGTGTTAAAGCTTCTAATGGAGGCTAGAAATAGGCAGCCGGAAACGATTACACTACACTACACTACACTAGTTTTTTTCTGATAGATTAATCATATATGATTTTCGTCACTGAGTAGTTTATTGTTGCGATAAAGTTAATTTATTTGTTACTCTTTTGGAAAATGATTGTAACATTACATTGTAAATAACGATTAGATTGAAATATAAAATTAAAAATGAGTACATAAGTCATCTGTAATACATGTGTAGTTTCTTTCTGTAAATTGTATTGACTATCTCTATCTAACTCTCTGTAAATTGGGGGTAGCGTATTTTTTTTCATAAACCAACTGAAAGTTTTTTTCCGTGAAAATAACAGCTTTTTTTAAGTATAACCAACCCTAATGTACAAAAGTCAATTAACAAAACAGACCTAACCAAAAAACTATGCATTTCCATTTATACATCTAAAACAAAGAAATGAGATAAAGCCCCATAGCAATTACATACAGAGTCCGCTCCACCCATTTACACGTGTAAAGAGAGGACACTGGTCATCAATTTTAGCTTGGGCATCCGAATGGGAGAAAGTACGTGTCACGTCTGGTACTGTGGTCAAGTTATCGTGATGGAAAAGGGTTGCGTGGTTTTTGGCGAAAGACTTTTGGTATTAGAGTAGTCCGAGCATTTGCAAATCTAAAAAGGGAAAAAACTGCTGATAAGTACCCAAATCATGCTTTTGGCGTAATGGTTTTTAGTTTTACAAACCAAACATTGGAAATAATAATCTATATTATTCAAACAATAAAAGAAAAGGAAATACATTTCCGTATAAATGTGCTTAAGAGGGACTGTCAGTCCCATAGAGCTAATGCATTAGTTTTGAAATCACAACTTTTGCAAAAGAATTTCTAATCCATTTCCACCAGATATGGGAATCATCATAACATCAATTTAAAACAAAATTGAAAAAAAGACAACAACAACAGCATCCGGTTATTAATTAATAAAGTTTTAAAATACTGTCGTCATCTGCTGTATATTTTTGGCAATAAGCTTTATTAATCATTAAAACTTCATTGAAAACTTCAAAAATGATAATTAAATAACTAGATAGCATTTTCGTTTAAAATTTGTTTTCTTTCGATGTTGTATTGATTCTCGTACCAGGCAGAAAAGGGCTAACATGGCAAAGCAATACTTCTGCGGAAGTTGTGATTCCAAAACTAATGAAATTTGAAAAAGAAATGCATTTCCGTATAAATGTGCTTAAGGGGTCATAGGAGTCTTAAAAATGTGCAAAGAAGGTACTACAAAGCATAGTTTGATCTTCCATGTAATTTTTTAACTACTCAATACATAAGTATAATTTTTTAATATGTAATTCTATAAGATTTATTTAATATAAAACAAATTTTAAAATTTATGAAACTTTAGCCAAAACTAAAATAAATGATATTAAACATAAAGCTATTTTAACACATTGGGATTAGGCTTGCGCGGCAAATTTTGAAGTCAAAATTGAAAAATTGACCAAGAAAATGTCTTTATATTGTACAAATATGTGCAAACAAAGACTTATACCTAAATTCTCATCTCAATTTTAATTAGAAATTATTAAAAAAAATTTAAAACAAAATTTAAAAAATTTTATTAATTTTTTTAGAAAAGGTTCTTAAAATAATTTCTAATTAAAATTTAGCTGAGAATTTAGGTATAAGTCTTAGTTTGTACATATTTGTACAATATAAAGTCATTTTCTTGGTCATTTTTTCAATTTTGACCTCAAAATTTGCCGCGCAAGCCTAATCCCAATGTGTTCAAATAGCTTTATGTTTAATATCATTTACTTTAGTTTTGGCTAAAGTTTAATAAATTTTAAAATTTGTTTTGTAATAAATAAGTCTTGTAGAATTACATATAAAAATTATACTTATATATTGAGTAGTTAAAAAATTACATGAAAGATCAAACTATGCTTTGTAGTACCTTCTTTGCATATTTTAAAGAATCCTATGACCCCTGAAGGGAGAAAACAAATCCCGTTCACTATACCGGATTGGAAAGTTTCAGTTAATCCTTAAAAAATGTGTGTATATTCAGTATTGCTGTCGATGTTTTTTTTTCAAAAACATAATTGTATTGATTTAAAAAAAACCCAATGCACGTAAATGATAATTCTTAAATATAATCTCAAATTATCATTTAGATCGATAGTGTTTGCGCCGAATGCAGTGATAAGTTTCCAGAAAGGTACCTAAAGATCAAACATACTCAGAAAAAAATTGCGGTGACTTTTAATCTAAAAAATTGTGTTTTTTTTAAAGTTATTACAAGTTGTGTTGAAACAATACAAAAAAGCGCACAAGTCGGAATATATATGTAAAATACCCTACCCTACCCAATACAAAAATTGCGTTGTGACTTAATAGCAATGTCTAGTTAGCATAAAATTGTGTTACTGACGTAGCACACATGTATTTTCCCCAAATATAGTCCAGCATCTACTCTTTAACGTTTCGGATAAATAGCTATATCAAATCTTAAAAAATGTTTTCCTTACGAATTTTTTTAATGAATGTTACAATTTTTTAAATATTATTGTAGAAAAAAATTACAGTGTTATGTCAATCGCTCATGGATATGATAATTATCTCCTCTCATGATCGTCAGTTGTGTTGAAACAATAAAAAAGTGTGTTCATATGCAATCAGCAAAAATTGTGTAATTTTCCCATTTTTACACAATACTTGTGCTGTTTAAACGCAACTTTTTTTCTGAATGTAGTCTGGTTAACGTTTGGCTTAACAAAGCGATGAATCAGATTGTGCAGGCTTTCTGTACTGAAACTTAGCTTATTTGGGACAGCGCCAATAGTAATATTAAATATTTTCAAAGAATGTTCGATGTCAATCGAAAGTTATTCTTAAACGCAAAGTTTGTGTTCGACGGGATGTTCGTCTCATTGCAAGAAGTAAATACGCAGCCAATGTTTAAAAAAAAAACAGAATGGTGAGAATTGCGTAGCATAGTGTTGGTTGAGTTGGTGACGAGTTAATACGCCAGAGTACTCTTTTGCTATAAAAAAAACGTGCGATCGGCTTTTCATTATAGTTTAGAGTATTATCCTAATGTTAGATAATTCTTATGTTATGGGTCAACTCATCCTCTCATCCCATTAAGGGTTTCAAAATGAGTATTGAGTTCTACATTGAACAGATTCATTTTTGAAAGAGCCATTCGGAATGGAAATTGTAAGCAATTATCGCCTATAAGGCTAGAGAAACGAAGACGGGTATTGCCTATTAAGATTACACTTTAAAAAAGTTTGCCCCAAGATTAGAACTCCTGGAAATTTCTACTGCCACCACTTTTTGGAGCGTGTATTTACCAATGTTGTTGTGGAAAAACTATAACTTGGATACTCCAAAGTAGTAAATCAACTATTCAAATAGTGGTATTACCTAGAAAGTTCCAGGATTCCGGTGTAGTCTTTCACCAAAATTTTTAATAGGAATGTTTCACGTCATTGAGTGGCAACAGCTTAAACGATTTGCTTTCATTTGTTGCCTGAAATTACTTTTATTTTGATATTCGAAAATGAGTTTTCTAAGAATATTTTACTTATATTTTTTTAAAGGACAACTTCTTGCTGTGATGTTTGTTGTTAAAAACATTTGTTAAAGAAGGCTCGCATAGAAAGAAAAGTTTGTTTTCATCTATAGCGGTAATTTTGAGAGTGAAACCGTAGCAACCCATGAAATCACAATACGAACAAAAATAAAAACAAGAGCGTTGCAACATCTAAAAAATCATTCTCATCATCATCTCAAATCATCTCAAAAACCATTATCTACAAACAATTTCCATGCAATTTTTGAAGGGTCCCTTCACAATGATCCATCCCTCTTTTCCTGCCATCCATCTCCCGGGACATGCATACTCCAGAGCATGTAACACGGCCATTTACGAGTAGCAAAAAAAGGGGGGGAATTACGCCGAGATTCGGACTCAGGCGCAGGTAAAAAAAAAATGAGGAATCGACAATCGAAAAAATCGGATATATTTAGTTAGGATTATTACTTGAATAGATAGTTGGCCGAACGGGGATAAAAGTGCAGATAGGCTGGGGTCTTTGCCGAAGTAGAATGTGGAATGTGGTTTTCGGCACAGAAGGTTTTCTGCCATGTGAGGTTCGTATGCATGTCTTTTTTTTAGAGTTTCACTGTATCAAGTTGAATTTAACATACAGAATAACAAACAGAAGGATTGTATTATCCTCTGCGGGATTAGCCAATTGTCTCAATTGTAAGCTTGTTTTCATTGGACGAGACTAAAACTTTAATTTTTAACTGAAAATCCAATTTCCTAAAAAAATTTCTACAGTTGAAGATTATAATTGACTCTCCCACATTTCGAAAATTATAATTTTGCAAAATTATGAAATTCATAATGTTTAAAAAATACATGTTTTGCTGGAAAACCTTAAAGACAAGTGAAAGGTTTATATGTTTGTATCTCTCAGAGGGTTAAAATTTAATGCAAAATATGACATTTATATAATGTGATGTAATGCACGGATGCATTTTATTTTATTATGCATTTATGTAACATATGGCAGAAGCACTCATCGAATAATGAAGCATCGTTTAACAAAGGAGTAATGGAGCAATTCTTAGGAAAGCAATATTGACCCACTGTTTGTTAACAAAAAATGACAGACTATAATTATCGACTCAATACGAACAAATCTATTCTTACAAATTACTTAATACTCTCTTATTTTTTTGTTTTTGTTTTAGTTAACGTTTTTTTCCAGCTTTCATTCATGAATTTTCCACGATAGGCGCCCGATTGGAGCTTTGTTCTCACGTGACATTCGTTCACCAATCAAAGCTCGATAATGAATTAATTTTTATTTAGCTCAAAACCTGAAACATGCCCATTTTTTTATTGCCCAATTGCTCCATTACTGGGCTGATCTTCCACTAACCAAATTCTCACGAATTCTTCTCCCTATGTATACTACTCTTTTAAAATTTCATATTTTTTTTTTTATTTTACATGCACAGGTTTTTAATCGTAGTTGTAAATTATGGCAATCAAGTATGCTATAACCAGAAATACTTTGGAACTGAAGTTGGACTAAGCGATTGTTTAACCCTATTTACATTGCCATTTAAATAGGTAAAGTGTTATCATTTATGCAACTAAAACAAAGAACGTTTTCATAATATTATTGCAACTGCCAAGCAAGCCTTAGACCTTTCTAAATGAAAACAACTAATATAATTTCTAAAAAGTGAGTGCAAAGCCAAAAATGCTTTTAACATTTTTGTTAAACTATGGATTTCTTAGGGCTAATTAGTCCTAAGAAATCCATAAAAACGCACTTTAAATTAAAATTTTACGTGCTCTGGAATATTGTATGCTATAGTTGTTTATGTATGTAATTAGCCTACTTTTTTTTTTTAATTCGAAGAATTAAAAAAATAAAAAAGTAGGTATTGACATGCGGTCGATGTCCGTCCGTCTGTCTGTCCGTCCGTCCGTCCGTCCGTCTGTCCGTACCCCCCTTCCAAAATCGGTTCTATCCATCCGATCTTAAAAATTCTTTTTTTGTTAGAAAGCTATGACCTCAGAGACCCGACTTTCATACTTTTTGTCCGTCTGTCTGTACGAACGGACGGACATAAATCTACTATTTGTCGACGAATTTCCCATTGAATTAGCATTGAAATTCAATTTCGAGTCATTTAAATAGCTGAATTTAACTACAAATGCTACGGAAAAGTGATATACGTCAAAAAAAATTCAGCGTATCCAAATGAGAATATATTGAAAATTTCAGAAAAGAATTCGAATTCTAAGTACTTCAATTACTTAAAAAACTTTAACATTTAATGCTCATTTAAAAAGCAATACAGTCCCTGTAATGGAGTCCCGTAAAATTTTTTGTTCTGATTAGGTTTATCGACAGAATCGAGTTAAGCACATATAGGAGAGTAAAAAAAACTTGGGTAGACATCACCATATGGTGAAAAAAGTTTTTAGACGCCATTTTCCAAAATGGCGGACGCCGATTTCATTTTGCATGCATTTCTGCTTCTGTGACCTTTATACTTTCATTTAGGTGGCTAATTATATGTTTTTATAGGCAAGGAATCGACTAAGATGGTTTTTAAAATTGCATGACTAATATTTATCAAGCAAAATAAGTTATATGCTATTTTACACAAAATATCGGAACAAAAGTAGTAAACAATCAATGCTTTATTTGGAAAGTAATATTCACACTTCACGGGACTGCGGATGAAGATATTAAGTGCCCGCCTTATAAGTCCATCAAGACCCTGATGGGTAGGCAGATTTTCAGGATGGGAAAGTCATTGGCCCACATGTCATATGATTATGTGGCATGCATAAGATACCTTGAGTACATATTTGGCATAGAGGCTCTCTGGGCAAAAACATATCTCGGCATGCTTTAACACCCATAAAATTATTGTAATCTGAGAGCAAAAATTAATAGCGAGAGCCACCTCTGTATACGGTGTTACAGAAAAATGGCTCTCAGTTCATGGGAGTCAGCAACTGGTGATTTCGCTTTGTATGTAATTCTGCTTCTATGACAGTTATACTTATCATTCAGGTGACTAATTATATGTTTTTGAAGTCAAGGGATCGACCAAGAGCGTTTTTAAAGTTACCTGACTAATACTTGTCAAATGTTATTTGGAGAGTAATATTCATGCTTCAAGGCTCAGTGGCTGGGAGGAATAGCGTGCCCGCCTCAGAAGCACAAGATTGTGGATTTTCATGCCCTGGATGAGTCGGTTTATTTTCAGGGCGGAAAAATCGTCGACAAGCCTGTTGCATGATTTTGTGACAAGTAAAAGATACATTGAGTTCCTATTTTTCTTGGGTTCTCTGGGCAAAATTAATTTTTAACATGACTCCTGTTGTCATCACACGTTTGTTCACTATCCTTCTTCATAAATGATTTTCACCATTTTCTTGTGCTTCATAATGGTTATTCAGGTCCAGCCAAAAAGTATGGTTTTCGTAAAATTTCAAAGTTACGAACGAACTACTTTATAACGAGACTGCCTAAAAGATATATAGTAAAACACAGTTTGGCGACAATCGCGTTAACTAAACGTTGAATATACCTTTAGAATGCGATGACAGTATAATTGTTCCAACATGAGCTAGATATTGTTAGCTGGTATTAACTGCGACTTCCACTCTCATGCTTGTGGGATTTTTTTCATTAATTCTCAAGCCATTAATAAAGTGTATAAAATTTTTTGTATTTACAATTTTTCAGAATATTTTTTTCGCAGCTGAAATGACAAGATTATCCGGTATTTTCAGACTAGCAATATATATCCATATCATTGCCATGTAATAAACAAGCCATCTGAATTCCCAGACTATATTAACATGATAGGTAATTTAGTTTAGAAAGATTCTTCTAGGAAATAGTATGATGGAAGCACAAATTGAATGCTATTTATTTGATGTAAAAACAGCTAAATCAGTTAAGAATAGATTCCACTATGCCAAGATCTTAGATCTAGTCAGACTTACTGATGGATAATTTTTGAGATGCTATAATTAAGATGGGCATTTTAGAAATTTAATTAGGAAACTGTTGCGTTACACTTCAATTCTCAATTCTAAGTTAAGTTTTGGGCAAAGACTTTCACAATTTTAATGGAATTTTTTTAGTAAATTCAAAGGAAGGAATTAATGTTCTGCATATATTTATAAGCACTAAGGGGTAATAATTCATATGAAACATAAATCCAAACTCATTTTCCTAAATTTATCGGTACAGATATGTATTTGTAGATAAGATGCATTCCGTATGATGAATGACAAAGTGTATGGAAGCGACGGATATGAAAAAATTAGAATTTATCGTTGAGTAAATAAAACATCAGAAACATGACAAGATTCCCAAACTGAAAAAGGGAAAATAATAGTTAAGGCAACACCGAATTCTCAAAAAATAGTACTGCTGTACAGCAAAGCTAGAGGTTAAACTATGAAGAACATTTTTGCATATGATCTACTTTTATTAGAAGCATGTTCTTCGACACTACTGATTATTAGTCGGAGGGACAAGGAATCAGTAGTGTGGGACTGTGTGGGATCTGAGGGACAAGGAATCAGTAGTGTGGGACTGTGTGGGATCGGAGGGACAAGGAATCAGTAGTGTGGGACTGTGTGGGATCGGAGGGACAAGGAATCGACTGCTGAAGTAATTTTCTATAGCATCTACTTTCGACTGAACTAGAGGAAAACTTGATCAGATGCAGTACCGTGCATGATGTCACGGGTACTGCTTAAATAGTTTAATTCATGTCAAAAGTTTGACAACTCAAAACTAAAGAAAGGTTAAGAAGCTCGGATCTTTAAGCCTTTGTTGAAGAAGCAGACAGCAGAACTATAATTATCTCTGCCCTATTTTTGAGTTTGGGATAAAATACCGTGTAAACTGACACTGATCACTAAGATATCAATGGTCACCAATGTTGTTGTTCTCATCTTCTGATGTTCATTTAAACTATTCAGTAATGTACTGTAAGAATTTTGATTAAAAATGAGATGAAATGAGTCGGCGATGAAATGCTTTGTCTTTGTGTCTTGTTGCCATACTTGGGGAACAACTCGATGTTGCAAGTTACAATAATTTAATCTAGGAGCACATACTTAAAGGTTGTGATGTCCTGTGTACAATTGGAACGAAATTATCTGCACTAAAAGTATTAAGGAACTACTAGAAACTATGATTCGCGGAATATATGCTTAACCCTTTCATTACTGAAACTCCCGAACAACTAAGGATTCGACAATGTTATTCCTATCAAATATTATGAGAAAGCAAAAATACTTCGTAGCAAAAGGGTTAAACCTATAGCAGAACTATTTTAATTATAGAAGACTAATGCTAACAAAACATAGATGGAGCAAAGACGCAAATGGTGTGCTAAAGCTTCATTTGTGCTTTAACAAGCCCAATGCAGACTCCCATGAACTGAGAGTCATTTTTCTGTAGCATCATACAGAGGTGGCTCTCGCTATTAATTTTTGCTCTCAGATTACAATAATTTTATGGATGTTAAAGCATGTCGAGATATGCTTTTGCTCAGAGAATCTCTATGCCAAATATGTACTCAAGGTATCTTATGCATGCCACATAATCATATGACATGTGGGCCAATGACTTTCCCATCCTGAAAATCTGCCTACCCATCAGGGTCTTGATGGACTTATAAGGCGGGCACTTAATATCTTCATCCGCAGTCCCGTGAAGTGTGAATATTACTTTCCAAATAAAGCATTGATTGTTTACTACTTTTGTTCCGATATTTTGTTTAAAATAGCAAATAACTCATTTTGTTTAATAAATATTAGTCATGTAACTTTAAAAATAATCTTAGTCGATTCCTTGTCCATAAAAACATATAATTAGACACCTAAATGATGAGTATAATGGTCTCAGAAGCAGAAATGTATGCAAAACGAAATCGACGTCCGCCATTTTGGAAAATGGCGCCTAAAAAACTTTTTTCACCATATGGTGATGTCTACCCAAGTTTTTTTTACTCTCCTATATATGCTTAACCCGATTCTGTTGACAAACCTAATCAGAACAAAAATTTTTACGGGACTCCATTACAGGGACATTAGTAAATAAATCACCATTACCATGGCAACAATCGCTTGAGAAACTTTAATTCTTTTAGACAATGAATTAAAATAAATTTATTTTTGCGACATCGATCAGTTTGAAATGACGTCAAATATATTTCACTTCAAGATTCTGTATGTAGGTAAGCAATGTTTTCATTCTATTCAAAAGAGAAAAATATTACATATTTATTCTTTGAAATATAATTTTTTGCAAACGATTTAAGTAATAATTATTTAATTCTCGAAATAAAATAAATGAAACTAGCTGAATTTAGCTGGTAAATGTTTAATATAGAATTAATGCTGTGTTTGGCACCTTTTTACCTGTTAAACACAACTGTTGTTTGGAAGCAGGTTAAGTGACAGATTCTGTTACAAACCTACTTGTTTATTTACATTTATTATTTGAAGTGCATTTTGGAATAGTTTTATGGGGTTTTTTCTACGAAAAATTAAATATTTATTTATAACTGCAAATAAATCATGCGGACGATAAGTAATATTTATTTTATTGGTGATAGAAAATAAATGAAAATAATGGCTTTACGAAGTTGAAATTATAGCTAGATGCTGTGGTTAGTGAAATTTATTCTTTTGTATATAAATTTAATGTAGAAACGGTTGTTGATGTCACTTACTGTAACGATCATAGTTTTTTTAAGATAAGAATTTTAGTAAGTATTTAAGTAACAGGAAAGTAGGCTATTTTAGTTCTTTTAGAACTTCTTGTTTTTCTTTATACATTTAATTTTTTTTAATTGTGTTATTTACAATAAGAAATTCCGAGTCAATTTTTGAATTATTAATTCTGCAGCCAAGACTTGCACCAAATTTTGTTAAATAAATAATAAATTAAACTTTGATTTACTAAAACATGGAAGCTTTCAGATAGAAAAATGAACGTGTGTAACTTAAGATTAAATTTAAAATTAATATTGGTAATTTGGATCTTACATAATTAAAAGCGAAAGGGATCAAAATCGCAAACACCATATTTCTGTGGTGTTATGACTTTTTACGTTAGATATATTTTCAAATATAGAAAAAATATATAAAAATTAATTAAGTTTACGACAAATATTTAAATTTGAATAAAAGAGAAAAGGTATTGCAACCTAATAAAATACAGACATGGGAAAATTTACAGAGAGACATTTTGTAAAGATTTTCTTTGTTGTCAGGATTTTTCAAAAAGTTTAAAGATATAACTAATCTGAGTAAAAAATATTTCCAAAAGTGTTTAATTCATTTTTTGTAACATAACACTAAAACTTTTGCAAATGCTTACTGATAAAACTTTCCCATAAAAAAAACCCACACAGAAAATCTGAATAATAATATTTAAAAGAAGGGAGAAAAAACCTAACCTTGTATCATATTAAAGAAAATTAATTTATGTTTTACCACCACAACCTTTTTTCTTATCTGCATAAAAAAAAACTTTAAGCTAACTTTTCCCGCACATTGTGTAAAAAATATTACCATAAAATATCGACTTTATCTTGTTTGCCAGTAACTTTGTTACACCAAACATTACTGAGGATGCACTGAAATCATTGGAAGGTGTCCAAAAATTTGGGAACAAAGCGGGCGCATTGTAATCTTACTTGTATGTCCTATATTGGAAGGAAAATACCTTGGTTCACATGCGAAAAGTACAGGGTGAGGCAAATAAAAGTGGCCCCAAAGTGGAGATAAGAATACGACAGAAATGTTGCCAAGTCAAAAACCAATACAAAAACAGGTTTGCTAACTGAAGCTATTGATTGCTTCAATATTAAGACCAAACATACGTTTGGCGACTTATTTGCCGGCAACTACGCTATGGTTTGAGAAGCTAGTTGAAATGAAACGTAAGCAAGGTTTGTAGAGCTGACCAAGAAAAGTTCCCACTAGTGATTATTTCGATCTAGTGTGAATCGAATACGATCCAACCAGTGCAAAAACAGGTTTCAGGCGGCTTCATGAGTTTTTCTCGCCAAGCATTTCAACGTATTCCTGTCTCTAGACCGGGGCCACTTTTATTTGCCTCACCCTGTATAAGGAATGAATTTTTTTAAAGGGCGTTTTTATTTCATTTTGTTTTTGGGATAGAATCTTTGGACTTCAGCCACGACCAAAAAACTGGACTTGTCCCGTCCCAGCAGGGAATGGGTTCGTTGAGCGTTTTCTCGCGTTCTTGGAGTTCGAAAGTAAATGGATTTTTAAAAGGAAGAAGAAATATCGCTTGGCGAAGTTGACGTTTTTTCTTCTCTGAAGTGATGCGAAGTTAAGTGAAATAAATATGGTAACTGGAAAGGTTTGATCCAAGGTTCGCTTATGGAATATGAAGTGAGGGGTGGAATTTGGTATATCCTGAGATCTGAAAGAGATTTATTTGTTGAGCGTTTTTTTGTGTGTTTCCTGATACTTGACAAAGATTGTAAAGGGAATAAGTATGTTTTGTTTTGGTAGTGGGATAATTTTTAATTCACTTCTCCAAAATCTGCAGAAAAAATTTGCAGTTGCAAAAAAATTTGCTTGGAACAAGAGCATTTCACGAGAACGAAATGACAAAATAAATGGAAATAAAAAGTTATGGATGTTTTTTTAATGCCTCTTAAAGTTTGTTTTAAGCAACTTTATAGATATTTAACCCATACAGTACGCATTGTAATTTTAATCTGCAAAAAGTGACGAGATTGGAAACTGAAATATTAAAATAATGCAGCATATTATAATATTATATATTACAAATATAAAAATCCTGCCATAAGAAGAAAAAATAGACTTATACACCCGTCACCTGACCGTCAGGTGTTTCAGCAACACACATAATTAAAAAAATATATAAATTTTATACATACTAAATTTTAAAATTGAAATATGTAAGAATTATTTATCTGCTACAGAAATAAAACTAAAAATTTTTTTTTAAAAATTATTGTCCTTGAGTGAAAAGAAGTTGATACTTCAGCCTATTTTCTTATCCCTCAAAAGGTTAAACAAGATATGTCGTTTACCATTCCTTAACAAACAAAAACATATTAACTCTTTCCAAACAATTTACGAATACAAACTTCAAACATTCGATCTCGAACTTCAAAGAAAGGACTGATGCAAAATCGAAATCGAATGTTGTTACCCGCGAAGAACTTTCGTTGTGAAAACGAAACGCGTCCAACGACGCGACAAAGAACGTTCTGTAGATAAAAATGACGTTCGAAAATCGTTAACACGAACTTGCGACGAATTTTCTCTTTAAGTTGCATGCGACAAATCATTGAAGTTGAAAATTGAGTTAGAGAATCGAGAGAGGGAAAATTGAAGTAAGCCTGTAATGGAGTAGTTGTTGTATGTTTGTCGGGTGGCTTTGTTAATGAAGTTATTATTTCTGCAGATGAGATTTCGGACGGGTTTTTAAATTTGTAATTTTGTCTTTTATCTGATTACATTAAAAAGTTTATGGTTATTCTAAGATAAATTCACTTTAGATTTATTTTTGCATCCAATGTTCATACAACTTTCGTTTAGAAAACATAAAAATCTTTATACGATTCAAGTTATTTCAATTAAAAAAAACCAGGAAAGGGAAATTGCGATGACTTTTATGCTAAAATTTTACTGCGTATTTTTTATTTTGGATTTTTATGGTAGTATAAGTAACAGGATTTAATGCTTTATAATGAGCGGAATTAATAACATAAGTTTATTATCCTAGAATGATATAAATGGTACATATTCTTGAATCGATTTCAACTTCTTTTTAGTCCGTGCGGAGAACATATATTTATTTGCTAGTACATAAATAAAATATCAATTCAAAATAAAAAAATTAAATAATAAATGTTTTCTTATTGAGTTTTATGTGAAAGTTAAATGAAATAGAGTTTATTGGTTACTGCCATTGAACATGAAACCCTTTAAATATTCTTTACCTCTTTTACAACGTTTAACCTCTGCTTTTGAGTTCTACTCTTATTTGTATGTTTCCACGAATTATACCATAAAAAATAATATTCTTCCTGGAAATGTGGTTTCCAGAAACCTAGTACATCCCTCCCATTTGAAAGTTTTCCTAAGGCTCCTTGAATGATGGAAACCGTGCTTTTCGATGTCCGCTCATCACGTACAATGGACTCTTCAGATCTGGAAGTAAATAGTGATCCATTATTTATGCGCACCGCTATGACAACAAATACGAAGAATAAAAATTATAAATCAATAAATAAATTAAACATCGATTTAAAATAACAAATTAAAATAATAACTACAAAATTATCTGTATAGGGTAGACTGACCAGTGAGTGAACAGGCCCCAGTGAATGAACATTTGGTAAATATAATTAAAAAAAAAAAGGATTGAGAAAATAATTTCACTAGATGGATTGGCAACACTGACTTCCTCCCATCTAGTAGGAAGCTATCTGACATATGGTTGGTTGTCCTGGTCATTATATGCTGGTGTTTATTCACTGGCGAACGCAGCGCCTTACACGTTCATTCACTGGTTAGTCTACCCTAATGTTTTCTTGTTGCATTATATATGAACATTGATTAAAGTTTCAGTGACAAAAAGTTTATTGGTTACTGGCCATTAAACATGAAACCATTCAGAAAAAATTAAAATAATAACTACAAAACTATCTGTATAATGTTATCTTGTTGCATTATATGTGAACATTGATTAACGTTTCAGTGACAAAAAGTTTATTGGTTACTGCCACTAAACATGAAACCCTTCAGAATTTCGAAAATTCTTTACCCTTTTTGCAACGGTTTTGTTTTTCTTCTGTTATTTAGATGTTTCCACGATTTATACTATGAAAACAAAATATATTCTTCTCGGAAATCTTGTCCCCAGAAACCTTACTACAGCCCTCCCATTTGAATGTTTTCATAAGGCTCCTCGCCTGGAAACCGTGCTTTTTGATGGCCGCTCATCACGTACAGTGCACTCTTTAGATCTGTCTAAGTAAATAGTGATCCATTATTTATGCGCACCTCTAAGACCACTAATACGAAGAACAAAAATTATAAATCAATAAATAAATCTAATATCGAATACAAAATAACAAATTAAAATAATAACTACAAAATTATCTGTATAATGTTTTCTTGATGCATTGTATGTGAACATTGATTAAAGCTCCAGTGACAAAAAGTGTATTGGTTACTGCCACTAAACATGAAACCATTAACAATTTTGAAAATTCTTTACCATTTTTACAACGTATAACCCGTATTTTCGTTTTTCTTCTGTTATTTAGATGTTTCCACGATTTATGCTATGAAAACAAAATATATTCTTCCTGGAAATCTTGTCCCCAGAAGCCTTACTACAGCCCTCCCATTTGAATGTTTTCATAAGGCTCCTCGCCTGGAAACCGTGCTTTTTGATGGCCGCTCATCACGTACAGTGCACTCTTTAGATCTGTCTAAGTAAATAGTGATCCATTATTTATGCGCACCGCTTTTATCGCCGTAACCAGTTGCTTTAGTTACGGGGAATCCAAACATAAAATCCAACTTATGGTGTTCCGTGATCGTGTTTACCGGGGGACAAAATATGCCCAGTAATGGATTGTTTTATGCCTTTATTCTCTTTATAAGGTCGACTCGGAAAGATAGCAGTGAGAAATTCTATTGTTTTAAATGAGGGTGTGGATCGATAACATAGGGATATGGATTCGTTATTGTTTGTTATATGTGCACTTCAGAGTTAAAGGGGAATATTGTCCGATTGAATATTACTGGTGTGTTCTGTGTGTTCGTAAAATAAAATACTTACATTTTGCATTTTCAAAGATACTTAAAAGTGCGCATCAAAAATCAATTTGTAGCTAGGTTTTAATTTCATGAAAATCGTTATTCGATAGAACATTTTATTTTAATACAAAGTGTTGTTTTATGGTTAAAATATGTTTCTTTATTCATTTACTAGTCAATCATTGAAAAAATTAATGAAATATAAGATGAGATTTTCTATATTTTTACATTTATCTTATTATTTTTTATATATTATTTATTATTATTTATTAATATTTATTACTATTATTTTTATGTTATGTAAAGTGGATTTGTTTGACATTTTCCAGTGCATTTTTTGTTGCAATTGTAGTTAAGAAAAAACATTTAAAAAAGGAAAGTCATAATTTACTCTTATAAACACTAACAGTCTACGATAAATTTTTTTCATTGATATGTTTTCTTTTGTTGTGCAGGAGAAGTAATTAATGCTGTGATGTGTTAATTAGTCTAATTTTAAATCCAGTTCTTAAATATAAATGCTTATTTGCACTAAACTTCTTGAATTCCAATATCAGTTCTCTTAAATTAATTGTATTCATAATATAATCAATTGCAAAATTCTTAATTGTAAATTTATACAACATTATTGTCATGACATCAAAATGCAGAAGAACACATACTTAATTAATTAAAAGCATAAAATAATCTTTTAATTCAATAAATTATTAAAAAAAAAACCAAGGTACCTTAAACAAACTACATGATTTCAATCACAAAGTATCACAAATTTAATTAATACCAATCCTTTACAAACAACTATACTTTTAAATACTTTAATCCCTGTTTTTGAAACAACGCCAAATAAAACAATGACGTTACAATCCGTCTCTAAAAAGCAAAAATATCATCCCTTTCACCCTAAAATTAGTAAAAGCTTATTGACAATACATTTCCCAAAATGCTAGTTAAAGTGTGTAATAAAAGCTTGAATGCGTTGTTCATAGTATGTATTTGATCAACAGAATATGTGCATCGTTTAGTCTCTGAGCCGGAAGTATAGAGGAAAAAGTCCATTTGTCATGGGGAGTTGTTTTGGAAGTGTGGATTCTTTGTTCTTTGTTGATGCTGTTAGTGCTAACAGTTTTCTGCTAACTTGGTGGATGGAGATTAGAATACAATATTTGTATTCTATCTGTTTAAGAGTTACTGGATTTTTATGTTATTCCTCTTCAAAAGTTATTCAATTTATAGTTTGTTTCACGACACAGTAATTTAACCTTTCTAGTGCATACTGTTGCCAAATGGCAACTAGTAACATATTCCACATTATTCTAATAAAGTAGAGCTCCCTCTCGACAAATTTACCATTATTTATGTACCATTCGTTATTTGTATAAAAAAATTACTTTGTTTTTAGGTTAGGTTAGGTTTGAGTATCGTCGCACTAGAGCTACACGAGGGCTATTGGCGACGGGCGTCGTATTTTAGAACCACAGTCAAGTGACGAGCCAACACCTGAATTGGCACCCAACGCAACCGTTAAGGGCGACATCGTATGCAGGGTTAGGACTTTGAAGGATATTTAACGTGCACTCCCTTACACGGGGTATTATTCGTCGGATATTATTGGCTGCACGGGCCGTTTTTAGGTCGGCAGCTATTTTGGCGATGCCCGGACCCGAACCTGGGACCTTCCGCATGCTAAGCGAGTGCTTAACCGACTGTGATCCCCAGCCCCTGACTTTGTTTTTAAGAAGTTGCTGGCATTTATACTGTTTAACGCATTTTTTCCCCGGAAAAACTCCAAATTTAGTCTCATAATTTTTAATCAGCGCCATATGACCACCGGACTTAAAGGATCAAATATTTAAGAATTTATAAATAAATGTATTAGCAAAAAATCCTGTACAATTACTACGATTTATGTATTTTTTTTAAATAAGAAAACTTTTCAAAACCCAAAACTGACAACCAATTACAATTACATTTAATTGCCTTGTTTCAGGTGACGTATTTTCTTCCAGATTATAATATTTGCTACACTTTCTTCGATCGATGTTCTGTTCCCACGTGACATGTATTCACAAATCAAGGCTCTATAAAGAATATATTTTCATTCAGCATTTGTGTTGCCCATAGGATTTTAAAATATCCTTGTCATGAAAGAAAAGAGTCCTCGGCTCTAGTGATATGAACTATAATCAAATTACCACAATCCATAAAATATATGTTCTACATAGCAAAATATCCATGACAAAAACAGAATCATATAATTAACTGATTTTATTCTGATACTGCAGCTGTAGTTTAGGGTGGTTTTTTATTCCTTTTTGAAGAAAAAAAAGAAGATTGAAAACTATAGTATACCATGAAAGTTTTCTTTTAATAATCATACACATATGAAGGTTTTAGCAGTGAATTAAATATTAATGATTGTTTTTGTGCGTGTTTATAAATTTTTGATGATGTTTTAAAAATTATGATTGCGATTCCTTTATTAAAGGTACTTACAGAATAAAAATTTAATGTAGCATCCTAGCATAAAGCAATGTTTTTTTAATTGTGATATGATTTTTTTTTTAAACTTATAAGTTTTAACGCAGTGTTGCCTCTGATGAATAATGCATTGAGCTAGGAGTTATTAAACATATTTTTTTAAAGTTACCCTCAAGCGCTAACGTTATCCCAAAAAATGGCAAATCTAAAAAATAGGAAACAAAAGAGAGAGGAATTAACCCTTAAGCATTCATTGTTTTCTCTTTAGTGAGTTTCTGAACAAAAGTGCGACTTAAATTTGGAATAAAAATTAAACTCAATATTATACTCAAAAATATTTTATTTTATTTAATATAATTCTGTGGTGTTTTTTGGTCACTTATGTTAATTTTTTTTAATACTTCTATTTTAAAAAGTAACAAAAGAAAAAGAATAATTGTTATTTGTTTTTCTTCTGCAGAAATTTAGCGTACAGTACAGCTGCTTAACAAGTGTGAATTATGGTTTAGCGACAAGCTTAAATGCATTTTCCAGCCTTTTAGGCGCCATTTTATTGAGGGGACTTTGAGATCATTTGTCAACGTTTTCTTGACTAATGAGACTTGTGTTATGAGAGACGCTGTCTGGAAGGCAGGCTAAGAATATTTGGAAGTATTTATAAGTGCCGGTAAAGTTCGGAATACTGGTACTTTATCATATTATCGCTAATATATAACATAAAAGTCAATGTATCATAGAATAAATATTGTAATGCATATTTTGACACTGATCACACACACATTTTAACTTAATTTTCTAAATACTAAAACGCAAGATTAAGTATCGCAGAAATTTATAACTTTGAGTAAAGCTCTTCAAACTAATAATTTCTTATTGACACTATTTAAAATGTGCTTGCAATTTTGAATTAGTGCCGAATCTGCCTTGAACTATCAGTTACAAATATTCAAGAAGAAAGTCAGTACTAGGGACTACGTACAATTGGGCCACAGTTACCCCATTTGGCGATACTACGAAATCTCCTTATTGTGAGCTAATCTTGTGTTCAACAATAATCAACGACAAATTAGTACTAGGGCTTTATGCATGAACCAAAATTACCAAATTTCATATACAAGGTTTGAAATACCCTCTTCATAAAATGTAACAGCCAATGATTGGGAGTTTTGATGGTTTCTTGAGCTCCATGTCAACTTGGAAGAGCAACAATCCAAGCCACTAGGCTAATCGATAATTCACTTATGGTAAACCATCGAGTTTCCCAAAAAATTCGTCAACTCGCTGAACAATACTGATGTTCATGAAGAAGGGGACCAAGGAAGCAAGTCTGTCGCTACCGATGTTACTGTTCAGCGAGTTGACCAAGTGTTTAGGGAAGCTCAAAGTTTCATCATAAGTGAATTAGGGATGTTCGTATTATTGAAATATAACTGAATATCATATTAAATTTTTTGCACTGATCCTTTAATTCCATTAGAATTGCAGCCCATTAGATACTGCATAAAACAACTTGAATTTCATCATTAGTTAACTTCTTATTCAACTTTACTACCAAAAATTAACGACAATTGGTGATACCGATAAGGATAGACCCCGAACCTTGACATACAGCTTATATGGTATTTGGTAGTGTTACAATTAAAAAAGAACACTTATTGAACGTATTAAATACTTTTCAATTAGTTAGATATAGTTTAATTTAAAATTACATGTGAACATCAATTCATAGGACATTAATGCTAAAATTCTTAAAGATATTATAATACCATATTCCTAAATTCCAGCTTTCCGCACAACTCTTTTATTCACAAACCACACAAACCCTTCTTTTGAAATCTAGAAAGCCCGTTTCCCGCCAAGCGAAGTAAAGTAATTAAACTCTGTGAATGCCACCTTCGGGAAAATTACCAAGTCGCTTAATTATGCTCACTAGGGGGGTTCTGGCTTGGCATTATGAGGGCTATTCAAAGGTTTGGTGGGAGAGAATCGCTATGTGTGAATTGTCAAGAATGGAACAGTGGGGAGATTTGTAATCTCTGGTTGGAGATAAAATTGTACATCTTGGGGAATTAATTGGAATATCTTTTGGGGATTTATAAGAAGTAATTTTAGTAAATGAAAATAGAGAGAGAGAGAGAGTATACCCTAAATTGTGTTAAAACTTTCATAAAATATCAAGTTAGTATTTATTTTATAGAACAAAGTAGAATTATTTTAATTTGAAAACCTTATATCGTATGCTTACAAAATCAATTTTATTTAAATTATTTATGATGGACTTAGATATGTGAACGTATATAAGGAATTACAAAATATATTAGAAAAATATTACTTCCTTTAGCAACATATTGGGAGAAGTTATTTAACGTTTAGACCTTTTATAAAAATATTCTTTATTCAGTTCTCTTTCGAATTGAATATTGATAACTTTATATTTAGTTTATGCTTTTCTAGTCTATATGGACTTAATGGATACAATAAACCCACCCATAATGTAATAGAATGATATTTTTATAAAGTAGAACGCAATATTCGTCAACTCTAAGAAATTTAAAACCATTGCAACCCATTCAAATTCGAAATTCACACTTTTCAGTATCACTTACAGGATATCTCACTTTGCACGTCACTTTACATTTTATTCATACTCGAAGCTTATTCTAAAAAAACATCATCAAAGCATAAGGCATCAAAACCTTCCCACAGAAAAACAGGAGAGATATGATTCAAACCAAAGACTTCTGTTTTAGTTAGGCTCAAAATTGACAAACCAAAATAGGTACATACATGACTAAAGCTAGCTACCTAAGTCATGTGAGTATGTAGTAAGCAATTGGCTTGTTTTTATGAACGAATATATAGATGGTGTAAAATATATAGTTTCAGTGTATTCAATATATTACTTGCTTAATAAACCCGGCATTGGATGGGAGTACTCTTAATAACGATGGATTGTATATTTTGCACTTGCTTAAAACAATTAGGGGAACACTTTCCGTACTTTTGTTAGCCCTTTCAGTTCTAACTTTTTCTCTTATTTTTAAAATATAAACTTTGTGAAATAGATTCATTATGCATCTACCATGAAATGGTAAAAAACAGGATAAAAAATTCCTAATTTTTTAACTAAAATTTAAGGGGTAAATATTGGTATCATAACTTTTGAATAAACTGAAGCAATTATTTTTTCCAAACTTTATTTTTTATAAAAAGTTAAAATAAATTTTGAAATTGTCCATCCAAAAATGCAAGCTTAGAATTTATTGTCAATTTATTTCATAAATTTTTTTGGGAGTAAATTTTATTTTACATATGTTTATATATGTTTATTATTCATTTTATGAAGTTCAAACTCCACATTTGTACATAAATATTTTTCAATATTTCCATTTTTTCCATTTGAAACCACAACAATTAAACAATGATCTCTAGAATTTCGAAAAATATCTTTTTGCTTTTAGTAAAAAAGGGCTCCTAAAATTTGGAATATGTGACTACAATTGTTTTGCCTGGGTGTAAATTACTCTGTCAGTATTTCTTTATTGCTGCTGAATAATTTTTATTAATTGTATTAATGTGTGAAAGTCTTAGTTCATGTTTTTTAAAGATTGTGGTGTAAATAGATTGAAAAAAATCAAGTAATATAATAACGTTTGTGCAAAAGACAGTGAAAAATCACCCACACCACTCTTTTCCCACAAATCTTGGATATACCTAACGGTTCTTTTCACCATTATATCCTCACTCGATCACACACAGGTCTTTGATTCCAACATGTCGAGAACATTTGTCGGAATTCTTTCTTCACGACGCTTGGTGTGACAGGTAAACATACCTAAATTCTCCAGCAGAACAAGCGCCGGGGTATTTTTACAAGCATCACATGACGCTAATCGAAAATCGAAGGATGGCTACGACACCATAGAGGGGCATTCTGCAATGATTCGATAGAAGATAGGATTGTTTAGGACACTGATCAGGCTTTGTTAGGGAATGAGGTGTTTTTTTCTCTGTTTTTAGGAAGATAGTGAGTGTTTAAAGCGTTTGGTGTTTGGTGATAATGTTAGTAATGGTGGTACAATTTAACAGTTTTTTTTTTTGCGGGGAGCTTTTTGTAGCAATGTGCTGTGATATTTTTTTGCTGTATTGGAATTGGATTAGTTGTAATCCGCGAAATTTCGTACATCGGGACTCTTCACAGGAATTTTATTTCAACATACAACAAAATTGACTAAATACATCATCTTCAAAACCTCACCTGCACCGAATGAATTTTAAGTGCCATATAAAGAAAAAAAATCATCAAAATAAATAAATATTAGTAAAATGTCATTATTCACTAATAAATACAAAATTACATTTACTTTTAAAAAATGAAGTAATAGAATGCTATGTACCTCTTTATAAACAAATAATGTAAACTATCACAGAATCCTATTTTGATTCATAATACGACGTAATTCAAACCTGACTTGTATCACAAAAATAAATTTTCTTGTTCTATTTATTTAAAAAAAGTTTCTTGTATGATGATTAATGGTAAATGGTGGTGATTTAAATAAATTATAAAATAGCCTCATATGTTTTTTAATGGGAATTAAATTTTGCAGATTTTTTAATAAATGCAGTCCTTCGAAGTCAATTTTTTAAAGATTTTCATTGACTCTAGTTTCAATTCTTTTTACTTTATAAACGTAGTGCACTGAGAAAAAAAAATACTGTAAGCATACAGAATTTTTTTTAGTAATGTTACAGAAATAAAAAATTTTACAAAAAAAGTTTTTGTAATTCTGAACAGAAATCTTCATTTCTGAAGTTACAAAATAATTTCTAGTATTTTGGCCTCGATCGTGATTTGGATAGCCCTCGTGTATTTCTAGTGCGCCGATAATTCAAACCTAACCTAACCTAAGCGAACGTGATTGAATTAGCCAATCGCCCTTTTAAATTTATACTTTAGTTGATTGTTTCAAATGAATTTAACTTCTCATTTCCTGGCGTTCTATGTGCCAAAGTAGCACAGTTGGGAAAGCGTTAGACTGATCATCTAAAGGTTCCTGGTTCTATCCCGGGTTTCGGCAGTCTGCTATTCCTCTTTATTATAGGGGTCAGTACCCCCGCCTGTCACGCGGGAGACCGGGGTTCGATCCCAAGTAGTAGGAAAGTAGACATTTTGTTTTTCTTTGCAATTGCACGGAAAATGTGGTATCCATACAATTTTCTTGTATAGTTACTGAAATATTACTTGTGTGGGATACATAAAATAGTCCTGTAAATCTACATGATATATATATGTAATGCTAACAAAAATATATTATGTGTTTTTACAGCACCATTTTTAGTAATTATTTACTAGAAATTTTCTAGGAAAAGTTTCTTACAAAAAAATGTTTTGTAATGGTTACAGATTTTTTTTGTTTGAGATTTCTGCAAGAGCGCCAACACAAAACGTCTGTGGGCATCTTTCACATGAGAGCCACCACTACAGATTTAAGTACATATCATTAAATTAACAATGTATGCATATTGATTATAACATAATCTCACACATCTAAATGTTTCACAAAGTTAATAAGTCCCCTAAATAACTAGTTATGAATTTTTTAAAACAGCCAGCGATTACCGAGACTGTTTGTGACGCTTTGTGTCGGAAGAGATTTACACAAATGAACCGGCTGACTGCCCTTTAATGCCGTTCGTCACACCGCAATTTCATTAGCAGAGAGAATAACCGTACATTCATTAACAGGCAACTATGACAGTGACACATTCTAATTAGAAAGGTACAAATCTCCAAATGTCAAGTGAGCGGGGTTGCTAATTTTGGCGAATTAGCGCTTGGGTTGGAGAAAGTATAAATTGTTAGAATTTTTTTAATTTGTTGGGATAATTTTTCAATTATGTTAGTTTTGAAAAACATTATCATGTTATTATTATGTAATAAAATGTTGTTAATTAAGTTATAGCATAATTGGATTTAAGATAAAAGTGAATGTCGGGATGATGAAAAGGAAAGTTACTGTTACTATAATCTTACCAAAACAAAACGTAACGATCCAGCAAAATACGTATTCAAACTTATATTAATGACCCTAGAAAATGTTTAATAACTCTTTTTCTACAGATAAAAGAAGATATCATTATGAAACCTTCAGTAAATGTTCAGAAAAATATTGTGAATAATAATTAACCCTTTCAGTCCCAGTGATGCCATTTGGCATCATCACCTTCAATATGTTTTTAAAAATGTTTATGTCCCGGTACGACATCGAAACACACATCATTCGATTCTTCATACTTTGTTTTATTAGACAATATTTTACATTAATCTCAATAGAAGTCAGAACTACTATTTTTGTAATTTAGAAAATTGCTAACAAGCGTTTCACTTGATTTTTGAAAAGTTCACTTCAGTTCCACATATTTAAAACACAATTTAAACTATTTCGGTTAAAATAGTTACTAATTTTTTTTTTAATAATACGGTCAGATACCTTAAAATATATTTCTCGGAGTGTTTTTAGATAATGCATATATTTTTATTTTGTTGTTTTCCACAGTTAGAAAATTTTGGCATTATTTCAAAAACCATATAAATAATTAAAATGATTTTTTTTCTTATGGAACTCTTATCTTTGACCTAAAATAAGCTTATTTTGTGAACATCAGATGTTTCTGTAATGTAGTAAATTTTTGGGACTGAAAGGGTTAATAATAAGTGAAAACTGAAAATTCGATATTTTGACCAATTTTTGGGTAAAGATTCCTCTTAAGGTGACGAGTTCGACACATGAGCTGAGCTGAGACCTAACGAAGCTCCGAGTGCATCATTCGCTAACTCCGGCCGGACTTTGACTGCACAGAATTGAAAGCACATCTACTCCAGTTTAATTTAATTTTCCAATATAAATGTATTTCACACTATGTATTTACTGCCAGTTTCCTAAGAATAATTTCTATTTTAAGTACGTTATTATATTTCCTTTAAAATAATCCTCTATTGACTCAGTTTCAAATATCTATCTTAATTCTTTTTTTGACTATTTTGATTGAAAGTTCCCTAAGAATAATTACTATTTTAAGTATGTTATTATATTTCCTTTAAAAGAATCCTCCATTGACTCAGTTTCGAATGTCCATCTTGATTCTTTTTCGACTAATTTGACTGAAAGTTCCCTAAGAATAATTTCTATTTTAAGTACGTTATTGTACTTCCTTTAAAAGAATCCTCTATTGACTCAGTTTCAAATACCTACCTTAATTCTTTTTTGACTAATTTGACTGAAAGTTCCCTAAGAATAATTTCTATTTTAAGTACGTTATTGTACTTCCTTTAAAAGAATCCTCCATTGACTCAGTTTCAAATATCTATCTTAATTCTTTTTTGACAGAAAGTTTCCTAAAAATAATTTCTATTTTAGTAAGTTATTATATTTCCTTTAAAAGAATCCCATATTGACTCAGTTTCAAATGATTTTTTTACTATTTTATCGCCAAAGTTCCTTTCCGGATTTAAATCAGCTTCTGTTTAAGCACACCTTTGCCCCCGAACGTGCCACGCCTTGGCGATTTCTCTCTAGTCCCTCTACCATAATAAAACAAACCAAATTGTTTAACAATTTATGTTCTAATTTTAGAGTCCCATGCCAAGCGAAAAAGGGATTGATGCATTAGTTTAAAGATATTCTTTCGCAGACAGTCACGAAGGGGGTGAGAGACATAGTTTTAGATACGTGGGCCATTGTTAAGAGTCATCAGTCATGGATGTTATTCTTTGTGTCTTTTATGTATCATTTTGAATACATAATACATACATCGTGCGAATTAGTGGATATATATATTTATCATTGGTATTTGAAGGGTTTATATGGGTTATAGTTGGATAAATTAGTTATGCAAAGCACACTTTTACCAATCCATCTTATACCTAGAATTTTTTTTTACCTCACTGTTACAGTAATAAATGATTTTTTTTGTTTATTTAGTTTGTATTCTTCTAATATATCCTAGATATGAATAATTTAAACTGGTCTTTGTTATCTTTGTTAGGCTAGTTTGGTGTTTGTCTGTCTTACGTGTGGATTAAAAGTGAATATATTTTTTTTATAATTATTATCGCTTAAGGCATAAAATGAAATTTTTTTATGAAGTATGTATAAGAAGAAAAAAATTGTAATGGTTAAATACTTCAAATTTGCAATTGAGATACAAATAAACTTTAAAACATTTGATTTGTTTTTTCAATATACAGATATTAGTTGAAAAAAATATACATCTTTAAATTGTTTAAAACCATTTGACGCATATATGAAAAAACAAAATTCCAATTTTATTACAAAACACCAAAATGAAGTGTGAATCAAGAGATTGTTATATGTGTACTAGTTTGAAACTAAATGTATTGTAAAGCAAAGTATTCTTATCAATTTATATTATTATAATATTTTACTTTAAACGAAAAATGCATTCTTGATTAAACGATACATATCTAAACCTTAAAACCTCGTTTCGTAGATGCCCTCTTTTGAAAATAAATAAAAAACACTTTTAAGGAAGATATTATATAACACACTAAACATTATAAAATATTTCATGGAACTACAGAATTTCACACTTTTAGGGAGAGGTAGAAAAGTAATTTAGAACAAATAACGCCTCCATTTTGTTACATCGCTGCAAATTTAGTAAGTGAAATAAAAGAAAGATCAAAATACAAAAAACGAAATTCTAAACATCTAGACATAATGGTTTCAGCGGCTGCTTTTCAGCCTGTGTTGTAGTCAAGGAATCTCTACAGAAAAACCTATCTCTCTTCCATTACCGAGATTAAGTCGTATTTTAAATGAGAGTAGGTATTTCCCTAAAGTATAGTTAAGTTATGCTGTTTTAGATGGACAAGAATGTAAGGAATACAACATCACAATTTTAATGGGTAAAATATGAAATAAAATTGACAGAAATAATTAAATAAAATACAATGGGCATCTTTTTTTCATGTCTTGAGTGGCGACAGAAATGCTAAATGAAAATAAATTATTTCTTGAAACTCGATTTGTGAATCAATATTACGTGAGAACAGCACCAATCGAAGCAGCATCGATCGAAGAAAGCTACGTCACCTGAAACAAGTCAATAGGCTTGTTTCAGATGACGTAAGATTTCAACTTTCATTCTTGTATCTTCCTTGTCATTGGTTGCTTCAGTTACACTCTAAATGTGCCGATATTTAGAATATTTTATATGTTGTTGTATTTTATACGTTGATAATTTATGTTTAGTAATTTTTTAGTATTTGGAAAACTATTCTACAGATTACAGTAAAGTAAATTGCACAAAGTAAAAACAACAATAAGAGAAAAATGACGACTAAAAGTACAGTATGAGAAAAAAATGAAAAGAAATCGCAATAAAAGCATGTTTTGTGCATAAAAATATTTGGCAATTCCAATATGATTGATTTAAATTGAAAAAAAAAATGAAATTATTACCAAAACAAATATAATTCCGGACCAAAAATGAAAAAAATTCTGCTGGAACTATTGAAGCTCATTGCGTGAAACATGCTCATTTAGCAAAATTAAACATAGTCAGAAGTTAAAAATTAAAATAAACTACGTTGTAAATCTATCAAGAAAAAAGTTGATGAAATGCCACGTTTTTCTTAAATATAAACTATCAAACTATATATATATTTTAAGAAACAACTGTGTTTCAAAAGTTAATTATATATATATTACACCGAATCAGTGCCACCACAACTTATTATTGAAATACTATCAGTCCCTAAGATAGTAAATTTATTGCTCTTTTATTCAAAAGAGACATACAGTATTTAAATTTTTTGCAGAGTTCAATGTATTGAAAGGAAATGTATTTAACTATTTTGTTCTGAACTCGAATGTATAGCTGTGAGTCAGTTTGTTAATAAATTCTTCTTGGGATAATTTGTGATTGGTTAGCAGCATTGTAGATTGGTTAGCAAAATTAGATTTCTGGTTTGCTTAGTTTTATTTATGGTATGCCATAATATTATTATTGTTGTTGTTGTCATGTCCCTAGATATTCCATAAATAAGGCCGAATACAAAAACATAGACAATAACAATCTATTGACGATACAAATATCAATGCTCTTACCAAGCAGGATTCGAACTCGGGATCTATTGATTGGGATTCAGACTAGCTATTTACTATGTCTAGTAGGGACAATATTATTGTTGTATTAGATCTAGGTAGGCAGATAGGTAGGTTAAAACAAGTATTTTCCGACTTGTGTGCTTGATCAGAGACCCGCTTATAAAACCTAAGTCAAGTATATAAGACAAACAGATATAGAAGTTTTACTGACACAGAGAGAGAAAGTACACACTTCCAGGGCGAAAGCGGGGGAGGGGGGGACATTTATTAGAGTTGTAATTGTGTATATAAAATCAATTTAACGAAACAATATGCTGTTATTGTCAAATACTCCATAAAATCAGTACAAAAACAAAATATAGAAACTGTTTTTTTAAGCCAAAATTGTTAGTTGGAACCTTTTCCAACGCCTACAACGGTAAAGATGCGTGGCGAGTGAAGATAGAATGTTTTGAATTCTGCCTAATGTTTTTTCATCCTGACTTTTGGGAGCTCAGACGTTACTAAATTTATGTCACACTTTTTCTAATGTTATTTACGAGTATTTTAATAAAATTTCTAGTCTCTCTTAGTTGTTAAAGTAACCTACACATAATTTTTTAGGAGTTTCAAAATGATCAATTATCATGTACGTTTATTATTAATTATACTTGTTCCTTTGATGTCTGTTTAATTTGCTTCTTTTCTCCTTGTTTTGTTAATTTTTAATGGGTTAACTTTTTTGCCAAATAAAGCCATATTTAAAAATGTTATTAATTATGCCGTGTAAACATTTTAAATTAGTTTTATCAAAATTTTTCTCAAAGATCAAAAGACTGAACCTTTTTAGAAAAGTATACAGGTATATTAACGCATTTGAAATAATAACAACGACTTTATTATGTGTTAATATATATTGCATCAGTAGTTTCACGCATACATATAATTATGATTAAATTGTTTACTCTTATTTATTGAATATATATTTTTGACTAAAACCTTAAATGATCCTTTTTAAATCTATTTTTGCGAAGAGCTATCTAAACAATATCTTTACATGCAAGCATCTTTATTTTGTAACTATTGTTAAGCTTTAATAAGTAAAATATTAGATGTAGCAAAGCAAAGCGAAGTATGAAGAGTTTGAAAACTCTACTTTTTTTTAAACAAACGAAAAGTTATTTCTTTCTGAAAAAATTTTAGAATTTGAAATACGGGTTTCTTTAAGAAAATTATTGCGCATAAAAATGTAAAGAGCAATAAGTACACCTTGTATCTATCGAGTTTGCGGAAATACATTATTTAATGCAGAAACAAATAATAAATAATACACTTTCAAAACCAAATATATTCATTAACAGCTCATTCATTACACTGAAAACGACAATTAATAGTTTGAATGCGTAAATTTCTTAAATAGATGCAGTGTTCTTTAAAAATGCTTTCATTAACATATTCTATTTTTTCGCGAAGCATTCTCTCTATTTGTGGATTATGGAAATGAATTTTAGTAATTGGTTGGATTATTCAAATTGTTACGTTTAGTTGAATTTGAATAATTGCCTGATTATTTTAAATCTAAAAAAGAATTATTTTAGTTAATAATATTTTGCGTTTATTATTAATTACTTGACGCTTAAACAAATAAATGGTTTTATTTTTTTATATATTTGCATTATTCAATTTCCGACTGAGAAAAAAAAATACTGACGCCATGGAATTTTTATTGGATTGAAAATCAAATTTGGAAAATTAAAGAAAATGCAACATGATAATGAACTTGTTTTCGTTAATAAAATGACAATATGAAATAACAGCCTATTTTTATTAATTTCGAATTCTTAATTTTATAATTCCCGGAGCTAATTTTATAGCTAAGGATCTTAAACTGATCTTGGCTGAAATCTCTGATAATGGTTAGATAATATGGTAATTTAACCGTTTCCGGCTTCCTATTTTTAACCTCCTTTAGGAGTTTTAACACAGCCAATTACGGCCCATAATTTATCCATCAAGCGACATCGAATGCCATCGTCATCGGAACTTTCGTCGCCACAGATTTAACAAGCACTATAGGCGCATTTACATGAGCCATCGAATCCCTGGACTGAAGAGCAAACTCCGCAATTTTTCCCTCTTGGGGATTTTCGCCCATGACCGAATCGGATCGCAGGGTTATTTGGGGGGTTTCTCAAACCCTCCAATCATGAAAATAACGTTTCATCCATGGATTCGGCAATCGTATGAACTCCAACTTCAATCAACTTCGAAACCGACTCAACGGTTGTCGTAAATTGATCGCTGCTTTAATTCCTAAAAACGCCATAGTCCTTTCAATGTCCATGGATCGTATGTAAACCAAGTCAAGAAATATGAGATTTCACGCGTAGCGTCCCCATATAAGTCATCAAAACCCCGATTGCCGTGTAAACGCCTTATTTTACTAGGGGGGGGGGGGTGGGTTGATTGCAAAGTTTGGGTTAAAAATCCCGCTCAATCACTTTTCCCTCAAAGGTATTCCGTGGATTTGATGGCTCATGTAAACGCGCCCTTTTGATAAGTTGCCATAATTGCATGTTTACATTATTTTATGAAACTAAGGTAAAATATTTTAGTTGGTTGAAATGAAATTTTGTCCTTTTAGTCAGTGGTACTCGTACCGAGAAATTGACAACACAAACGTGTGGAGCTCAAACTTCATACAATAGTAAGTGAGATTCTAATCGTTGCAGAAGTTTCTTCAAAAGGAAATACATTGAGTCTCAATATTTGATCCCCAATTTAGCCATAAATATGTACTTGCCTACTGTAGACTCACCATTTGTCAAAGCTCAAGTAGTACGTCTTCACTTCTACACCCTTTAGTCCACTTTACAGCTCATGTGCGAGGTTCTTTTGAAACTACCACACTTCAGAATAACTCACTATAAATCATAATGTAAGATTATTAAGTGCGACAACTCCTCCCTTAGAAAAAGGCTTTAAACCATTGGCACCATTCCACTTCACAGCTCAAGTGCGAAGTTATTTTCAAACAGCCACGCTTTAAAATAATTCACTCTATCATAATCACTTCAGAACGCGGAAAACGCGCACAAGTGAAGCGACGGAACCAAAATAAACGAAAAGGAAAAAAAAAACATCACCATGCGTTTTATTTTAAAAAATGAAGTCGCCTTCTAAATACACCCCCCCACCAGGTAGCGCTCCCTGCGCCAACCGCCTGTAGAGCCAAAAATGCACCCCCTCCAAACGATTTTCACTCTAGCCCCGTGAGCAGACGATTCTGCGGCGGCGGGAAAACGGCACACGCGCTTTCCTGCCCGAGAAAGGACCGGGGCGACCGGGGGCGGCATCAACATGCACCATCGTCCCCCACACGGCGGAGAACTCTCGGAAAAGGCCCCTTGGATCCACCTCGACTTCGCCTACAAGGGGTCCTGAGTAGCAACATGCTCCACCCCTGGCTACAGCCCAACTTAGATGCTGGATATCTTTTATTTACAAACGTAGGACTTTTAGATCTAGAGTGAATATATTTATCTTTCTCAAGTTCATTATTAGTAGTGCCTTTATAAATTTGAAAAAATATAGCATTTTCTTATATGAATAAATAATTAATAGGAAGTAGTCATATCAGGATAGATAGAGTTTTTTGACAATCAAGTCTTTATACTTCAAGTAAATTCTCTCTTCACACGATCTTTAGATTGGTCATAGGTATAACTCTTTCCGAAATATATCTTTAGAATATATATTCTTCCTTCTCTATATCTCGGGCACAATTTTTCTGACAACGCGTAAGCAATAATAAATAAGACCGTGAAGTCCCACGACACAGGGCCTTCTTCGTCAGTGCTTCTTTTTTGTGTCTTCATCATCTGCTTCTGCCATGTGTGTTTTGGTGTCTGGATTAACCCACAACCGACCGTGACAATGGATTAGCTACCGAATTGTGACCAAATGGATTACCAAAGTGAACAATTGCTGATCTGGTGAAAGCGAGGCGGACAAAACTCGAATAGAAAATGGCCATGTTTCGGGCTACCGGGGCCTCCGGCATGGGGGGCCCGTGGGATAAACTCATGTCGAAAGTGAAACGCCAGCACTCTGGTCAACAAGGAACAGACTCAAGGTAGGCCCTTCTCTCTACCTTGGTTACACAAGTGTTAACCCTCCGAACGGCTTCGAAATGGGCAAATATGTGTGGTAATTTTCACTGCATAAATCAGTTTAACTTGTCCTATTATATGCAATAAAACCCCAAAGTAAATTCTGCTAATCTAAATTTGCTGAGGATATTGGACATGCTAGTTTTAGGGTAGACAGAACCCAACATGTTGAAGGGGCAGTTATTTGCTTGCATTATTATTTTAATAAATATGCGTTAAAGTGCTAATGTTTTAACATGCTAATATTGGGTTGGTTGATTTCGGTCTACAGGAAAGGGTAAAATGTTAGCTTAAAACGTTCTTCTAAATAAATGAAAAATATTGTTTGTTATCTTCCTCTTGTAGTTAAAGAGAAAGGTTAAATTACTTGGGCGGGTATGTGAAACTTAATAGTTTGCTTTAACTAAACTTAATTCTCCACTGTAAGAAATGGGAGTTTTGTGTAACTTTTCACTTAAATTTAACCATTATTTTGTGATACATATTCAGAAATTATCACATGTTGAAAAGACACTAAAATAATTTTCTTTAAATTTTAGGAATTACTTTTTTGTCAATAGCATTCAATTTATGATTAACTTTTAAAAAATGGGGGCGTAATTTTGTTATTCATTCCGGTATTCAATAATTGATCTTTATTGACCGATACAAAAATATACTTTATGTAGCTTCAGTTAATGACTCGAATATAATGGTAATTGAGATTTTAATACGAAATTGGCAAAAACAAATATTGATGCTGCTTGTGTTTATGGTTAAGTGCCAGTCAGTTTACGATGTTAGGATGGAAATGCGATAAGTAACTTAAATATTGAAATTTGATTTGGGCTAAATTTTCAGCCAAACGGGTGACAAAAGAAATTTGGGTTTACTGTGCTTGGGGTGTCCGTCGGTGCATTGAAGAGGTTAAAGTTTGCATTTAAAGACAAATTTTCACTTTCAATATGCTACTTTGAATATATCATATTTTAATTCTAAAAGTTTTACCACCTGCAACAATTTATTTTTGAAGAAGGTCATGACGTTGCTCAGAGTATACCAAAAGTGACCGGCCATTTTTGGGACATCCAATGTTGCGACAATCAATCAATGTATATCCCAAAGTTAGGTTTTAATGTAGCTCTAGTATATATCTTTAAGTTGCGTTATTTGGTGACTCAGTAATTTCACTTAACTTTTCTTAAACTATTTGTTTTTTACGTTCTTATGTATTGTGTTTTAATGCATTCGTTGTATTTCTTTCTTTTTTTTTAAATAAGTGGTAAAACTAAGTTTTACCTAATGTCTTTTTCGATATACGTGAACAATTTTACCACACTCAGTGCCAACACCAACCCTATAACGTCGAAAAGTCGATATATAGAGCCAAGTTATTTGTCTTAACATAATAAATTTTCATCCAAACTATTTCTTAAGTAAATTATATATATTATAGGTATATTATTTTTTAACTCATAAAGAATCCATGCAAGCAAATTTGATAAGCAAAAATAAGCTTTTCGCTCAAGTTTATGCATTAAAACAAAAGTTTAAGGCAAATGAAGACCACATTACTCAAAACTATGTGCAAGAAAAATTAGGTTACATGAAAAATGAATTTTAAAAACGGTTAACGTTAAAAGTTAAAGTTTTTATTCCTTAATTAAAGTGTTAATAGTGTTCACAATTCGGTCTTTAAATAAAATTAAAGTAATATTTTTGCATATAATTGTAAAACTTTCTACTTCTAAATTGAGAAATTGGCATTAAACATTGTTCCATACTTTGAGTTCGCGGTTATGAATAATGAACCAAACATTTGTTATTCTTGGAGATTTTCAATGCATTGTCATAAAATAATTTAATATTATAATCGAATTAATTAATCGATTATATTGAAGAAAATCTTATTGTTTTCTTAAATGAAAGGATTCAATGAATCTCAAAATCGTTTAATATTTGCTCATGGTTCTTAAACTTAATAAACTTCCCGTAAACACAATGAAAGTACATTCAACTTAAATTTAATTTCATCACCAAGAGAATTTTTAATCCCAACTTTAAAAAGTTCGAAATAATCAATCTTACTCAGAAAAAAAAGTTAAAGTTTGATAGCAAATTGGAATGGTTACCAGTAATTGAATAAGACATGATTAGAATTGCCCCAAAAATAAAATTACTCAATGTATATGGCTATCTATAATAATAAAAGAAAGAGTCTGTCTGTGGATCGCAAAAAACCTACTTAGATTGCTCTAAAAGATTCGAAATTTTTAATATAGGTTCCTTTTAATACCTACGTGTGCACCTGAGGCTTAGTTTTTTCATATTTGATTGTGATTTTTAATTAATATAATTAGTTTAAAAAAAAAAAACGTCTTCCACGTGGAATTGCGGGACCATAACAGGGCTTGAAAATACATGGACCGGGCCAAAACGGGGACTTGAAGCCATCCTCTATTAGTTTGATTGATTGAGTTTGGTTAAGATATGCGCTCGCCCTTAGGCTGCTTCATCCTCTATTAGTGTTTGCTTTTTTAAGTGTGTATGCGCCAACACGAATTTAATTTTGTTTTGATTTTGAGTGTATTTTCACAAGTAAGCATGCCTCTAAAATTAAGCAATACGAAGTTAATGGGTTCCCAGTAAGGCGGGACCTTACTGCTAGTTTTATATATATTCTACAATGAATGTTTGTTTAATTTTAAAAGTGAGGTCAGTGGTTCTTAATTGTATGAAAAAAGCAATTTTTTTTTACGAAATTCTTCCTTTTTATACTCGATTAGAAATAAAAATTAGTTGCTTTTGAAGTTAATTATAAGCTAATATCAATGTTTAATATGACGTTTAGACTGGCTAAATGTGGCTCTAGAGCGACGTTAATTCAAACAACCTGCCATCCACCTGTATTTAACTCAGTAATAGCCATTTTTGTTTTCAGCACCAAGATAATTTTTAATGTTCATCCCTCGAATATCCGACAATTGGTACTTATGACACGGAAATTCAGAAAGTAGGTAAAAACCCGGTATTGCCGGCTTAATTCCGGAGAATTATTAGATCTGAACATTATATATATATTTTAATACTTAAATATCAAATACTTTAGAACTTTCTGTAAGGTTTTTGGTAGATTTTCAATAAAACATTTTTTTAAATGTAATACGACAAGAAGTTGGTTTTCAGTTTATTTGGAGTTGCTTAATTTGTAACGGCAATTGTATTTTAAACCACTTTCATACAAGATTTTAATAATTTACACAGCGTACTGAAATAAGTGTTTTATTCAAAGTTTAAGCGTCAAATGGGTTAAATAAATTGACTTCCTTTCATCAATTCCAAAAAAGTAAACATGTAAAAATGTAATTATTTTCAAATCGAAAAATTTATAAAAAAGATAATTTTTAATACATTTGCGCGTAAACCATACATTTTTGCAAACCATACATTTTAAATATATATGGTTAAACAATGTTTTTACAACATTATAAAAAAATATGAAATTTATTAAAATTAGTAGATTTTTTATGTATTTATTTTTAATAACACTTAATTATTACTAGATACAAATTAGTTTCTTTTTTAATAAAACTCCGACCAGTGACGAAATATGAAATGTAAAATTGTTAAATGCAATTATTCAAAAAGGTTGCTTCATGCACAATTGTCCAATTTTGATCAGTAACAATTTAATCTATCAATTTATATTTTAATTATCAACTTACGTTATTTTTAATTTAATACACTTAAGATAATTAATATGACTAAAGTCTTACCACAATAATAGAATTTCCGTTAACTTTACAAAATCTTGATTTTAGTTATATTTGTAGGTGTGACCATTATATACGGAAGAAGCGGGTAAATTTTGCCAAAGCGAAGTAAAAAAATTAATTTCTCTTCCTAAAATGATCCCACCTTATTTTTTTTTTTAAAAATCATTTTTGGAAGGAGGGAAACATTTCCTATCATTTCATGTAAAAAAGTATTCTAATTTTGGAAATACCGCAAATGACGTTTGTATTCTTACGAGCAATTAAAAACAAAAATCCATTTCTTCCATCTTTTACCTGGAACACCTAAACCTTTTGTCTCTAGTAAAAACTAGGAGTTAAACAAAGTTAACCACATTGATGGTATTCAAAACATTGTCTTGCGAAAGCAATTTTTCACATCTTGCATTGTTTCATGGATTTGTATTCTCATGACATCTAAAAGATATTGTAATAAATTAAACGTTATTTAATGGGGTTCTTTCACTTCGTGGACGGCACCAGCTATAACGGTTTGTGTCATTTGTTGCCTGGAATTACTTTTGTTATGGCATTCGAAAATGAGGTTTCTAAGAATATTCAACTTTTTAATTTTTAAATGATAACTTATTACGCTGATGTTGGTTGTTCAAAACATTTATTAAAGAAAGTTTTCACAGAAAGAATTTTTTTTATGTACATCTGTTATTTTGAGGGTGGAACAGAAACAACCAATGTAATCGTTGTACGGAGAAAAATGAAAACGAGCATTGCATCATCTGAACCATTCCCATTACCCAAAATAAAACTACATAGTTTCATTGATGTTTATATAAAACGTTTTTTTTTTCGGTTCAGAAATTATGATAATGAAACCCTAGTTTGATTTTAATTCGTAATAAACTAAAAAAATTTCCTCATTGTAAAACATTACAATTTCACAAGCTACACATTCATAATACAATTTTTAATAATTCAATTAAATAACTTCACCCCAACTATCTACAAACATTTTATTCGCTCATGCAGTATTTTCAACCTCAAAACTAGTGATAAACATTACCGATCGTCAATAGTAATTAACTTCAGAATTTCTGGGGGATTAGGGTTATAATTTCGAGGCTTAAGTTTATTATGTCTCTCTCAAGCAACGGAGTTGGTGTTATTGAAATGACTAGTTTAATTAACAAACTGAAGCGAGTTTATTGCGTTTGAATATGTCCAGGAGATTTTCCGGACTGTATTAAAGTTACATGTATCGAAAGGTTTCGTGAAATTAATTCATTAGCTCTCAGAATATGTCGTTTTCACGGGGTTAATGTCAGACGGATTATGCAAAGCAACATAAGCTTTCATATCATAAGTATTTATTAAAAACTAGCAGTATGGTCCCGCCTTACTGGGAACCCGCTAACTTCGCATTGCTTCCTTTTAGAGGCATGCTTACTTGTGAAAATACACTCAAAATCAAAACAATGTTAAATTCGTATTGGCGTATAAAAAAGCAAACACTAATAGAATAGCCCTCGTGTAGGTCTAGTGCGACGATAATTCAAAACTTAACCTAACCTAAGCAAACACTAATAGAGGATGAAGCAGCCTTAGGGCGAGCGCATTATCTCAACCAAACTCAATCAATCAAATTAATAGAGGATGGCGTCAAGCTCCCATTTCGGCCCGGTCCATGTATTTTCAAGCCCTGTTATGGTCCCGCAATTCCACGTGGATGACGTTTTTTGAAACTAATTATATTAATTAAAAATCACAATCAAATATGAAAAAACTAAGCCTCAGGTGCACACGTAGGTATTAAAAGGAACCTATATTAAAAATTTCGAATTTTTTAGAGCAGTCCAAGTAGGTTTTTTGCGATCCACAGACATACACACAGACAGACACACAGACTCTTTCTTTTATTATTATAGATTCCATTGAAATGAAATGCAATATATATTTTTTAAGTTCATAAATTTATACTTTTGTAGAAACTAATCTACCTTATTTTTAAACTTATTTTCTGTAGTTTATAAAATTTAAATTGTTTATCAATTTCCTATTTTTAATTTGAAAGAATTTAAAAAAAATGAAAAGTTTGTTATTGATAGGATCCATATTTTTGCTCTACAGTATGTCTGTCAATGTCCGTACCTCTTTACATTAATTCCATTCTAACTATACGGTATCAAAAATTATTTTTATTTGAAAGCTATTACATTACATATCTATGGCACATTTTGTCTGGTTCTTTGTCTGTGAATCTGTGTCCTATTCCTTTCGATTTCTGATCCAATCATCCGATTTCCAAATTTCTTTGTTTAAAAAGGTAGCGCATTATAGAATATTTTATACTAATGGTCCATTTGTCTGCATATTATCTGTTTATCCGTCATTAAATACTTAGTTCTCTTTTAACTTCCTTTTTGACTGACCGATTAAAAAAATATATATTTTCGAAAGGAGTGACGTCGGAGATTACCCATCCACATGTCTGTCCCTACAATAAGAATTTCTTTGAGTATTAAAGTTAATGGAAAGTATTTATTATTTTTTCTTTCATTCATCGTTTTTATTTAAATTTTTAGTTGACATTTTATTGGGTTATATTGCAAATCGATTAAATTTGCATTTTAAAAATGACATTCTTTATATAAATTTACAATTAAAATACAATCAGATATTAATTTGTATTAAATTACTCTACTACTAAATTACATTATCTAATTAAATTATATTACGAATGTCAATACAAAAAAAAACAATTTGGCATGCATCGAATTGAAATCATTCAAAATCTAAAGTTCTAAATTAATATCTTAATAGTTTGTTAATATGATTAAAAATATTTTATGTCCAAACAAACATAAAATTTATTACTAGCATATATCTTACTTCTGAGCCTTATTGCAATATCACTCCTGCTTGAAGCATAATAAATCATTTTCTAGATCGTAGTTCAAAGGATTAAGTTTTCTCTTCCGCTGCAAGAAATTGAAATCCAATAATATCAGGCCTACAGACTGCCACGGAATTTTGTACTGATATCATTAATCAAGGAAGGTGTAAGATTGAAGTTTACTTGTGTTGAATTATTTTTTTGTTTTAAAATTTAATCCATCAATTTCAGAAGATTTTTGAAATTTTGAAATTTTTCAACTTGTATTTTAATAGGCTTTGAATTTTTTTTTTATAATTCAATAACTTTTACTAACTTTAATTAATTTGGTAGGTTGTACAACAAAACAACAACATAATACCAAAGAGGGATCTGTAAAATAATGTTAAAATTAAAAATGTGACCTGAAATTCGTAGTTTTAATGTATTGTACCAAATGTGTTGTAAAAATAAACAATATTTAATAAAGACTTCTCACTTCTATAACACATTAGCTGGTTTGTTTCACGTTACGTAAATCATTTCTGCTTTCATTCCTGGATTGGTGGTGTGACACTGTAAGCTTCACACAATGTATTGATTAACCAAATGAGTCCTTATTTTCATTCTTGCGGAACTGTTGCCAATAAGAATTAAAACATGCCCTTTACTCGAATTATTCTAGTTTTTCAAGTGAGATTTTCCACGACTTATTATTGTTTAGCAGTACATTTAAACACGTTTAGAATGTTTTTTTTTAATTGAGTGAATTCATTTAAATCACTCGAATGTATGTCATCATTTTAAAAACACCTAAGAATTGCGTCAAGTTACAAATCATGTAAACAAATTTATTCATGTAAGTTGAGATACTTAATATATCATTTTAATTTTAAATTAATCTTTTTCAAACAATGTATAAGCAATTCATTAAAAATTGTGAAACTGTTACTGAATTATTGAAGTGCTTACTTGCTGCTTTATTGGCACTAACCCAACTCTCGATTCTGGAATAAACAATAAGCTTTTTTTCCAAACAGGGCTCTGGATGCCTTATTGCTTGAGTTTCCAATTATTTGGAGAGTCAGTCTATTTGAAAAATGTTTTGTAAAGCTATGGATGGGAGTTAGTGAAGCGTTACTAATTTTGTTTTCATTCTATAATCAAAGACTTATTTTTTAGTTGCAAATGATAAACACCTTCAACTCTTGAAAACACGGTAAATTTGAGTGAAATAAATGTAAGCTTAGTCCATAAATATTATGGAAGTGTGTAAGTGGAAGAATGACTCATTATTATTGATCGATAAATTAAATTTCAAGTGTGCAGTTAGAATTTTTAACAAAAGAACCTTTTTAATTTTTCAATGGGGTTGTTTCACTTCGTGGATGGCAACAGCTCCAAAGGTTTGTTTTCATTTGTAGCCTCAATTGCATTTTAAGAAATTTATTTTTGAAAAATATAATAATCATAGGGATATAGTTACTGATAATGTTTAGTAACTAAACTATATTTTTAGACTTATTTAGATTTGCAACTATTTTCAGCCGACTTTCCCCCCTTTTTTAAATGCAAAAGAATTTACAATAATGGGAAAGTATAAAATGCGTCATCAGATACCTTTTTTATACTTTCTGTCTGTATGCAATGTAAATCCAAGCAATATTGTGTGTTTCCTAAAATATATAGAGTAAAATTATAACATTTATATTAAAGAACAGTAATATATATATTTAAGCTTTAGTGTAGTTATATGTATCCAAAATATTAAAGAGCAGATGCGCTACAACATTTCCGAAGAATATATGCGTGCTGCGATTTCGACACAATTTTGGTGCAAACCATACATTATTATTTGGTCACAATACAATATTTGTATTGATTGAAAAACAACTCGCGCGTAATAACTGGTAAAGTCAACTTTTTATTGAAAGTCAACAAGTTTTTTTTTCTGAGTGTATTCCAGCACTCCTTGACAACCTAAGTTGGGTAAATAGAAATATGCTATGGAGAAGATCATTCCGCGAATGTAAAGGGTTCCATAAATTATTTGTGAATCCATCCAGAAAACATTTTTAAAACATTAATTTCGTTTTGGGGTCTAACAGATTTGAATATTATTTAAGAAAGTTTGGCAATTTTATCAGAATGAAAAGTTCATTTTTGTTAAATTGTATTCAGATTATTTTGTAATATACCTTAAGAGTTTTGTAAATATTACCTTATAAGAGTTTCCAACTAACTGACCAATCGCGCTTTTCCCTCTGCCTATTTACTCTTTGTTATTACCCAAGTTATGTTAGCAAGGAGTGTAGATGTCTAACTTCTTCCACTTTTCTTAATAAGTACGAAAAATGAGGTAACGTCGTCGTCTTCATGTATCAATATTTGTGTCCATTCTCAACAATTGAATCGCATCTCATTATTTCAAGATGACATAATTTGTACGCTAAATTACGATAATAATGAGTTTAACAGACTCTGTAACCCCTACTTGAACAAGTAATTTAATATAATTATACTCCAGTGTATGCTCGCAATATTATGTAAATTAAATTTGCCTAATTGCCAAGATACTTTCATGCAAAATAAATATTTTGTGTTGAAATTTTGTTGATCTTAACATTGTTTCTTTTTCTTTGTACCAACAAATTACGGTTGTTAATTTGTTTTCAAGTGTTATCTTAGTTCTTTTTAGTTAGTTAGTTTTTTTATGTTTAAGTTTTATGGGCTATAATTCAAAATACCCTCCACGAGGAATGAGCCAGCTGGATCGCGGGTCTCCAAACCAAAGTGCATCAGTTTAAAGTGGAAAAAAAGTCTAAGCCACATTTATCTAGTTGTCTTGAATATTTTTACTAATGATTTTTTATGGGATAAATGTAGCTGACTTACAGGTCCCGAAAATCCCATTTTTTAAAAATTGGTTCGAATAAATTTTTTAACTTTCAATAAATAATTTTACACAAAATATTTGAAGCAATTTCAAAGGGTTGGGATTATGGAGACCTGTAAGCTATCAACTTTATCATTTTATAAAAACCGTTTGTAAAAATATTCAATACAGCCCGAAAAATGTTTCTAAAAATATTTTTTCCAATTGGATTAACACTGAGGCGCACTTATTTGGAGACCCGCGGTCGATCGGGCTAATACCCCCATAATAATGTTATTTTCCAACCCATAGTTGGTGAAAAATGATAAGGCTAAGATTAAAATCGTTATTTCTCATTAAAAAATTAAGTGTTGGAATACATACAATAGATTCTGGATTTATTTAAAATTAATTGGAAAAAAAATTTTCTTGAGGGACTTGATTTTACCAAGAATTTAAATATTTGGAAATCGAGTTTAACTCGATTTTAAATAATATAAACTTTTAAAAATCTCTGCCAAAAATCAAGTCTCAGCTCAATATCTAAGTCTTTTAATTATTAAAGGTTTAATGAAAATTTTACGTAATAATGCAAAGATTGAATGCTTACCTAGGTGCCGAATTATAGTTGTGAATTGCACAATATCATTACGTTAACTTCAACGTTAGAAATTTAAAAAAGTCAGTTTATTCTGATTCATTCGGTTTCGTTTTAATTCAACTAATTAATACTATTTTGTAACCATCTGTTTTCTTAAAAGTAATATCTAAAATGTATTTTCTTTCAGCTAGTTAAGAACTTCTAACTAAAAGTTATACTTTACATTACTTTAAACTGGAATAGTTCATTTCGACATTCCACATTCTACCTAATGCCTTTTTTTAGTTAATTTAATGCAAACAATGCTATTCTAAAGATAATGGTTTCGTTTCCTGTTTTCTAAAACTTTTTCAATAAATACGAATTTTAAACATTATCTCAACTAGTTAAAAGATATTTTTTTAGGAGTACATGTTTTTTTTTGTTAAAGCTTTGTAATTAACGCCTAGGTTATCTGGATGCTTTTTCTGTGTTTTATTTAATTACAATGTTTTGTTTTCTGACATCTTTTATTGTCTTGTCAGCGGGTGTTTTCCACAAAATGTAGTAGGTTCTCACAAGATCTTCATCTGCGCAATTAACTTTAACCAAATTACAAAATTACGGGAGTGGATGACATGCGTAAAAAAGTAAAACTGTATCCATGGAAACATTTTACTTTAATATTCTGCATTGAACACGAACTCTCAACTCGAACTTTATTCTTAAAATTCATAAACGCTTATCCTACCAATGGAATTCACAGAGACCTGTCTCGTGGCATTCAACGTACTTAGTGAAATTTAAGTGCACATAATGTACTTAGTGAAGTTTAGTAAAAGTTTATTACTTTTAAGCTGACTGTAAATTAAAATATTTCTGAAATGCTACGTTTCGAACCTTTTTTGAGAAATAACTGGTAAAGTCAACTTTTTATTGAAAGTCCAAGTTTTTTTTCTGGGTGTCTAATAGTATCTAAAACTAATGATGATGTCAAACTTCTTCCACTTTTCTTTAAAATGTACGAATATTTTGATAACGTCGGCCTAATATATCGATATTTGTGTCATATTTCGTCGCCAATGACACATAATCAAAAAGGAGGACGGATTTGTTAGAACAACATATTTTACTGAATTCAGAAATCGGAGTGAATAAGAATACCCTGGAGAAATAAATGTATACAGAGTACATGGAGTTAAGTTTAGTTGTTACAAAATTACTGGTGTTCAGGCTATTGTTCTTATTGTCGTTTTACTGTTGACGTCATTCGCGTTTAAGGGTTCATCATAGCAGTTCCAAATATAAGTTTCAGCATTATATAACATGTAGACAAGAATGTAAATTATATTGCGAGATTTTAAAGTAAACCCTTCATATATTAGGGTAACTACCAAGTATAACTAAGACATAGAGGCCGGTATTTTCATTGGTTATTTCGTCAAATGTAATCAGCAATCGTCGAAAGTCACCATCGTAGGTAGGCTCCTATTTCTTAAGTTATAATTCGGAGAATGTGAGCTGTGCAGCTACACCCTTCAAAGTCGCAACATTGCGCGTTTTAAATTCAACATTAGAAATCTAATTATATCATTGAACACCATGTTAAATTAACAATAAATACAATATTGGTAGCATTAAAAGACATTTTATTCTCCAGGCTTATAAAATTAGTAATGCCCAAATTGAAGACAACGAATGGCACATCAGCAGGTAAAATTACACTTCTACCTTCAAATTCGCAACATTGCGCGTTTTACTGCCAACATTGGAAATATAATTGTATCATTGAAAAAAAAAATTTAAAAATGTTAAATTAAAAATAAATATAATATCGGTAGAATTAAAAGACATTTGTAGGTAAAGTTACACTTCATGGAACGAAGTAGGATCGCATTTTCTCTTTGGCTTTGAAAGGCGGTGTGAAAAGCCGAACCATCTCCACAATTTGAAGGTGCATTGTTATGCAAATTAGAGAGGTCCGTCCCCATTCTCGCAATAATGATACGTATTACTGCGTTGTTCTTATAGGCCTCTCTTGACAGGTTTTATAGGTTTTATGGTAATTAGAATAAGTCTGGGTTATCGTAGCTTTTCCGGTACTTTGCTCTTGGGATTGATTGCTTTACGAGTGCAAGCGTTATTAATAAATGCAGGGGAAGATTCAAATTTCAGGGTGATTGATGGATTTGAAAGGTAATTGTGCACGTTTTATTGCTTTATATATATTTTCGATGTAAATTATTTTAGTAATGGGGGGGGGCGTTTGGTTCGTATCGAGTTGGTGTCTAAATGTAACCATAGTTATTTATGTCAAAACTTACCAGAGAAAATTAATATTTAAAGACGCAACATTTGTACAACAAAATTGTTATGAAAATGACAATTCAAATTACGACTTGAGTTTCAATTGCAAATAATTTAAATATTTTCAAAAATTGGAAGAAACCATTTTGGTGTTATAAAAATGATGACATAATTTTAAAATTTAGTTAAAATAAAACATTGTTAACCATTTTAATTCTTCTGTCTTATATTTTTGCGGAACTTCTCAGCCTACTTTCTTTTTTAATTGAAAGGAATTAAAAGAAATGAAAGGAGGTGCTGACATCGTGAAGATTTCCGACTGTTAACCCATCCAACTCCCATCCGTACTCCTTTTTATTTAGTAAATTTTGTTCTACCAATTCTATTTAAAAGATTCTTCATTTGTTAGTAAGGGTTATGACTTCACACCTACACTCCTTGCCAACCTAAGTTGGGTAAATAGAAATATGCAATGGAGAAGATCCTTCCGCGCATGTAAGGAGTTCCATAAATTATTTGTGAATGCATCCAGAAAACATGTTTAAAACATTAATATCGTTTAAGGTCTAACAGATTTGAATATTATTGGAGAAGATTTGGCAATTTTATCAGAACGAAAAGTGTATTTTTGTTAAATTCTATTCTGATCATTTTGTATGTAAATATTACCTTACAAGAGTTTCCAACTTTCCAATCACGCTTTTCCCTCTGCCTCTTTACTCTTTGTTTTTTTACCCAAGTTAGGGTGGTACGGAGTGTATCTTTAACATTTTTGTCCATCTATTTTTACGCTTTTCTGTCCATCTGTCTTTTAAGGACTTGTTTAACCTCAGTTGTAACCGTCCGAATTTATATTTCATTTTTTGTTGGAACAGTATGGCATCAAATAACTAATTTTTATACATTGTTGGTTTTCGTATGCATGTCTATTCGTAAAATAATTTCAGTGCGTACTTAAGTAACAGGAAAGTAGCATATTCTAGCTCCTTCAGACCTTCTTGATTAATATTAAAATCATTTATTTTTTCAAATCAATTAAATTTTTGACTGAAGTCAACAAATCAAATACTAAAAATAAGGTTAGCTTTTGTGAAAATTAGTGATCTCATGTCTACGTTTTGCTCAAAAATGTACCTAAATATACAATAGCTTTTTTCTAAAGTCCTTTCATAACGGTTACACTACTCGCATCTATGCAAGACATTGTACATATTTAAACGCATTAATTCTGGTGAATTTGTCAGTACTCTTAGCATTTGAGTTACTTTCTCGTATTTACTTATCTCGAATTTTTTTTTTAATTTGCAAAATTTTTTAAGGCTTGCATCCAATAATATTTTAAACTTAAATAGTAATATTTAAATAAGGAAGCCGTAGTTTTACACAACTTTATTTGTGTTACTTTTGTACCTCTTTGTTGAAACATTTTTCATAATAGAAACTTGGAAAATAAAAAATATATTCTTTTACAAATCAACGACGACTTTGTTTATACCGTTAGCACCTATATTTTCGAATAAAAGCGCTAACTTTTTTTTAATTCCGTTTTCGTAGAACCTTAATAGTTCATACACAAATTGTTCAGGATAATGGCCCTTCATTCGTGTAATATTTTGTTTATTTAGATAAAATTAAGCAGAATATTTTTGCAAGTCAAATTTTCTTGCCAAACTTTGTTAATGGGTTAACATAGAAACAAACTAGCTTATATTTTCCTCTTATTACGTTGACTTGTTTCTTTCATTTTGTTCGACACAACATTACTTCATAACATACACTGCTCAAAACAATTAGGGGAGCACATGTTTTAAACCCTTTCGCTCCCAATGATTCTGTGGCGGATCTAGTTGTATGCAAATTATTGTTTATTACCTGTACCTGTAACTGACACTGCACCTGTAACTGACTACAATGTATATATATACCGTGACTACTTCTGTAAACACTCTCTTGAAATTTTAACCTCAATATGATTTAATTAGTTACGTGTAGCTACCTTTTTATTTTTATGTTATGTTTGGTTTAAGATATTAAAGTTGTGTTTTCGTTAACTGCTTGATCGCCTGGTTTATTACAACCTTAGAACATTCTCTGCGGATAGGATAGCAGGCCGTCCTATCTAGCAAAGCTGGTGACCCGGACGTTTCTCAAAAATGACTATGATTTGACCAAGCATCGTTAAGGCCTCTTCTGCCGACTTCTGCCGACCCTGGAGTTCCCCGTCGCAGCCGACCCTGGTGTTCCCCGTCGCAGCCGACCCTGGTGTTCCCCGTCGCAGCCGACCCTGGTGTTCCCCGTCGCAGCCGACCCTGGTGTTCCCCGTCGCAGCCGACCCTGGTGTTCCCCGTCGTAGCCGACCTTGGTGTTCCCCGTCGTAGCCGACCTTGGTGTTCCCCGTCGTAGCCGACCTTGGTGCTCCCCGTCGTAGCCGACCTTGGTGTTCCCCGTCGCAGCCGACCTTGGTGTTCCCCGTCGTAGCCAACCTCGTAGTTCTCCGCCGCACAGTACCCCTGCCCTGGAGTTCTCCGCCGTGCCGTGGCCTGCCTTGGAGTTCTCCGCCGCAGCGTCGCAAGAGTGCCCAGTGAAAAGCGCAACATATTTCATTGTATCAAGAACTATGCATAACTTTTTTGTGGTTTCGTATTTTACTAAAATTTTTAAGCCAGTTTGGTAAGTTTTCTCTCCTTTTTCCTTTTGATTGCTGGACTGCCATTAAATCTTTATTTTTTAAAAGTTTCCAAAACTGCTTGTGAAAAGTTTATTTATTGCCTTTAAGAAAAATTTGGTAATTTTTTAAAATGCCTAAGGAAGAAGAAATTAAAATTGTTCACGAAAGTTCAGTTGACAAGATTTCTATGCGTTTACCGTCCTTTTGGCATGAGAATCCACGCTTGTATTTTTCTCAGTTAGAAGCCAATTTTGAGCTATCTGGTATTTCTGCTGAAAAAACCAAAGCGTGCTGTTTAATTGCTTCCCTTGACCAGCAAACTTTGCTGGCAGTTTCTGATCTGATCGAAACACCTGACCCTAAAGAGCCTTATACGGTACTTAGGAAGAGGTTGATCGATACCTATGATGTTTCTCAAACAGAGCGCATCAAAACCTTGTTACAGGACCTAACTCTCGCAGACTCTAAACCGTCTGCATTACTTCGACGTATGCGAGAGTTAGCCGGAAAAAACTTTTCGGAAGATGTTATTAAAACTATTTGGTTGTCACGTCTTCCTACAACAGTACAATCAATTCTTTCGGTCAGTTCAGAAACGCTTGATAAATTATCGGGTTTAGCTGATAAGATCTCGGAGGTTACTAGTTTTTCAACAGCGGTTTGTCAAACAGTAGAAAGTTCGTCATTGGAGGCTCAAATAGCCGACCTACGTCACGACGTTAGTTCTATAAAAATTCAAATCGCTGAATTGGTAAAAAACTCCGAAAATCCTCGAGGTCGCACAAGCTCTCGTAATAAATCCTACTTTCAAGGGAAATTTAAGAGCAGGTCAAGGGATAGAAATGCGGCTCAAGATAAAGATTCTACCCTGTGTTGGTACCACGCTAAATTTGGCGAAAAAGCAAGGGATTGTGTTAAACCTTGTTCTTTTTTAAACTTGTAGCCCCGTCCACGGAAACAGTAACTCCTGGTACGGGTTTCTTTAGTCATAGACTTTTTGTTACTGACGTTAAAAGCAAAATCCGGTTTTTGGTTGACAGTGGTTCAGACCTAAGTATTTTGCCAGCATATTTCAAAGGTTGCAGATCACTCAGCTCGTTTGTTTTGAGTGCTGCAAATGGTACTGCTATAAAAACCTACGGCTCGAGACTGCTGTCCTTAAATTTGGAATTGCGTAGGAAATTTGACTTTCTTTTCATAATTGCTGACGTATCTAAGCCAATTTTGGGCGCTGATTTCCTTCAGAAATTTTGTCTTGTGGTTGACATTAAAAACCGTAAGCTAATTGACCCTCTCACTACTTGTGCACAACGGGGTAAGGTCCTACCAACCATTGTTCCTGGCGTTAAAACTATTGTGGGTAATACCAAGTACCACCACTTAGTTCAGGAGTTTCCGGACATTACGAGGGTTAGCCCTATACCCCTTTCAATCAAGCATGATACGGTACACCACATAGACACGTTTGGCCCTCCTGTGTATGCTAAAGTCCGCAGGTTACACCCAGCCCAACTTAAAGCTGCTAAGGCCGAATTCGCTTATATGCTTGAGCATGGCATTTGTAGGCCCTCTAAGAGCCCTTGGGCTAGCGCCTTGCACATGGTGCCTAAAAGCAATACTGATTGGCGTCCAACGGGTGACTACCGCGCATTAAATGCCAAAACCCGCCAGGACAAATATCCGCTGCCTAATTTGCACGACTTCACGCAAGAGCTAGCTGGTAAAACTGTATTTAGTAAAATAGATCTAGTACGCGCTTTCAACCAAATTCCGGTTTTTGAAAATGACATTGAAAAAACAGCCGTTATTACGCCTTTTGGTTTGTTTGAATTTATGTTTCTTCCTTTCGGTCTTTGCGGAGCACCCCAGACTTTTCAACGTTTTATTAATGAAGTTCTTTTTGGGTTTGATTTTGTTTTTGCTTACCTGGATGATGTCCTTATCGCAAGCTCAAATGAGGAAGGGCCTTTAAGACATTTACGGTTGGTTTTCGAACGACTTCAAAAGTACGGTATTACCATAAACTCCGCAAAATGCGTGTTTGGTGTACCCGAGATATCTTTCCTTGGCCATGTTGCAAACTGTTATGGTTGTAAGCCCTTACCTGAAAAAGTCGACGCAATCGTAAATTACCCTCTTCCTAAGACCATCAGCGATTTAAGACGTTTTTTAGGTTGTTTAAATTTTTACAGAAGGTTCTGCCCTAAAGCAGCTGAAATCCATGCCCCTTTAAACGACCTGCTTCGTGGTTCTAAGAAAAACGATAAAAGGGTTATTGAGTGGACTGCCATTTTGAAAGCGGCTTTCAAGCGCTGTAAAGACAGTATTGTTCAAATAACCCAACTTTCTCACCCTGAACCAAACTGCGAACTAGTCCTGTTTACTGATGCGAGTGATGTGGCAGTTGGTGGTGCTTTACATAAGAAAACTCGTGATGGTTTCTTACCTTTATCATTTTTTTCGAGAAAGTTAAATGATGCCCAAAAAGCATATTGTGCTTATGATAAAGAACTCTTAGCTGTTTATTTATCTATTATTCATTTCAGATATATGCTTGAAGGTAGAAATTTCTACGTCATGACTGACCACAAGCCACTGACCTATGCATTCACACAGGGTTTCGAAAAATGTTCGCCGAGACGCCTGCGTCAAGTTGAGTTCGTTTCTCAGTTTACAACTGATATTAGGCATGTCTCGGGTGAACAGAACGCAGTCGCTGATGCTCTTTCAAGAGTGGAAGAAATAGTCTATCCTATTCAAATGGATTTTAAGGAGATGGCAGTTCAGCAGTTGACGGATAAGGAGCTGCAATCATTTTTGCAGAACCCAGCTACCACTGGTCTTTCAATAAAGTCAATTGATTTTTCTAATTTGAATGTTCAATTATATTGTGATATTTCTCAGAGTAATGTACGTGTATATGTACCAGTTTCTTTTAGACGAATTATTTTTGACTCTGTTCACGATTTAGCTCATACTGGTTGCCGTCCTACTTTACGGCAGATATCTGAAAAGTATGTATGGCCCTCGATCCGTAAGGATGTAGCCTCTTGGTGCCGCACTTGTGTACCTTGTCAAAAAGCAAAAGTTAGCAGACATACTATTTCACCTTTAGGTCAGATACCGACACCGAATTCTAGGTTCCAGCATGTACATTTAGACCTAGTCGGCCCTCTGCCTACATTTCAAGGTTTTTCTTACTGCTTAACGGTAATAGACAGGTACACAAGGTGGGTTGAGGCTGTACCCTTAACGGATATTACTGCTGTAACGGTGGCAAGAGCCTTTTTGCTTAATTTTGTGGCTCGGTTTGGCGCGCCAGCTCGCATTACTTGTGACCAGGGAAGGCAGTTCGAGTCTGCTGTTTTCAAGCAATTGGCTCGCTCCCTTGGCTCAGAGCTAGTGCGTACCACAGCATACAACCCTAAAGCCAATGGTATGGTTGAAAGGGCTCACAGAACACTAAAAGCTTCCCTCAAGTGTAATCCACTTGATTCTTGGGTCGACAGACTTCCTCTTGTTCTGCTTGGTTTACGTACAGCTGTGCGCGAGGATTGGAAACATTCGTCTGCCGAATTGCTTTATGGACAGACTTTAAGGTTACCTGGGCAGTTTTTTGAACCCGTTTCAAATCCTATATCCCAGACGGATTTTATACGTGGCTTATCGGAGAGTTTTAACAAATTACGACCTCTAGATACAAAAAGCCGAGATAACCGTTTGATCTATATTCCTAAAGCACTTAAAGACTGTACTCATGCTTTTGTACGCCATGACGCAGTACGTAAACCTTTGCAACCCCCTTATGATGGTCCTTTTCTGGTATTAAAACGCAAACCTAAATATTATTTCTTACAGATTGGTGCCAATAGTAAATGGATATCAATTGATCGCCTGAAGCCAGCCTTCCTCTCTGATCCTCCAGCAAATTGTAATGAACTTCCGTCTCCCAGTAAAAATGAATATGTAACAAGGAGCGGTAGGAGGGTCCAGTTCCGTATCTAGAAGGATACTTAGGAGGGGAGTGCTGTGGCGGATCTAGTTGTATGCAAATTATTGTTTATTACCTGTACCTGTAACTGACACTGCACCTGTAACTGACTACAATGTATATATATACCGTGACTACTTCTGTAAACACTCTCTTGAAATTTTAACCTCAATATGATTTAATTAGTTACGTGTAGCTACCATTTTTATTTTTATGTTATGTTTGGAAATAAATTAAAGTTGTGTTTTCGTTAACTGCTTGGTGCCTGGTTTATTACAACCTTAGAACATTCTCTGCGGATAGGATAGCAGGCCGTCCTATCTAGCAAAATTCCATTGGGAGTCAACAGCTTGTGACTTTTTCTGACAAAGTTAAATTCGCCACTTATGTATCGTTAGATGGAAGAATAACGTATTTTGAGGAATTTAATATATTTTTTCAATATTAATGAAAATATGAAAAATATGGTGAAATATATTTAACTTTAAAACAGTTTTAGAAAATAAATTTACCCTAAATTTTTCATGCTTGCATTTTTTAGATGTTTACAAATATATTTCAACTATTTTTAACAAAAAAGTTTTAAAAAAAATTATTGTTATAATTTATTAAAAAGTTATTATTCCATTTCCCCCCTTTAAATTTAAGTATTAAAAACTTAAGATTTTTTCTCCTGTTTTTTACTATTTCATTTCGAATGCATAGTGAACCTATTTAACAAATTTTAGATTTATAAAATAAAAATTAAAAAGTTGGGAGTGAAGTTAAAGTTGGAATTAAAAAGTGCTCCCCTAATTGTTTTGAGCAGGTAGTTAACAAATGTATATACAAGTCATCGTATTGCAAGCGTTACACTCCTAAAAAAAATACATTCACACCTTTCCAGTGTTGAAAACTCACTTTCTCTATGGAAGTGACGGGTCCGGGCATCGCCAAAAAATAGCTGCCGACCTATAAACGGCCCGTGCAGCCAAAAATGTCCGACGAATAATACCCCGTGTAAGGGAGTGCACGTTAAATATCCTTCAAAGTCCTAACGCTGCGTACGATGTCGCCCTTAACGGTTGCGTTGGGTGCCTATTCAGGTGTTGGCTCGTCACTTGACTGTGGTTCTAAAATACGACGCCCGTCGCCAATAGCCCTCGTGTAGCTCTAGTGCGACGTTAATTCAAACCAAACCAAACTATGGAAGTGAATTTAATCCTTTTTGTGGAGTTTCTTTACTTTCTTGAGCGGCCACTTTCGCTCTTTTTAAATAATTTCATATGCCAACTTAGTGACTTTTCACTCTTTATGACTAAAATAAGCTATAAGGAGGGGGGAGGGATTTCATTCTTATTTTGGGAATTAATTTTTTATTGTTTCTTTTTAAGAATGTTTAATAAAAAAAAGCAGATCATTTACTAAACAATATGTGTTTTTAAATTATCCATTTCCCCCCGTTTTTCAAAATTAATTTTAATGTAATTCACAGTATCAGGGCTTTTTTTTTTGACGTTACCTCATACATTTGCGAACAACAAAAACTTTCTCGCACACATAAATAAGAAGAAAAATATGTCTTGGTGTCGAGACATCAAACCGCATCACAGACTTCTGACCCGCCTATATATTGCTTGCAAATGTCATTTGGCGTAATAAAGTAGCTCCCTAACGGACATAGACATATCGGATAATAACCTTCCTCAAATTTGGAATAATCCCAAGAATCAAACGGCAAAAAAAAAGACCCCTGAAACGTCTAAATGGATTTAAGCTAAAAGGTTTTACTGGATATTATATCTACCTTAATGTGCAGTTTTACTTTTCAAAATTGTTTTGTTTGCCTTTAACTGCTGGAAAATGTCGTCATTTTTTTTAATGTTTTAGAGTTGCCCAGACGGATTTTATACAATTATATCTTTAAATATATTTTAAAATTTTACTTTTATTTATTTTTAATTTTTTGGTGTGTAACATGTAAAAAAACTTGTTAATAAAGAGAAAATCTTTGTATATTTTAAAATATCGTTCTTTTATTTGCTTCTGTAAGGCTCGTGCCATACTTTGTGGGCACGAGCATTGATGCAAGGTGTTTTTAATTTTTTCTAAATAATAACAAAAATAATATTGCGCTTAAAGGTTTTATTATTGCTCTTACACGCGTTTAAGTTACTGTACTGCACTCGCAACTGAATGCGATGGTAACCCTTATGTAAGTTACTAATTCCTTCTTATATCCGACATAATAAAGATATTTTATATATTTTTAAAGAAACTATCACTATAAGACAAAGTTCTTGAAGTTGCATGATTCAAATGTATGTATAATAATTAAATACTAGCACCCCAGAACCCTTGGTCACGAAAGCTGAATTGAGCACGGCAGGATTTCGTCCGTGGGCTGTTGCGCCTAGGAGTAGTATAATAATTAAATTAAGGTTAGTATTTGTATCAAAAATTTGCCCAGAAACGTTACTAGGAACACTTTTTATTTGTCAATATTTAAACTAAAACATTGAGCGATAACCACGCAAAGTCTAAGATGTTATCAAATGAATGTATTAACTATTAAATATAAGTTGTTTCGGTTATAAAACTCTCAATGTCAAACCAATTTAATTTATGAATTCTGAAATTAATAGTCTTTTAATAAAGTCATACTTTTTTTTGCCCGGAATGAAATTTAAAATACATTACAATACATTAATCGATAAGCAACTTGAAGAACTAACTATACATAATTAACTCTTTAGGTGTCAATTAGGAAGTTTGTATAAGAAAATACTTAAATACGTTGATATATTCAAGATGATATTATAATTGCGTGTCACATGAATTATTCAAAACTCTTTCAAAACTAAAATAGATGATATTTTCTCCTTAAGATGCTTATTATTTATTTTTGCTTAATGGATGTCATTATGTCGTTTCCTTCCAAGAAAAGTCAATTTTAACTTTTAAATATTTGTAATTTTTTGGTGTATAAGTTAGAGAATTAATTTCTCTGAAGCATATATTAGCGCTTGTTTATTTAAACGAATATTTTGTAATACTATGTGGAATTTTTAGTTAAAAATAGTGAGTATAGTAGTAAGTATGGGAGGTGGTTATAAAATAGCACGTAATTATTGAGATTATATAGTTTAAATCTTGGAACAGACATAAGTTTGTTTACTCTTTTAAAAATAATTGTTTTTGATCGTGAAGTAATCGAAATACTGTTCACAAAAAATAATAATTGATAAACACGAGAGATTATTGCAGTATCAAAATTGGTATTGTCTTTTCGGGTACTTACTTCACTGGTCGCGATTTCTAGTGTTTGTTTTAAAAATCGCCTATACTTTTACCTGTTGGTTGTATTTAACAAATATGAAATCTTCAATGCACTTTTTATAATTATTTAATGATGAAATTAAATGTAATTAGTAATTAAATGTAGCCTTGAATAATCTAGTTGTTCTTTTAAATATATTTACTCAACCCAAAAATCTTCTCCTAAAATATATTTACTTATCTAAAAATATTTGTGAATGCTTATCTAATTTCTTACATTTATTTTTTAGATTTTTAAAAATCTTCTTCAACCCTTTCGCTTCGAAGGATTTTTGCTTTCTTGTAATATTTGATAGGACTAACATCGTCGAATCCTTAGTTGTTCGGGCGTTTTGGGGCGTTTCAGTAAGGGAAGAGTTAAAGCAGTAAGCAGCACTTAAATTAATTCTCGTATAGTGGAAACAAACTACAGTGGGCTCAAAGAAAAAACTAAACCCAAGCAGAAATCGCAACTACCATATCATTAACCTTTCCAATAACATTAACCTTCCAACGAAAATCAAATGACCCCTGTCGATATCCCCTTGTTATCTATTTCAGTCACACCTCTAACTCCTTTATCTAAACAAAAGAATTTATTTCCAGATCTAGATCGTTAAACCTCTCCTTAAGAATGATTAGACCCAATCTTTGGGAAGAATCTTAATGTGTGGATTCACGGCTAAGCCTCCGGAGTTTATTGCCAATTTTCCCCACTAATTCTTTTCACATTTGTTTCATTATTTCGCATTTAGCCCTTCGATGAGGGTTGAATGCGAGGTTAAAACGATGGTAAGAGAAGTGATTGCATAAGTTTGTATATAAGTTCTGAATCTTGCACTGTGCTTGGTTAAATGCAAAAGTTTTTTGTTAGGGTTATTGTTGTCCGAATTGTATGGTGTTGGAGAAAATAACTAAGGGAATTTGAATATTGCTTTAAAACTTCACCGTATATCGACATCATATCAATGGAAAAACTGCAAGGGTTACTATATGAAAATTGATTACTGTACAAAACCATCAGACTCTAATTGAAACTTCTAATCAGAGTTAGGAAGGAGGAGTAGAGGAGTTTATCAGTTCAAATGGTTTGAAGCAGGGCTGTCAGGTTTTTTGAGCTATTGCGCATAATATAGCAACCGAAACTGGCAAGGAGGTACCCCAAGATGCACTGTATAGCCTGCTTCTTTTGTGCGTTACTGCGCACATACACTGACCGCTCTATTGTCTTTCCTAACTCTTTGCTTCTAATCACAAAAAGTGCTTTCTTAACATTGAGGAAGGACAATTTCTTATGCTCAAGTAATGCATTCTTTCATATAACGGATTTTCTGTTTACCATTTTCTTATTTCTCTTTTAAAACTTAGTTGTTAAGTAATCCAAATTCAAAATATAAAGAGTTATAAAAGCGTAATTTGAGTCGCAAAACCTTTCTCACTTAAACTTGCCTAACATAACCAAACCATTTTGAGACACACAAGACTTGATATATGGTAATAGAATCTAAAGCAGCTTAATTTTTTTTGGCCATCGCTTTAAGAAAGACCGATCGTTTCGCATGAATCTCAAGGCGTGGTCGAATCACAGCCAGTTTCCGCCAACAGCATACGATTAAAAGATGAAATACAATACCGATGAAAGGCGGTCGTAAAAGAAGCAAAGAAATAATCTTGAAGTCTGACAAAATCGATAGTCCGTTTGGTGGCTAGGTCATTATGAAGTCTCTGGGATAAATTTAACCCGATACTTTTCTGGTCTATTGTCTAGGTGCACGGGTGGTCTTTTGTATGCCTCGAAAATGCCGATAGAAGACGTTTTTGAAGGTTTTGTGGCAAGGCTCTTAAGGGGGAATGGGCGTGCAGGACCGGGGGTCTCCAAACTCAAGTGCCTCAATGTTAATCCAATGGGAAAAAATTATTTTCGCTGCCACATTTCTCCGGCTGTATTGAATATTTTTACAAGCGGATTTTTTATGTGATAAATGTAGCTGACCTACAGGTCTCTATCTTCCCACTTTTTGAAATTGCTTCGAATATTTTGTGTAAAATAATTTATTGAATATTAAAAAAAATATTCGTACTAATTTCAAAAAGTGGGATTGTCGGGACCTGTAAGTCAGCTACATTTATCACATAAAAAAATCCACTTGTAAAAATATTCAATACGGCCGGAGAAATGTGGCAAAGAAAATTTTTTCCCATTGGATTAACATTGAGGCACTTGAGTTTGGAGACCCCCGGTCCTGCACTCCCATTCCCCCTTAAGGGGTTTGGAGTGAATTGACTTTTGAACTTTGCGGCGTGCTTTCGGAAATGCTATTTACCTTTGCTTGCTTTTAATTTTTTTTGTATAGGTTGTGGGAACACTGTTTATTATTAGCAGAAAAATATCGCTATTGGCTTATATAATATTTGTTGCCAATTGCTTGTATGCTGTAAATGCTGGCTAAATTGCTGTAAATGTACCTTAGTTTGATTATACTTTTGGATCTTAAGAAAAAACTGTGGCTCAATAAAATGTGAATAAATTTCTAGTTTTGAATCAAGGTTGTAATGCTATCTATTTAATAAAGAACAAAACAAAGAAATGCTTATATTATTTAGTCATTGTTGATAAAACTTAAAATTAGTGTCACCAAGGAGTAATTAAAACCTAATCGGTGAGTAACCCCATAATATTTCCCCATTATTTTTTACCTTTATGACAATTCTCATACATGATAATATACATTATAATATACGAGACTACTGTGGAAGCACTGATAAGAACTGAAATGTAGCTATTTAAAGGTAATTCAAATGTACCTTCTTCATAATAAATATTTAAACATTATTATTCCAATTCGTTTAAAAAAAACTTAGGTAGAAAATTTATACATGTGTTTCCACTGTTTACAATTTATCTTCACTTAAGACTATTTTGGAAAGTTTATAATAAATATGTAAGCTCGTAACCTTAAATAGTGAAAAATTTCTTTAATTTCATGGAATGTTTTCCAAAGGTATGTTAGAAAATATTCGTTATTGAGCGATTTTATTTCTATAGTTAACTTTAGACATTAATAAATAAATAACTGACTTAATTTATTTCAGATACATTTTATTGTGATAATTTAATAATTTTTACAAGATTTTTTTAGATATTTTTAAATGTTCTGTAATTGTACTAACATCAAACTACAAACTCATTTTTGCACATTCGTTACACTAAATATTTTCGAATTCAAAACTTGAATAATTATGATAAATTATGTTTAAATCATAACTAATGATAAAGAATGTTTATTTCAATACAAAATACAATTTTTCTCGCTGATTGTTACTCTTATTATTTTTCTAGAGTCATTTGTACTGAAATATGTCATTAGGAAATACATTTTTGTTTTTCTATTCTAAGCTGTTAGAATAATTCTACGACATTTTCTTCCATTCTTAAGATTTTTTTAGCATTATTAGTCTTTGTTCTGAAACAACCGAAATGTGTTTTTAACGATAAAAAGTGCCATTTTGACATTGGCCTTCTTAGGGCTGTTATCAAACATTGGAAAGATTCCAATATTTTCCAACTCAGGTGGCATTAAAGAAAATATTTTAATTGTATATTTTATTTATTGGAATGTAGCATTTAAAAAAATAAATGTAATAACATTGCTTAAGCTAATAATTACTAAGTGCAGAGAATGATTATCATTTTCATTGTTATAAATATTTTTAACAATAATAGAATTACAATTGTTTACGCTCAGAAATTCTGTTTCTAAAAAGTATTGATTGTTTCATAAGCATTTTCATTTTTTTATTGTCACAAGAAACAATTTCCTTCAATTGAAATTTTTAAAAAATATTTTCTTGTTGAATAATTATAAATTTAAATATCTACTTTTAGCATTGTTTCTTGCTAACTTTTGTTATTTCTATGGTACATGTTAGCAAATAATCCAGAATACAAGAATTCATAATCCTAACTGTATAATTTGAATTTTTTCTAAAAGTAGAAAATCAAAACTACAATTTATAATTTTTTTCGTCTATCCGCCAATCCATACTATAAGAATTTAAAATGAATATTAAAATGCAAACAGGAAAGTAGACTATTCTAGTTCTTCCAGTACTTTTTATTTTCAATATGTTCGAATTCATAAAAATAAAGTAGTTTGAAACCTAATTTGTCGAAACGTCTTCTTCGTAAACAATATCTTTATTAGCATGCAATTCGCAAATTTCAAAGGCAGAAAATCTTCATTTTCCCCAAGGATCACCTTAATGCTATTTTAACGAAGAAAAGTGTTAAATTCATTTGATACCTAATTTCGCGGTAAACTGAATAGTCTTGGTTAAAAGGAAACGCTTCGGACGTACTAATGAATTTCCGCGTTATAAAAGCACTGAATAAAGAAAACATGGTCTCATTTGAAATGTGTAAAGGCTCGTTTCAGCTTCTTTAAAAGAGGAAAATGGTTTTAAAGACTTAACCGAAAGGAATTCCTAGCCCAATATTAAAGCGGATTGCCTTGCATGAAAGGTCCCAGATTCGGGTCTGGGCATCCCCAAAATAACTGCTGACCTATAAACGGCAGTGCAGCTGACGAAAATGTGTGAATAATATCAGGGAATGCACGTTAAATATGATTCAAAGTCAAAACGCTGCGTACGATGTTGCCCTTAACGGTTGCGATGGATGCCTACTCTGGTGCTGGCACAACACTTGACTGTGGTGCTAAATTATTACGCCCGTCACCAATATCTCTCGTATAACTCTAGTGCCACGATTTTGTGATATTATTGTGATTCACGTCTGTCAAATCGAGTTTTTTTTCAATTTGTTTAAATCTTAGCAACAAGTTTCGTCGATTCTCTTCCTATACATCTCAATGCTTTATCGAATAATAAATTAAAATTTCTTGAAACCGGCGTCAATTTGATCGTGGTATGTAACTCTTATATCAGTTTAAAAGTAATTTTTCTTTTGTGGAAGAGAAATAGTAATGGAAATCTCATTTTTCAAAATTATAACTTTTGTTTTATATAAAGAAAAACTGCACCCAGTTCTACATATTGCATTTTTATTAAATATTTTATGTAAAACAAAACCTGATTTTATTTATGGAAAGAAAACATGTCTTCACATAAATTTAACTTGTTAATATTAAGATATTAATTTCTATATTTAACCTGGAGCTCTATTTGTACGAACCAGTTACACTTTAATTTCATTTATGAATAACGAAATATCAATAACCTTTTAATTGTTTAAATTTCACTTTTATAATATTATACTTTCTTAGTTAAATTATCAAGAACGAAGTATAGCTTTTATTGCAAACAACAGTAATTAATATCGAAGGAAGAATGAAGTTTAAAAAAAAAATGTTTGAGAATGCACCGAAACAAAAGGTTTATGTTATCGCTCTTTTACTTCAAAGCTGATAATTTAAAGTGGGAAGTTTTTTTTTTGTGAAATGAAGATAATGAAAACGAAATAAATAGCATTTGAATTTTTAAAATGAACATGTTAATGAAATATTTAAAGGTTAATGAAAATGTTAACCTTACGTTTTAATAAGCTACGCATACCTACCAAATATTTTTATTGAGTCCTTTTATGATTTAAATTCCTTACATCTAAATTTTTCTTTCATTATAAATACTTCTAGATTTGATTGGAAGAGTTATATATTTATAACTATATGACTATCTTGTCTATATACTTTCTTGATACAATTGAGTTAATCTTATTTTAGTTCACTCAAGGCCGTTTTACTACTTATAAAAGACATTGACACTTTACTTTTAAAATAGGAAGTATTTTAAAGAACCGGTAATACATTTTACAGTTTGTGGTGGCGGATACTTAAATTACAATGTCAAATAGACATAAGATTGACGCACATAAGAAACATTTATAATCATTAAATTACTTTATTAATGTTATTAAAAATTAGTAAGTGAATTTTTTGAATTTATGAAACGACATTTTTTTTGCATTGGCCTCAAATATCAAGTTTTCAAAGTCAAAGATTAATAATGGGTATTACATAATAAAGGATGCATAAAAAATCACAAACTCTTAGAATTCAAACAATATTTTTTATTTTAATGAAGCTCAGTTCTAGTGCTTCGCATTGCCATGCCACAGGTCCGGGGATCGAATCCCTGATTGGGGGCGTGTTTGACCCATAATTTCATATCTTGAGTGGTTCGATAAAATAGTTACCGAACATTCTTGGGAACCAAACACTGGGGGTTCCGCCTGAGGCTGACCACCTTACCTGGACACATGCCTAGCACCCCAGGTCACGAAATCTGAAAAGGGCGCGGAAGGCCTTGCCCCACTAATGGGCTGTTGCGCCGAGGAGTTTAGTTTTATTTTACTATATTAATACCAAAATAAAAAAAAACATTATAATGATCTTTCAATTGCATCGGAAGAAACAATGTGTCATTTTGTAAATTCACAGCAGCACCACACCAAACTCATGGGGTGTGACAATCCTCAAAAAACATATCACAAAGACTTGACATCAAGCACCTAATTACTCCAATCCCACAAAAAAGTATAAAAACCATCATTGGTCAGCCATGGGTTATTTTACGTTTACCTCTTTTTCCATCATTACTCCCTAACAGTTGGCAACACAACCTTTCATCGTCGCGTCGTGTTCTTTATTATTTTTCGCCGCCATTTTTTTTGTTGCTATGATCCTTTGTCATTTTTAGGCCTACTGCCAACGGGTTTGTACAAATAAAAAAAAGAGGGGTGGGGGGCGATAATATAATATATAACATCTAACTGGATGGTGTTTTACCTCTAGGGTTAATAGAAGCACGTTATATTGCGTTCTAGTTCTAGAAGAGCGCAATATCCTTTTTTATCTGCTAGGTACCAGAGTGACTTTCGGGAATTGAGTTTTCGTAGGTGATGACTGGTCGTTTGATTGGCTTGTTACTTTGGCTCGGGCAGTCTCTCCAGGGGATGGTGGTGGAACACGCTACCACAGACTTGTTATTTCATTGATGCGATAAAGTGAATAAAATATCTTTACAGTTCGTTGGTCTTTTCGCTGTGGTTGTAATTGTTTGATCAGATTTCTCCTCTGATTTAGAAAATGTGTGTTGCAAAGTTTTATGACAGGTCGTTTAATCATCATAAACAGAGATTTTTGTTTTAAAAAAAGTAATCTTAATTTATTTACCTTTCATACCAATATGATTAATTTTTAATACCGTTTGAGTCTTATGTAGCTTTTGATTTTCTAATTTGTGTATAAGTATATTTTAAGTTGGTCTATATTTTTTTAAGTGAAAATGCTGCTTGATAAATAAATAAAAAAAAACCCGCCAAAACTGTTTGTTGAAACTATCTTGTCATCCTTCCTTTACATAGGCTAAAAAATAAATAACGCATAATATTAAACTGCTTCAAATTTCTAAACGGTATCTAAACAACCATTTAATTTTTTTTTTCAATAACAGCGTAATATATATTTATTTAGATACCATGTGAAGGAGCTTAGTGGAAGAATATGCTAATCGACATTTTTGAAAAAAAAAAAAGGTTTTGTGTCAATAAACAAATTACTAACTTTTTTAACGAAAAGACAAAAAACTTTTATTACACTTCAAAGACACTTTTTAAACAAGTTTCTACTTTTTTTAGAAACTTTAAGTACGGTATATTTTTTACCGGTTTATAAGTTCCTTTTTTTAGCAGATCTGAGTGTGAACTAAAAACTTAGGAGCTCATTTTTTTTTTGTTTTCACCTTTTTGTCACTTAGCACGTTCTTCCAATAAGCTCTTCATACATTTTCCACCAGTGCAATGTTATACTTAACTTTTTTTATGAAAAAGCTTTCCTATTCTAAGCATGAAATAGCACCATACATATTTATTATCCATTATTTCAACGATAAATATATTTTAAAATATATTTGTATTAAATTACACTCATAGTAAAGTAATTCAGCTAAAAGTCAAATGCTCTGTATCCCGTTTTACCGCTAAGCGAATATTCAAATATTAAAGCATCCACTTTTATTCTTCAACAATGTAATAAAAACAGTGCATGACATGGATACTAAAAGAGTTTTCGTAAAAAATATAACAAGCTTAACTTCGGAGAATATCATTATAGTTTTAAGTTACAAGCTAATAACTTACGATCCCACTATAAATTGAAAATGAAAACTTCTCTTTCCCCGAGGTAAAAACAGACTATTGAGTATTTGGTGTAAATGAAAAGAGTAAACAATTACTAAAACAAAATAGAGTAATACGAATTTTGAATGTGGATGATTACAGTTGGAATAATTAAATATTTAATACTTTTTTTTGTGTGTTTCGTGTAGAAATTTGTTTCCTAATATTTCAACCCTTTCGCTACGAAGGATTTTTGCTTCCTCGTAATATGTGATAGGAATAACGTTATCGAATACTTTGCTGTTCCAGGCGTTTCAGTAATGAAAGGGTTAAAAGGAGAACATTAAGTTAACACCGAGTACTGTTCCTTTCTCCTAAATGTAGTTCCAGAATACGACGCCAGTCGCCAATAGCCCTCGTGTTTTTAATGTGTTAGTTAATAGTTAATAGTTAATAATATTATTATATAATAGCCCTAGTGCGACGATAATTTAAACCTAACCCTGCTAAAAATTGATTCCTGACAAACTTCCATCCTTAGAATCCCGCCTTTACTTCAATCATCTCTATAGAGGCATACAGTATATAATTAAGACTATAAATATATTTATTTATGGAACTTACTAGAGTTCATTGATACTTGGACATCTTATTGTTATAGTCTAAGGAATTCCAATGTAATTTGTCATATCCTTATAAGAAACAAGCACAAAATGCTTTGAATAATTCTTTTATTTTACTGATATAATATATATTATTTACATAAAATACAATACATAAAATACAAAATTACCCTCCAATGCATACTGTTGCCATATGGTAACAATGAGCATAATCCCCTTTATTCTATTAAAGTAGAGTTCCCTCTAGACAAATCCGTGTTTTTTCATCTATTACATTCCGTTTTTGGTTACTAATAACCCTCATAGATGACAGTAGTAAAATTGTATTCAAAACTAAAGAGTGAAGTTATTAACTGTTGTGAAATTAAGTCTTTGGAAGTATTCAAAGGATAATGATATTAATACTAAATACAAATAAATTGTTTTGAAAAAATAATTATAGTTCAAGAGGTTTATTTTAATTTATGTTTAGTAGTTTTCTAATCATTCTTATAAAAATTGGAATTTTGTAGTTGGTTTTTGCCATATATATCAAAATTTTTAGAAATTAAATTATTTAAATTCCAGTGCAGTTATTTTTTCAGTATTTTTTTTCATAACGTATGAGTATTAAACATACAAATATGTGTTTTCGGGATGAAAAAAAAAGTTCATGCATTACAGGGTTAAAATAAAATTCGATAGTTAACTATCGTTTACACTGCGTGGAAGTTTAAATATTACGAATTATATTGCACAAGTATTAAAAATTTTGCGCCAATAACAAATCTTCTAAAAATTTTCAGTTCATCCTTTGGATGTAGTGAAGTATCCCGTGAACTGTAAAATAAGATTGAAAATATCTCTTTTGAAAATAGGTCATACTGGTAAAACTGCAGTCCTTTTTTCCGTTTTGTTAAGTGGGATTGATACCTAACGAGGATATATAAGATGGTGAAAAATAAATAGAATTATAAAAATGGTGGAATTTGTTTACTTGTTGTTGTCCTGGTAACATTGGAATCTCCCTTATTCATTTACACGCGAAAATAGGAAATAAAGAAATAATCTTCCTCGAATTGTTTTATTTTACTGGGTGTTTAGTAAAAGGGGGCGTTTTGATACTGACATTAGTTTTGCTTTTTCCACGGTTGTTGTTTCAATGGATTTTTTTAGATTGCTTTAGCAAAGGTCTGTTTCTAAGTTTTCACGGAAATACCAGAAATATATTTTTTATTAAGGTATTTTTTATTTAGAAATATTTCCTAAAAGATTCAGAGATATTTGTAAAACGAATTTCACTGAAAATAATTTTTAAGGTATAATTATCCTTCTTTGAAACGCGTTAATTCATAACTTTAACCTTTTGCGTAATATCATTAATATTATTATAAAATGCCCTTTTCTGCAAATATTATTAGATCGATTTCTTGTCTGCTTTATTTGAAATATTTAAAGAAGTATATTTGCATGATTGAAATAGAATATCAGAATATCAGAGACTATCAGTTCATGGCGTTTAAATAAATGCAAAGATTTATCTTTGGAAACTCTACCACCGAAAATATCTATGATCTGTTTTATCTGTTGCTTCTAGTACATCAGTGGTTTAAAAAAATATTAAACATACATAAATTGCAACTGAATTTCAATATTCATTTACCACATTAACGTCACTTGACTGTGGTTCTAAAATACGACACCTGTCGCCAATAGCCCTCGTGTAGCTTTAGTGCGACGATAATTCAAACCTAACCTAACCTTTACCACATACATAAAATCTCAATCAAATCATCGCTCTTTATTGAGGCAAATAAATTTGTTTAATTATTTATTCGTGTTTGTAGATAATATCTGAAGGATTAAATTTTATATTTTTATATTTTATGTCTCATTAGTTTTAAACATACTGGCTTGATATTTTCCTTCTCGCTGATTACTTGGTAAGAAACTTTATTTTATTAATGAGTTACTTAAAAACAAATGTTTATTAGCTCGTTGTATCCTACGAAATTTTTTGTTAGTCTCTAGTATTTCTTTTATTTTGTATATTTTCCACCCTTCTTTGGACAATTTAACAGATCACTGAAGCAAATGTTAAATTGATAATCCATACCAGTCAGCACTTTTACTGAGCACAGCTTTCAATCATGCGTTCCTAAAACACAAAAGTGTAAGTTATTTCCAATATAATGATATTTCAATCAGTAGTGAATATATTTTGTCTAAAATGGTTTCTTTCGCATTGATATTTTGTTCAGTTGTCAAAACATTGGTGCTATCGCAATTTATCAACATTTTTGTACGTTAAAAGTAAATCTGATTATTTTCTTGCTGTTCCACTGTTAGTAATCCTCATAGGGAACAAACGTCGGTATTTATGCAATCTCATTATTCAGCTTTTTAGTTGGAGATTTAGTCAAATTTTTCTGGATGCATTTGACAGTTAATTAGATAGTATAACAGTTGATAACTTGGTCTTGTTATAAATTCTCTTTGAATATAGGATTGCAGTTAAAATGGGTCTTTTTAAATATCAGATTGATTTGTGCTATGGCTCACAGCTTTATCCCTTAAGTGAGAAAATAAAATGGGTACCAATCATGCTTGGGAACTAAACACTGGGGGTTCCTCGGGAGGCTTACTACCTTTTCATATGTCTAGCACCCCAGAGCCATATGCCACTTGAGCTGAAATGTGCTTGACAGCCTTTGGCCCACTACTGAGCTGTTGCGCCGCGGATTTTTTTAGTTAAGAGGATTTTGTCAATAATACCACTACCTTATTATACATATTACTAATTTTAAAAAGAATATTTAAATACAATTCTCTATTTTTTAGAGTATCGTTCTCGTTTGTGATCGCATTAATTTCTTAAATTAAACAATAAATCCCAAATATCACATTCTAAAAAACCTTCCTATTGTCAGTTAGCCTTGTTCAACAATAATCAGCGAAAGGCCTATGACTTATCGCAGCAACCGGATACATTACTTTCAGTAGGTATGGGCCTTTCATGTGCCATTAATAACTCCACGCTAATGGTCTTCTATCTCGAAGGGCCATTAGGAGGTGAGAGGCCAGCTAATCAATTGTCCAAGTTATTTGGATGATTTTGTAGCCTTTTGCTGCTTTCTGATAATATTTATGCAGATAGCCGATCTGATTGCAGTTTGTTGGAATGATATGTTTAATAATTAGGGTGGGCCGAAAAAAACTTTTTATTTTATTTCGGATCGCTATAGTGCGGAAAAGTTGCCATTGGTAAAGACATGAAAAATGCACTAATTATTATTTTTTTACGACCATATCTTCCGTTCGCGCAATGCCATCAAAGTTGGCAAAAATTGTCAAAAACCGTAATTTTTCATAAATTTTTTTTAAACCCGATGTATGATTTTAATTGCTTTCCAATATCATGTTGTATGATTAAAACGTACAAAAAGTCAAAACTTTGAAATTTAGCGAAAAATACTAATTTTCCTATTTTTATACTACGTTGAGTGGTCGGAAGATCTGACACAAGTATATAATAACTTATTTTTCTTTATATCATAACATTTATTATTACTAAGTGCTTTAATTTATGGATTTTAAATACTTTTAGTTTAATTCATGATATAGGAACGTTATTAAAAACATCTGCCGTGTTTAAAAAAAAATATGAAAATTTACGGTTTTTAACAATTTTTCGCCAACTTTGAAGGCATTGCGCGAACGGAAGATATGGTCGTAAAAAAATAATAATTAGTGCATTTTTCATGTCTTTACCAATGGCAACTTTTCCGCACTATAGCGATTCGAAATAAAATAAAAAGTGTTTTTCGGCCCACCCTATTAATAATATTATTCGAATATGGTATATTTGATATGATTATTAGAATACGATATATTTGATATGATTATTAGAATATAATGTGTTTGGTAAGAGGGTTATTGAAATTTGATATGTGTGATATGACTATTGGAATGTAATAAGTTGATGCTGCATAAATTACTAATCAGATTTATCATCACCAGGTACATTAGCTAGTGTGAAATATAATTTATTGAAAATATTGCGATGGGTTCGAAAATCCGAAATGGAGATTTTGTATTTTCTACACGTTTCGGAGGATGCTTAATATTGGTTATTTTGCTTGTCTGAGACCACTCTACAGCTTGAACTAAAGACGTTATGGACTTCAAATTTGGTACATGTGTGCTCATTACTTGTCGGACGTCATAACAAAGTTTTCGAGAAACGCGCATGCGCAAATGTTAACTGGGTTATAACTTGGTTTATAAAATTATTGAAAGTACCCTTTAAATTTAAATATTTTAGAAAAACACATCGATACCAAATGGCATAATTTTGATGTTGACTCGATATTTGTCATTTAAGAAACACGTCGAATATCATGACGATACATATTACACATGTATGATGTAAATTCGTTATTGTCAAGGTATAATTTACATTCGAAAATTACTTTTTCAAAAACATTTAATAGTATTTATGTAACCAGTAAACTAAATTTACATTCGAGAATAATTAAAAAAATGATATTCATGTAACCACTAACCATTTAAAGTTTAATTAAACAAAATTAAAATAATGAATTTTTTGTAAATTTCGAAATTACATCAATCACTGATACCTGTATTATAGATGTCGAGGCTTGCTATTGTACCCATATAAATAATCTAAATTTCTCGATATATTTGTGATTTGTAATATTTATTAGTTACACTTCATAAATGTTAATTAATAAGCTTTTCGAAAACATATTACTCATTAAGAGAACATAAAATTCACAAAACTAATAAAACAACATTTTAAATGAATTTTCTTAAAAAAAGGAACATAAATATGCGTCGAAACGTAAGCAGTATTGACGTCAAAATACGATGTTCTACTAACAACAACAAAAAACCTTAAAAGATCTGCATTTAAAAGATAAAATCGTTAAGAAGTAAAACCCGAGATCTTAAAAGAGAATATTTTGAAGTTTCTTAATTGTCATTTGGCAACGAATTTTCTTTTTTCGTCTGAATTTATCAACGATACACAAGGATTTATTTTATATGGATTATGGAAGAATTAAAAAGAATTACTTGATTTTTTTTCCTCCCTGCGATTTTTAGAGAATTATAGTAAGTAAATAATTATAAATATAAAGTTGGGTAAAATTTTAAAATTACACAGAAGCTCTTTACATATTTTTCTTAATAATTTTTTTTGTTTGTAGCAGTATTCGAACTTGTATTAAAATGTTAAAATATTTATAATTCTAAAACTTCGTATTTATTTTTTTATTAATGCATTTTACAATAATTAAAATATTCGAAATAGAAATGAACTACAAATTATCTGTATTTTTATTCTTAATATATATAACTTTCATTCTTCATGTGTATATTAAAAAAAAAAACTTCCCGGGAATTTATAGAATGATGAAATTACGTGACAGCAAGAACAAAATTAACGCTTGCAGTGTTTTGCAATGGATTTAACAGGGTTTATAATGTTATTCTATTAATAAGCATTAATACAATTATTTGTATGTCTTAATTGGATACCAGATGCTGTTGAAATGTTCTCGTGACAAAATATACCTCAATTTAGAGGAAGCAATGTTCTTTGTTCTCAAGATCGAATGTAGGATAGAAGTTTTTTTTACTATTCGCAAAATTTCTTTTTTTAATGTATTATAGTAGTTTGGAAGGAGTTTATTGCAGTAACTAGTGAAAAAAATAATTAATTAAATGTTAAATAATTTTTAAAATTTGTTAATGATTGTGGTAGTATTTAAAAATAATTTGCTTCAACATTTAACTCCAAAGTTTTTTAAAGTATTTAATTCAACAAAAATTTAATCTCTACTTAAAAATTCAATAGATAATAAATTTTTGATAACGAGGATGTTTTGTTTTCTCTAAAGTGACATTCATCTGAAAGAAAAATATATTAGTTAAATCTTAGGTCATGTAATAATTTTCATGAAAATGCTTCATCGAATATTGTTATTTTAAATCATCATTTCAATTTCATTCTTAAAATAGGTCGATTAGTTCAAAAAATTGAAATAGGCAGGTATGGTATGGTAGGTACATATATATTTCAGCTTGTGTGCTTGCTCAGAGAACCGCTTATAAGCTTTCGTCAATTGGGACAGACACACAGAAAGAGTTTTTACAGGCACAAGAGACACACACACATAGACAAATAACAACATTTATTGACGGTCACAAACATCCATGTCAGACCGGCATTCGAACCCGACCCCAGCAGCTCCAAAGGCTAGCATTCTAACGATTGCGCCACCGGGACGGCAAGAGGCAGGTGGATGGTCGTCCGTCCCAATTTACAAGCGAACATACAAAAAGTTCAAAATGTATGATGTCATAACTTGCAAACAAAGTTTTTTTTAATGGGTCGGTTAGGCCGGAAATTGAAACAGTAGGCAGGTATATGGACGAAAACCTCCACGATGTCAATACCCACTTAGCATTTTCTTTAAAATTCACTCGAATTAAAAAATAAAGTGAATCCAAAATAATTTAACAAAATACGATTATGAAATTTATTTTTCGGAAGTTATATTACCATTATATAAAGCCTTCAATTAACCAATGTTGATTAAACAGATTCCTTTGACAGCAAATTCTTAGAAAATGTCACGTATATCATTCATCATAAGAAATGAAAAAAAAAAATACTAGTTATCATACTTTTTTGTAGTTTCTTTACTTTTTTTTGACTGACATAAACCTTTAAGACACAGTTAATTAGAGAAAAATGGCCGAAATTAATGGTATCTGATAAGCTTCCCGTGACACACGAAAAGATTTCGGTTTTTAGTTGCTTTTTTTATTAATCATATTTTTTCGTCAATTTCAAAACCGCTGAAAAAAAATTAATTATCAATGTATGTTTTTTCTTTTACTGTATTGATCAAGCGTGTTAAATTGAAAAATAAATATAAAAAAGTCTAATACAACTTTATTTCCTCCATTGAAGGTTCTATTTAAAACTTTGAATTTTTTTAGGATGTTAGAAAAGATTCCTTGTTTAAAATTATAACATAAAATGTTTTGTCTTCTTGCCTGCATGCAAGATTCCTTTTAAAACAAGATTGACGACTTTGAGTGATCCTATTAGAAGTAAATCTGTATCCCGTCTTTTGATAATTTTCAGCCACAATGCAACGCGTATGTCATTAACACTACTCGAGACACAAGACTTCAAATCCAAAACAACTCCCTAGGGAATAGCTTTCAAAACAGGCTTCCACGCCATCTCCCGAGATGCAAAACGTCAACGAAAAAAAAAGTCAAACAAGCTAAATTCCTTTCCAACCTAAGTTGGGTAAATAGAAATGTTATGGAGAAGATCCTTCCGCGGATGTAAAGAGTTCCATAAATTATTTGTGAATCCATTCAGAAAACATGTTTAAAACATTAATTTCCTTTAAGGTCTAACAGATTTGAATATTTTTTTAGAAAATTTCGCAATTGTATCAGAATGAAAAGTGTATTTTCGTTAAATTGTATTAAGATCATTTTGTATGTAAATATTACCTTACAAGAGTGGACCAATCATGCTTTTCCCAATGCCTTTTTACTGTTTGTTTTTACCCAAGTTAGGTTGGTACGGAGTGTAAACTCTAAACTACGGCATGAAGGTTTAATAAGATGGAGAAGATGTACTTACAAAACTTGGTTTGCCAGATGAAGTCTTAAAGGCTTCTTCGATGCACTCAAACATCTTGGCAAGGAATTGGGTGGTAATCTAATGAGGAATTTCTATTGCTTCATGCAATGCGTGATTCTAAATTATAACACCCGTCGCCAATGGTCCTCGTGAAGCTATAGGATGACGTTACACCCTTTTACTAATCGCCTATTGTTTAGTTAATACAAATTAACTCGAAAAATAGGCGATTAGAATAGGGGTGAGCTTTGCTGCCGGGTGTAAACAAACAACTACATCCAGACCAACAAAAAGATTGCAAATTCTTTTGAATTAAAAAAAGGGGGCAAAAAATAGTTATACAAAAATGATTCTAAAAATTTAGTTAAATTACCATTATAAAGCCTTCCATTTAGCAAGAGTGGTTAAATAGATTAAATAGATTCATTTAACAGCGAATCCTTAGAAAATGTCATATATATCATTTATCATAAGAAATTAAAAATACAATAATTATCAGATTTTTTTTCCCGGGATATAGTTTCTTTTTTGGCAGACATTATCCTTTAAGACCCAGTTAATTGGAGAAAATTGGCTGTAATTAATGGTCGCTGATAAGCTCCATGTAACAAGCTCAGCAAACGGTTTCTTAAAAAAGATTTCGGTGTTTAGTTGCTTTTTTTTATTAATCATACACTTCTCATCAATTTTAAAGCAGAGAAATGATTAATTATTAGTCTATTTTTTTTAACTCTATCGATATAAGTGCGTTAAATTAAAAATATAAATATAAAATTGTCCAATACATTGTGCCAAAAGTTATTTTTGCCATCTAAAGTTCTATTTGAAGCATCGAAAAAATTTTGTTGTGAAAGAACCTTTGTCCAAAGTTATAACGTTAAAGAATGTCTGTTTTTTTTAGCAGATTACATGCATGATTCTTTTTTAAAAAAAGACTGATGACTCTAAGTGATCCTATAAGAATACAATTTTTATCCAGCCTTTTGACAACTTTCATTCACAATACAACGCATATCATTAACACTTCTCGAGACACAAGACTTCAAATCCAAAACAACTCCCTAGGGAACATCTTTCAAAAACACGCCTTCCCGCCATCTCCCGAGATGCCAAACGTCGAAGAAAAAAAAATAGGAGCAAACAAACTAAATTCTATTACGTCATGGAGGTTTAATAAGAAAGAGATGATGCTGGGAGTAAAACTTCATAAAACTTGGTTTACCAGATGAAGCCATAATCGCTTCCTCGGTGCACTCAAACAAGCCTCTTGGCGGATAATTTGGAGGTATTCTTATGAGGAATTGACGTTGATTCAACAATGGACTCCCCTTCAGGGACCAGCCTAAATTGTAGAGGTGTCACGTATGTGTGTGTTGTGTCTGCATTACTGGACGAAGGTTTATAAGCGGGTCTCTGACTAAGCACACAAGCCTGAAAATATGTCAAACAACCTACCAAACAATCAACAATGGACGGTTAAAACGGGATGGTGATTAGCTGCCAGGTGTTTTGCTTGTAGAATGTAAGACATTGTTTGACCTAATTGTGACATTATCATAGGCGTTGATATCCCAATAGAAATTTGATTTAAAATAAAAGGAGTTTATATAGGTATTTAATAGGTTATTATGTATTATATACAAATTTTTTGCATTTAAAATTTCATAAATATTGAAAGAGAACTAGCTTTTAGGGAAAATTTCAGCAATTGTTTTGTGTTTACATGACAGTTATTTGTTAATGATTAAAATCGTGCTTTTGGCTTTGCAATCCGATCGTATTCAATATCGCGGTGCACTCCATGCATCGTAAAGTGCACCTTTTTTTGTTTTGGTTGCATTGAATCGGTTTGGCGGCTTTTTTTTTTGCCAGCTTCATTTTCTCCCTCGCCAATCATATCCATCTGATTTAATCTCCATAAACTACGTGAACACAAGGGGGTCATAAAAAAAGCGCCCGGCACATTTACCGGAAACAACCTTGGTCTTACGTGGGTGTGTGAAAGTCAGCAGTTATTTATATTCACTCAACGTGACATTTTCGGATTGTGGAGGCTCGACATTTGTGTACTACGCTTTCTTTATTCGTAAAATGAGTTAGGCCTTCTGGGGTTTATAGAAGATTGACACACTTTATTCTAAGCAGAGAACAATGTTTTCTTTAATACGGTATAAATACGTGATTCTTACCATGTTTGGTTATTAATATCTCGCTGTATTATTTAATAATTTTGCTAGTATTTTTGGAAATATTTATTGCAAGGAATGTTAAAGATGTCATTTGTTGTTTGAATGTTCGTTTATTTTCAACAGTCTGGAATAAATTTTGGAGCACAGCTAGAAATTTGGTTTTATCACTTTTCTGAAATGTTGTTTTTCGTTATATTACTACATATAAGACGTTCTTAAAATACAGTTTATTAAATAGATTAAAAAATTAAAAAAAATGACAGAAGAAAATCTTGGAAGACGACACCATTCATTTTATTACAACTCGTATTTTTAAGATGGACAAATATATCGGGACCAATCCGCACTCTCAGAATTAACACTTTCATTTTTGACGATTCATGAATCCTCAAGCCTCATTTCGTTAATTTTGAGGATTGTTTCGTCAAACTATCGCGTGACTTTTGAGTAAACGCGAATCCTCACTTTTACGATCGTGATTTGACGATTCTGTATCTTGATTTTGAGGAAATTGAATCTCATTGTTGTACTAACGACATTCAAATCCTCATAAAAATGACGATTCAAATTTCCTCACTTTGAGGAAACGAAAACTCGGAGCATTTTCCAGTAATGAAATCGTCGAAATCAAGGAAAATTTCGTCGTTTTTGAGCATTCATTTTTTAGAGTGCGGTCACTGGATATTTTTCGATAACGGTAAATTCTATCGGAAGGATGTCGCTAATTAGTTGTTACGAAATTCGTGATGCTTGAAATATGCTTCTCGTGTAGCTCTAGTGCGACGATAATTCAAACCAAACCAAACTTAAAACATGCTTTGTATTTTGTATTACTAACACCAGTTTTAGTCCCTTTGTTTAGTTTAGTTTGAATTATCGTCGCACTAGAGCTACACGAGGGCTATTGGCGATGAGCGTCATATTTTAGAACCACAGTCAAGTGACGAGCCGACACCTGATAAGCCTTTAGTTTCACTGATATTTGTTGTTTATACATTTAGTACAAGAGAGAGTGCAATTTAATATAAATAGTTTGTTGTGGTCTACAATGATAATCTTCACAATTTCCAAAATGAAATAATTTCATAACTTTTAAGGTTTGAAGGACTGAAATTCTTATTAAAGTTTGGAGAAATGAAATCTTATTTTATGACGCATTAGAAATGTGTCTCTCTCGTTTATCTTATGGAGGAGAGTGTAAAAACCAATTATCTTAGTGGTAAAAACTGAAATTCTTGGAAGGCGTCTTTGAGTTCAATTTTTTCCCCACTTTTAAATTGTTATATTATAAAACTCGCTTTATAAACCCTTGATGCGCGCGTGTACCCTCAATAAAGGTGTTTTTTTAAACTTTTATTTCATGACAATTGATACTCCCTCTCCACTCGTCAACCACTTATCAGGATATTATATTCTGATATCAACATTATCAAAAAATATGAACGGATGTTCATTGTACAAATTCAATTTACTTTGAATTTTTTCAAATTGTAATTGAAAATGAAAAGTTTAAATCCTAAGCTTACAACAATCACTGTGCTATTCCTAGGAAGAAATGGATTCACGTTTTACCTTATATTCTTATTTGAGTTCTAATTAAGTTCCAACCAATACTTATTCATAAATTGAATCTTAAACCATATAAGCATTGGTTAAAGAAACGATTTTATTTAACAAATTTATTTCTAGAAAATATGACTGAATTAGCTTTTAATTTTTTTTCTCTTCAAGAGAGCTTTTATTAATGAATTTTTTTTTTCTGATCTCAGTTAAAATGATTGAATATTTCCATGCAGTATAATTGGACTTTTTTTAAGAAGAGATTTTTTTGTTACCTAACATTATTTTAATGGTAATTACCTATGTGGTTTTGAAAAAATTTAATTCAACTAAACCGTCTTGGTACCAAATATATATAAAAAATCAATTACTGTTTTTTTTGTTTTACAAGTATCATCCGAATTTTATTTACATTTCAATTACTTTTCTCAGATTTTTTTTTATACTAAGAAATGCTTTAAAAAATGCTCGCTCTTTCAATTTTTTTCTTGTAGAAAAGTGAAACAAAGTGAACAATGCTTTCGAAATGAAGTACTTTTTTTTAGATTGAAATAATTTTAAATAAAATATGAATACCATACCATATCCTTTATGTTTGATTTCATGGAAATGTAATAGAATATTAACAGCCAAAATATGCTATGGAAATAAAAGGAATTGTGTTAGTTATTAATATTTTAGTTTATTAAAAAAACGTTTCTAAACTATGTTTAAATGCAACTGTTAAAATTTTAATTAAATTATTCTACGATTCGAACGACTATAACATCAAAAAGTAATCTTTATTAAAAATAGTGGGATTATTATGAATATGTTTTTAGCGTGCAAAAATAAATTTTTGAATCTACGTTTAATATTTGCGAGATACAAAAGTATCTGTCTTAAGAATTTAAAATCTTTCTAAGATCGTAAATAGAACTTTTTGATTAGATGTTATTTCTTTTATGCGAAAACATTTTAAATTATGAAACACGATCAATAGACTTGTAATACAAGTTTGATCCAACGACTTGTATAATTTCAATTCAAATATTGCAAGTCGCATTTATGTAACAAGACCTTTTTGAAAATAGGAACCAATTTACTTTATCGGAAGTTTTAATGAGATTAGGTTGTTCGTCTTTTCAATTGTCTGGAGTACCTCACGGAGGCTAGAGTTAGATTTCAATGCTACTGGGTAAAAATCAATACAAATTTCGATTCGCCAAGTGAGGCCATAATCGTATTTGTAATACGGCCTAATAAATGTTTCCCTATTTATTCGATTATCGACGATGAGTGGAGTATTGATGACTTTAACAGTCACTAATACGGTGACGTGACAAGTACACAAACGTTGAATTAACACGTTCACGCCAGGGCAAATATCTACATTTTCCCGCGTGAGGCGGGACTGGCTCGTGTCGTTACGCTTCATCGGGCGGGAAAACACGTTGCGAGTTCGAAAGCGCTGAATGTGAGATCACAACTAGTTATGACAACAATTATTGATAATACAAGGTAGATTATATGCCGCGAAAAAAGTCAAACAGTACCGTCGTATTGTAAGCAAAAGTGGGTTATTATAGATCATTCACAATTTCTTGTTTTAATTTTAGTTTACGATTCAGAAGGAATATAAAGTGACTTTTCGTGTGGAAATCCCATTGAATTTGGTATGTGGTTTGCTTGGGCGTAGCGCATTAGTTTGACAACTTTTAGACTGCTTCACTATATTTGCGCCAAGCATCCACATCTTATTCTTACCTTTCTGCGATGCCCTCAACTTTTATGAATACTAAACGAATTTATTTCTAGAAAATATGACTGAATTGACTCTGAGTTTTTTTTTTTACAATTTCTCTTCACGAGAGCTTTTATTCATGATTTTTTCTAACTTTAGTTAAAATGATTGAATATTTCCATGCAGTATAATTGAGCTTTTTTTAAGTGGAGGATTTTTTTTCATGATTTTTACTTAAACATTATTTCAATTGTAATTACCTATGAGGTTTAAAAAAATAATTCTGCTAATACCGTCGTGGTACCAAGTATATATATAAAAATCAATTACTGTTTTTTTTATACGTATCATCCGAATTGTATTTACATTTCAATTACTAGGGGCTGGGGAGCCCAGTCGGTTAAGCACTCGCTTAGCATGCGAAAGGTCCCAGGTTCGGGTCCGGGCATCGCCAAATTAACTGCCGACCTATAAACGGCCCGTGCAGCCAAAAATGTCCGACGAATAATACCCCTTGTAAGGGAGTGCACGTTAAATATCCTTCAAAATCCTAACGCTGCGTACTATGTCGCCCTTAACGGTTGCGTTGGGTGCCTATTCAGGTGTTGGCTCGTCACTAGACTGTGGTTCTAAAATACGACGCCCGTCACCAATAGCCCTCGGGTAGCTCTAGTGCGATGATAATTCAGACCTAACCTAACCTTATGTCTCTCAAATAAACCACGCTCCTCACCGTTGTAATCGTCCATTGCATTTAGTTCAAATATTCCATACGAAGAAAAAGTAAAAGAATCATTGTATACATTCAATGCTTATACTGACATCTACAACTTCCAAATTTTTTCATTTATAGTCTTCTTCCATATCTTCAATTTGGATCGAATAAAAAGAAATGGCAAGTAGGGCCTTGGCATCATTTAGGGTTGTTAATTTGTATCCCTTATCTCTTTTTTCAACCTTTTTAACCTTTATATTTTCTTTTTGTTGTTGTTAGAAAAAGTAAATTTGATTCCTATATTTTACACTTTTAATTCTTCTTCTGTCTGTGGCAGGAAAGTGGGCTATTTATAGATCTTTCACAACTACTTGTTTTAATTTTAGTTTGCGATTCTGAAGGAGTATAAAGTGACATTTCGTGAAGAAATCTCATGGAAAGTGGTATGTGGTTTGTTCGGAAGTAGATTTGACAACTTTTAGAATGCTTCACTATATTTGCGCCAAGCATTGACATCTTATTCTGACCTTTCTACGAAGCCCTCAACTTTTATGAATACTGAACGAATTTATTTCTAGAAATTATGACTGAATTGACTCTTAGTTTTTTTTTACAATTTCTCTTCATGAGAGCTTTTATTCATGATTTTTTCTAACTTTAGTTGAAATGATTGAATATTTCCATGCTGTGTAATTGGACTTTTTTTTTACGAAGTGGATTTTTTTGTTACCTAAACATTATTTCAATTGTAATTACTTATGTGGTTTTTAAAAAAACTTACTATTTTAATGCCGTCTTGGTACCAAATATAAAAAAACAATCAATTAATGTTTTTTTGTTTATACGTATCATCCGAATTGTATTTACATTTCAATTACTTAACTCAGTTTTTTTATACTAGGAAATGCTCTAAAAAATGCTCGCTCTTTCAATTTCTTTCTTGTAGAAAAGTGAAACAAATTTAATACTAAGAATTTATCTGATATTTTTTTATCATAAAAAAACTTATTCAATATACTTTTTGAATTTATTCAAGTTTTTCACTGATATAAAAAAGGATTAAAGTCATTTGTCAGAACCAACGTGATTTATATAAAAATATATTTTAGTTTCCTTGAAGCAAATTTGGCCTAAAAATTCCAATTCATAGAGTTTTTGGGAAAATACACTGATAAAATTTATTGAAGTATATAAAGTAAATATTTTATTTTATTTTGGAAACAGTTATTGCTAGGATTTTTCTTTTCGAAATCATCCGAATAATCTGTATATATTTTTTTCTAAAAGAAGGTCACAAAGATTTTACTATTTCTCATAAATATGAAAGACTCCATAGTAAAATTCTTATTGAAAAGGTTTCTTTTTTTGTTATTTTTTAAATTGTTTTTCCTCTAGAGAGAATCTAAGCTTACAAACTCATAAAGAGTTTATTTAACGGCATATTTGAAACCTTACTGTTGAAATTTATGACAACATAGCTGTATAAACATTATGTAAGCGTTGTATGCACGTATGTATGGCGTTATGTAAACATTTATTTTATACCAATTGATCCCTTCTCCACTGGTTAGAGCTCCATCGGTATATTATAATTTCCTCCCATTTATAAAAAGAATCCGATTATATCCCGGACCTTATAGATGTTAAAGGGCTTTCCCATAGGTCCTGTTTAAATTGCCAGAATAGCTGCGATATAAAGCCAGTTTCTACTTACCCTCCTACACCAGACAGGATGGGGAGCCCATTCAGTTAGGCACTTACCTAGCATGCAAAAGGTCCCAGGTTCGGGTCCGGGCATTGCCAAAATAACTGCCGACCTATAAACGGCCCGTGCAGCCAAAAATGTCCGACGAATAATACCCCGTGTAAGGGAGTGCACGTTAAATATCCTTCAAAGTCCTAACGCTGCGTACGACGTCGCCCTTAACGGTTGCGTTGGGTGCCTATTCAGGCCTGCTCGTCACTTGACCATGGTTCTAAAATACGACGCCCGTTGCCAATAGCCCTCGTGTAGCTCTAGTGCGACGATAATTCAAACCTAGCCTCCTACACCAGTAAATACCCCAAATACGGTAAAAATTAACAGACAATTTAAATAAAAGCATTTATACAAAAACTGCACAATTTAATTGACATTGATTAATTCTTAACCTTACTTACTGTAAGAGTTAAAAAAAAATTCTAGTGTAAAAAATAACAACACAGAATTAGTTTTAAAAAAATCGCATTTCTAGTTACGCAGCTGAATAAGTACTTTCAGCAAAGTTTTGAAATAATGAGTAGCTGCACGTCTTTAATTTGCTTTCTAACTTAAAATATGTATCTCTTGTAGCATATTTTTCACTATTTTTTTTTGAAGTTTTTCAGCATTTATTTTTTAGGCTCATATTTTTTTTACTACTTTTCGAGAAGTAAAGTGATTAAACCAAAACTATTTAAGGCATTGAGTATCTAAGAGTTGCGGCATGCACATATTATCTTTACTTAATTTTATGAATCTTAATTTTTTAATTTCTTTGCTTTCATTACTACAAAATTTTATTAAAAAACAAAGTAATTCTTTTTAATGCTGAACACTGTCAAAGAATGTTCATTAAAAAAATTGTTTGCCATGATAACGTACGGTTAAATTGAATGAATGTTAACGTCCTTTTAACCACAAATTTGGGTGACGATGTGTTTTTTGACTCGCCTTTTAAGATATTCTACTTTATTATATCATTATAAATTTGTGTTCAATTTCATTAAAAAAACTTTTTTGTGTCATTCATTTCAGTACTATAATCTCAGTCGAACGTATAGTAAATTTGCTTGTAAATAATATTAACAACTTTAGTTAACTTAAATCTGTCAGGTCCTACTGGATCCTGAGGTGATTCAATTTCTACGACCATTTGACTGTTACACCTTGGATGCTAATACTCTCGATTGTCTATGAGACAAAATTTTATAATACTTTCCCTGTTAATTTTCCAAACAAGCTTGGTTCTTATTTGCTGATCTTGAAAGAATGAAGGCATTGCTGAACCTAGATCTGCTAACCCACGCACGCCTAGCATGCGAAAAGTCCCAGGTTCCTGTCCGGGCATCGCCAAAATAACTGCCGCGACCTATAAACGGCCCGTGCAGCTAAAGATGTCCGACGAATAATACCCCGTGTAAGGGAGTGCACGTTAAATATCCTTCAAAGTCCTAACGTTGCGTACGATGCCGCCCCTAAAGGTTGCATTGGATGCCTATTCAGGTGTTGGCTCGTCACTTGACTGTGGTTCTAAAATACGACGCCCGTCGCCAATAGCCCTCGTGTAGCTCTAGTGCGACGATAATTCAAACCAAACCAAGGCTAACCAACCCATCATTGCTTGACAGTTTAGGAATCGGCCCCGCACTAACTTCTAAAATATCACTGTCACTAATCACTCTGAAAGAGTTAAAGTTATAAAACTATTAAGTGGTTAATGGTAGCGGGGACCGAGTCTTCAGACCAAAATATTTTCGTGTTAGTCCAATGAAAAAAATAATTTTCTTAATAAAATTACTCCAGCTACATTAGCAATATATAAAAGAAAGTTTTAAAAATATTCAATGCAACCAGAGAAGTTTATCTTTAATTTTCCACTAGATTAACACAAAAGAGAAGATTTAGATTTGAAAACCCGGCCACTGATCCATTTGCCTTTGAATGTATCTGAATTGAAATAAGAAAACTTCTGCTTATGACGGCAATGTACTGCTAATGACATTTTGCGCTGCGAATTTTTTTTAAAGATACATTTCCTTTGTTAAAATGAATCAAACTTTTTTAAACGTTTCAAAATATTTTAAGAAAATCAGAACTGCTTCAATGACGGAGAGGGAAACCAAGAAGTGCCTGAGTGAATATTGATTAAAACTGCGCTGAAACTATTGCCAATCTGTCAGGTGCAATTCAAAATAACTGTAGACATTCGGAACTTTAAGGGGCATAAAAACTTGCAAAACTTTTACCTCGCTTCCGTTTTATCATTCAGGGTGGAAATAACAAGCAAAAACACTTCTTCGATACTTCAGAAATACGAAAAACATGCATTAGGATCAGAAAAGAGTAAAAAAGGATAACTTTAGCCTTTTTACTGGTTTTCCAACAAAAAACGAGAAGGTCACAAAGCCGTATATCGACAACTTTTGCAACAAAGAGTAGAACTATGGGGCAGGGGAACAGAAAAAATATATATCTAGGGTATCCCTTGCCAATGCTAAGATAGCCCTCTATTTTTGGCTCGGGAAATCCATTGTATTTTAAGGCTTTCCTTGCTATTGTAAAAGTTTCTTTTCAACTATTAGAAAGTAGTATTTTTCTGTCATACATAATTTCCCGCAGGAAAAAAATAGTTTATACATTATTTATATAAATCAGGAATATAAAGTATCGTTATATTGAATATATTTATTGCTTGGTTAAACCATAAAACGCATGGACTTTTTTTTATAATGAACTCTTTGTCCACTTAAGTATAGTTATTAGATTTTTTATACAATCCTATCAGATTACAACTTTCAAAATCATCATTCTCTGAAACTAGATTTTATGGCTAATAAAATAATGTAGCACTAAAATTGTCATATTTTTTTTATTTCAATTTCTCAAATTCAATTACGTGTATACAAATTTGCTAACTTTAGTTATTGTTAACTAATATTTGAAATGGTTTTAAATGTCGTTGTTTTCATATTAAGTTTATTGACACCCCAAGGCAAAATACACTGTATAATTAATTTTCTTTATCTGCATAATACAAGAAACTACACAAAAATAACTTATTATAATGTTCACATACGAATAAAATGTCCCTTCCTCAGAAACATTTCATTGCAATACATGATTTTTTCAGGAACTAGATAAAAACACCTTCCGGCAAAGCGAATGGACGTTGAACAGCTTAAATTGACGCAAACTTGTTTCGTCAATAAACAATGTTGTGAAGTTGTTGACCACTTTCACGAAACAGGTTCTTTACATTGATAATAAATTCGATAAGGACAGATCGAACGCTTTGTTGTTTGTGTTACGGACAAAAAAGTTTATGCTTGAAATGTCCGACAGCTACCATTATTTCCGTTTTTTCTAAATAAATTTATTTTGTTGTGAAAATACACTGCTTTTTTATATTGCATCATGTAGGTTGTATTTTATTCTTATTATTCTAGAGAGGCTCACATAAGTGGACCTTTGTAGAATTCACTTCACAACCTCCTTTTATATTGTTTTTCTTATCACTAACTTTCCTGTTAAGGTAGATCAGTACTATGTAACTTTAAAAAAAAAAATCGATTTTTTGATTTAGTATTTGTGTAAAATACGTTTTAAGAGCTTTCCAACGATGCCCATTGTGAGTCCTTCAGATAAGTTTAACATAGTTGAATTTTTATTTGTATATGGATCAGCGGCATAATGTAAGTTTTCAACTTAAAATCGCATTTTTCTCAGAATGGTGTGTTTTCATGTTTTTTGTACCTTTTTCTTAAAAACTATTTCATTTATAACGCTGAAATTTTCCCAGGATAATTGTTTCAGGGTGTTTTGCATATTGAAATGAGCTTTTCTCAAAATTTGAAAGAGAAAAAAATATGGGTAATTTTGTAATGTAAAAATGCTTAAAAAAACTAACCTTTATTAAAAATTTTTTAAAGAAAAACTACTTAAAATATAGATAAAATCTCATTTCAGTGTATTGTTCAAAGTGCATTTTTAATGCACATATTTTTTGTTTTGTTTGTTAGTTTCCAAGAACAAGAAACATGAAAAAGGCCAAATTAACATTAACCGTATACAAGATACCGACCTACCTTAAACAAAAACATCCACGCTTTTTAAAAATACAATTACCGTAGTAGCAGATAAGTATCTCAGCCGTTTATTTTTATATAAAAGGACGTATCACAAGGGTCAAGCTCGATTTCGAAGTTCTTTCAGTTTTGTTTTTAGCAGTACATTACAAGGACTTATGCATTAAAAAAATGTTTGAATGGAAAAAAAGGAACTATTAATTACGAAAAACTGGCAGAGTTTGTTGTGCATGAAGGCAAAAAAAAATCGAGTCTCTAAACTTTAAATAGGCAAATATCGATATGTAAAAAAATACTTACAAAACTTTTAACTATAGATGTCTTTGAACAGTTTTAATGAATAGGATTTTGCTAGAGAGTAAAGAAGCTATAAAAATGTATAAAATGCAAAAAGTATAAAAGTTTTATTAAAAAATATTTTAGGTTATAATTTATGGAGAAGTATCTCAAGGCGCAAGAATGTTTTTTAAAATTCCAAATTTGTTAAAATAAAAGCGTATGAATAGTTAAACGGTTATAAAATTATGAAACAAAAAGTTGATTGGAACCGTTTTAAATACCTGACAAAGAAAAATAGCTTTCTTCTTTTCATACTTTTTACTCGCCTGGAAAAATATTTTTATTCTAAGACTTTTGCGTTGGAAAAATAATTCTTAGCCGCTTACATTTTCACTTCGAAGAATAAAAAAGCTTATTCCTTCCAGGCCATAATTAGAAGATAAAAAACTTTTCAGTTGTGTGAGTTATTTCCGGTGATCATTATTTTTTCCCTTCAGGAAAGTCGTATTAGCGGAAAATATTTTCAAAACTGGTGGAGGTTGGTTATTAAAGTTTTTGTTTTTTACAAGGACGTTTTGTTATAGATTGCAATTAAAATTAGAAATATGAAGTTAATGTAGGTTAAGATATTTTAAGTAAGGAAAAAATTTAAACTTTGTTCATAAATTGGGGCTTAGGGCAAATGTATTTCTTTTGAAAGTAAAAAAATGTATTTTACACATACCTCTTTTTTGTCTAGAAAAAGTACACGATAAAATTGTAAGTTAATCTTTGTTTTTCATATAACTGTTTTATTGAGGTTAAATATTTTTCTTTGGTAAGTCTTTTTTTAAATAAGCAGAAGCAGTTACACTCGATATGCCGGTTTTTAATTTTCTTTTTAGAAAATAACGACCCGGCAATTGCACACTAAAATCAAAGCTAATAAAGTTTCAATAAAACCTATTTTACAGGTATTTAAGAGATGAAAGATTTATTTTGTGAATATAATGCTTTTCTATTGATTGAAAATTACATTTTCTTTATACCTTTAACTTTGGTATAAATGTTTAGAAAATTGTGTTAAATACATTCTTGTAATGCTAGGAACATAGTAATATTTCCAGAGTCAAAATAGTTTTTGTATTATATGTATTGTAATAATATCAATGATTTTTCCAATAATAAACTAATATACTTTTTTTTATTTTAGGTAAGTAAAGCTCTTCTATTGGCATAAGTTTTTTACTCGAATATTTGATACGAATAGTAATGAGAAGAAATGAGTAATCATTTGTAGCAGGTATTTATCATTGGTACTGATTGACATGTATGGATAATTGATATATTTATAAATCTGTGACTTTTTACAAGTTACACAGTTTTGTTTTTATTTTTTCCAGCTTAAAATTAAGTATTTAGGAAACCTTTTATTTTTGTGCCTGGAATGCAGAACTTTAAAAAATTCAATTTATTAAGAAGTTATTAAGTAATACGAAGACAATTTTAAAACTAAAAATATGTCCGGTATTTTTTGTTCACCTGGAATATTGCTTCACTTTATTTATTGGTGTCGAAAGTAATATTGAAGTATTTTGATGACAAGATTGGCTTTTTAAAAAACTCAATTTGTCTAAGTAAGTAACAGTTGACCAAGGCTTCGTTATTGACGTCACCCTGGTTAGCAATTTCTGGTTCTAAAAATAAAAATTCAAACAACTTAATAAGTAGTTGCAATCCTTTATAATTTGCTATCACAAACTCATAATTCCTTTCCGATATAAATTCGATTTCACGATAACTAACATAAGGACTTATAATGTTTAGATAGCGTTATCTTGAAGTTATTACAACTGTTTCGGCTAAGGTTGTATTGATAATTTATTCTCACAACCACTGTATCAAGAATGAATTTCGGAGAAAATATTTCAAGTCAAACATTTCTTTTTTTTTCAAAATTCAAATAATAAACAATGGAAAGTAGATATTTACATGGTGGCTGTTTCCATCCGTCTGTCTGTAGCTCTTCAACTTCCGTTTCAACAATCCTTTTTTTTTAAAAATTCTCTTTTTTAAATTCTCTTTTTTAAAGGGGTGATATAATTTGGCTTGGCTTTTGTATTTTTCTTTATGTCTGTCTGTATGGTTTTCAATTTATATTCTGTTAGGTCTCTTGACGATATGTTTCACTTTTTATTTGTTTCGCTGACTGTACGTACCCCTCTTCTCTTCCAAACTCCATTATAATCTTCAAATATTCAATTTCCTTTTATGAAAGGTTCGGTACCTATATTATAGGGTTAAGTGGTGTACCTTGGACGTATGTGTACCTCAAACCTATACTGATTCTAGCTTGATTAGCTTAGATATTGAAACACCACCACATGCAGTTAAAGTATTTGCTACCAGGGATCTCAGTGAAGTTCTATCTGCTTGTTTAAAAGATCAATATATTAAAGAGGTTTCGAAAAACTAAATTCACAGTTCAAAAGTAAATTTTTGTCAGATACTTTAGTGTATTTTTTTACTCAAACATGTAGCGTTTATTCAGAAACGATGGTTATGCATTATAAAGCAAAGTTTTAGCTATAAAACAGTGTGCTTGAAATTAAGTTAAGTCTAACCATAACTTAGTGATTAACTATTTTGTTTTTAATATCCAAGTGGTGTACCTTGGACTGGTCCAAGGTACACTACTATAGGTTTTATGTGCTTCAGATTGTTGAAAACCCTTTTTAAAATTTAAGTAAATTTTTTCCTTTGAAAAAAAAAGTGTTTTAAGCTATTAATATGCAACCCTGATTTGTAAAATCTAGAAGAATGGAAATTTGTAAGAAATTTTTATATGGTGTGATAAAGAATTTTTTTTGTAGTTAATTATTTAGATTTATGGAAGCCTATAAAATTTTAACCATATTGATATAATATAGAAAATAATTATTGCATGCTCACCTAAAAAGATATTTTTTATAATAAATATCTAAGCAGAACATCATTTTTACGTTTAGGCCTAGTTGTATAAACATAGGGGGAAATATTTGAGTTGTTTTTTCAAGTTTAAGACAGAAAGATAGCCAAATGTTTTTCTATGGCATGAAATAACAGTTTAATTTAATGCTGCATTTTAACGGATACACCTGAGAAAGATTGCATTGCGGCTGAAAAAGCCAAAGGGGCACTAAAAAAAAAAACTAAGGCAATAAAACCATTTACTAAGCCAATTGACCTAACATAACCAATTACTACAATCTTGGCTAGAAATAAGAGTAGGTTGTAAAATGTATTTTTGAATTTTATGTGGCTAATAAATATTGGTTTTTGGACTGTAAATCGAGTCTCTCTACCTGTTAATAATTGGTCCAAGGTACACTACCGGTTGGACCAAGGTACACCGCCGGTGGTGTACCTTGGTCCTAATTAAAATTTTTTGTATTTATTTTTGTAATAGTTGAAATCATTTAAATAACGTGTTAAAATAAATATATGTTGTATATAACAACATAAAGTATTTAGTAAAAATATTTTTATTCACTTTTTGCAAGTAATTAAGAAATTAAAAATTGAAAAGTCAAAATAGGTCCAAGGTAACCCACCTTCCCCTACGTCTTTCATCTGTATTTTTCGTACATTAAGAATTTCTGAGTTTTACATTACCCGGTAACATAGCCTATTATATATAACTTCATTAAAGAACTGCTTGTTTATTAATGTAATCAAATTAAAACAATTAGTTTTTAAGAGTACCTATCTTTTAACACATTTTTTAAAATTAAAAAATCATTCTTCACAGTTTATTTGAAATCCCCCAAAAAGAGCCCGGTATAAATTTAATTTTCTTCTAGATGATACGTAATTGATAATATTAGGATTTATTTCATTTTTAGCTATTTGCTCAATCCATAAAGTTAAGGCGAGAATTATGAATCAATAGTGGATTTTTGAATGATATCGATTTTATCTTCTTCCTTCAAAAATGGATCTCCACATTTCTTTCCTTTATTTAGGTTGAATATTTGTAGATAAAACGTATTTCGTAAAAGAACCCCACATTTCGTAAATTTTGTAGTATTTAGTTTCTTGTAATCATAAACTCTTTAAATCGATAAAGCTCATGATCGTTGTTTATGAAATATTTTAATTTTATATACAGGATGTCCGTAAGAGAATGTCCGAGTGTCAATAGTATATTACAGGAGTTTATTTTATAGTAAATATAACAAATCGTTCATGAAATTGAAGGAAAACTAACCTTGTTTTTCCTATAAGTGCTCAATGTGTGCGCCTTTAGTGAAACGGCACACATACGAACGAAAATGCTTTTCTTTCCATACTGTCTGGAGTAATGGAAGCAACAGCCTGTGTAATTCTATCTTTCAAGGTTGGTAAATCGTGGTTTATCGCTTATCTATAACCTGTTGGAGTTATTCTTTATTCGTCACTTTCAATCACAACTGTCGAGCGATTACAGCTGATACTATTACAATTTGAAACTCGGACATTCTTCGGACACCCTTTACTTTGATATAAGTTTTCCGCTATCGTGAATTAAAGCAAAGTTAATCCGTTAAATAAAGTGACGAAAAAACTGTAAAAGGAAAGACAGCATACTTTAATCCTTTAATATTTCAAAATCACATAAGTTTTAGCTTGTGCTTAGTGACAACTTCGTTAACTATAATAAGTTTCCCTTTTTCATAAATTTAAGCTTAGTATATGTTTTTACTGTTCGCAAGTACAGTTTTTAACCGATCTTAATGCAAACTAAAAACTAAGGGGCAAATTTTCTCGCGCGTTTTCCCCATTTTATCACTTCTTCACTATCTAGCACGTTCTTAAACTTAGCGGTTCAATTTCAGTATTTATTCTCTACATTAACTGCATTCGTGTTAACTAGGTGTAGCTGCGAAAATTGTTATAATAAATGATTATAAAAAATCTATCTTAATATTGGTGCACTATATTCGTCTCAGTATTAGTATGTATCTCGGAATAGGATTGATAGGTGTCGTTGCTGACCAATAATGTGTTCACCTAAAATTTAAGTTACTTGGAGTTGTGGCTCGTGTTATTACTAAAGTCAAAATATATTTAAGTTAAAAAGAGGCAAAATAAGATTTAAACCCCTTTGTTTGTTAAAAATAATTTGTCACTGTGCATATTTTGTATATAACAATTGAAGTATGATAAACTTTTAAGTGTAAAATTTTAATGTAGTATTTTTTTCATTTAATGACTAGACTATAGAAGTAAGAAGGTTCAAATGCAAAATGATACACGAGAGGATTTAAAAATTAGCCTTTTAGCATTTACTAAAATGAGCCAGTTTTTAAATATTTGACTCTACCGTTATAATAATTGTTCAAGTTCTTTTTTTAATGAGTGTTAAAATTGTAAATTTTAGTTATAACTGTTTTATGTTTTAAAGCAGTCAAAAAATAGGATTGTAAGTAATGGTAACTTTTAGAATGCAATGCGTAGTGAATGTTGGAGTGTTTAATTTGATAAAATATATACTAAACGTCGTGAAAAAAGAGTATTACTTAATTTAATATTGAAACTAATGAATTCAGAAGTTTTTTAAAAGTCTTTTTGAGAAATAGGTTTCCTAAAACTAAGCTACCACACAGCCCAGATAGAAAGGGAAATATTTCACTTATGGAAACGGTATAATGCAGATTATGTCTGGTTGACTACTGTCAAGTTATAGAAGGATGACCAGTGATGATCAGTATGTTCTTTTTGTTTTTAAAATCGGCAAGTCTTCCAAAGCACACGGGTAGCCAAAATATAGAAGCCGGGTAATGCAGCCTCACACAAATAAAAAATCTCGAGTGAAATTTTTAACCAAGTAATCAAGTTATGTGTTACAATTAGTAAAAACATTTAAATTTAATTTAAAATTTGATTCAAAATAAAAAAACGCAAATATTTTGAAGGTTATGACAAATTTATAGAAAAGCATGTTATTACTGACATATTAGCAATTAGTTTAGCGTCAAACAATGCTATTTTTTTCTTTAAAAAGCAAAATGTTAAGTCGTTAATTTTCGATGAACTCATGAGCGAAACATAATTTTGAGGAAACAATTTTATCTTTATTGTTTCCTGCTAATAAAAAAATCATTGTCAATTAACATTAAAAGAGAAGATAAGCGTAAATGATTTCTCTGAACCATATATTAACGAAATTAACCGAAAATTAGCTTTGGTACGTTTTGTAATTATGAGCTACAATGTCGTTAACAAACACTCGTTAGAATGTACTTAAATTTGAACCTTCGGGGAGTTAACTGAATTTTTCTTTCGGAGGTAAATGAATAACAATGCTAAAAGTATCTTTATAGGTGGTACTAAATAAACAAGCTGGTGACAATTTTACTTTGTTTAAAGTACTGACCCTGAATTTGCATGTAAGCAAAGTTAATTAAAAACTTTCGAATAAAATTTTTTGGACATGTGTAATCAAGAATTTCATTACAATAAGTAATCCTAGCACATAAATATTCTTAAAATAAAAAATCGTCGAAAAATTTGAATGCGAACCCGGTTTTTTTCTAAAGACAATTAGGTTCCTAAAAAACTGTAAATTGCTTTAAAGTCAAAATACCTAACAACTTTCTTTTGTAGAAATTAGGAAAATAGTAAGAATAAAAACATGAACAAATAATTTTTCTATCTGTAACAAATAATTTGATTACTCTTTGGCAAAAATTTCATATGAGACTTTTTTTTTGTGAGGCTGTATTAACCGAGATTCCATATTTTTTCTACCCGTGTGCTTTGGAGGACTAGCCGATTTTAAAAACAAAAACAGCATACTAATCATTGCTGCTCATCTTTCTATAACTTTACAGTAGGCAACCAGACTTAATCTGCATTATACTGTTTCCATAAGTGAAATTTTCCTTTTCTATCTGGGCTGGGAGCTTAGTCGGTAAGACCATGCCTTGATGACTTTAGAATTGTCAAAATAGTGGCTGACCTATTACTGATCTGGGAAGACAAAAAGTGCGACGAATAGAAGTGTGAACTGTGTAGAGAAAGTGCACATAAAACATGATCCATAAACCCAACCACGCGTACGATGTCGCCATAAAAAGTTGCGTTGGGTGCCTACTCGGGTGTCGGCTAGTCATTTGACTGTGGTTCTAAATTCGATGACCATCGTCAATAACCTTTTTTTTTAGCTCTAGTCTGACGATAAGTATATCCAACCCTTCATCTACCGCTTGTATTTCATACGAGATTCTCTCACTATAACTAAAAAAAAACACTCAAACTTCAAACGATTTTTTTTTAAAAAGCCTTAAAATAACTTTAGTTTATTATACTTTCTTTTTGTTGTCTTATATTTCAGTTATTCCTTTTCGACTAAGTTCATACCATATTTTTTTTTATTAAAAAGAGTATAGGAAAAACTCTGGCTCACTTCCAGGTTATTTCATCGTGGAAGGTTTCGTAAACTAGAATTATTGTCTGATCCAATAAATCGCGTTGAAATATTTCATCTATAACCAAAAGGCTTATGAAAACTATTATTTTTTAAAAATGTAGAACTACCTACCTTTTTAAAACTTCCTTTACTCTACTTTTCTTGTATATACGACTTGATAATATATTTTCAACTAAATTCTTTAAAAACCGAAAGGTTTTCGGGAAAATATTACAGTTTATTACATTAATTCAAAAGCACTTATCCTAAAACTTATATCTTTATAATGTTTTATATATCTTTTAACGGCTGCCTATTTTATCTTTATCAAGAAGCAGCTCTAAAAAAAGAGACAAATCAAACACAAAATCCGACTCTTTGATAGTAATTTACTATTTAAATGTTACAAAATTACTGAAGTTGATTAGAAACAACAACATGTTAAGTTATAAAACTGAATAGTTGATGCGATAAATCCAATTTATGCCATCCGTTACTGAAATACCGACTAACAAAAAATTCAATCTACCAAAATGCGTTTTAACAGAAATGTGGATTTAAGTTCTTCTTGATCATTGATTGGTGAATCAATTTCAATTGTAAATGGAGCACTGATAGTAGAAGGCAAGTAATTAAAGTAGGTGGAGCAACGTCTTCCGAAACAAGCCAATTGTGAACTCCATTTATAGGATAGCTCGATTTTCCATGAACTCGGGACAACCAGAACGTACAAAAGGTGTAAAATGAAATTACTTATTCATTCCGCCTTTACACTTTATATGAGTTTCATTGTTTCATTAAAATTTACAAGCAATAAATTATTATCTAAACAAAGTTCTCATTTAACCTATATTTGACTTCAATTTGATATATTTCAATATTTCGTCAAATTTCTTGACCTACCTTAATCACCTACCTTAATTTTGGATTAATAATTGGCTCGAATGGACAAAGGGATATTTCATAAAGTTAAGGTTAGTATTCAAGTACACGTGTTTATTAGCCTATTCTTTTACGATTCATTGAAATTAATAAATATTAAAATGAAATGTGGTTTTACATGTAAGTTATGGAATTAATACTATGCTTCAAAATATCACAAGAAAAAATATATTGAGCAACATTAAAAAAAAAGAGAAAACTGATTGGTGTGGCAAGAAAATGACATTTTAAATTTTAAATGATATCGAAGATAAATCTGTATCGCATACCAAAAATATGTATCACTTCAAATGAAACATTCATCAAAATCATCAATCGAGCTGTTATACACTGTAATCATAAATACGCTAAGTCTAATCAATCAACTTTAATTATCCAATTTAATACATATTTATAATACCCTTTGAATATCGTATTTCCTGATGACTGATTCCATTAAGAGCTTAACGATTTGAATTTCTAATAACCGGTGCACATTTTAACATCGCGAATACTCATCAATCGTTTTCTCTGATGCTGATTATTATCATGACATCAGAGCTATCTCTTAAATCGGATTTCTGTGATGATATGATTTTGTTAGATTATTCATTTAGATTTTATTTAGGGGGAGTACATTAATGAAAAAGGGCATAGTTAATAAAATTGGAAGTGAGAAATTGGAACTTAGGGTAATTCCATACTTTACTGGATTTGTTATCTCTTTTCGTTATGTGCCTTTTTTTTTAAATGTTTTTTTTTAAAAGCTATGACTCGTTGTAAAATACTTTATTTTTATGACGTATGTTCAAGATTAATGTTTTGCAACTTCCTTACTAGCAATAATTTTTATGAAATTACATCTTATAGTTTAAATGTTAAACAAGCTCCTGCTCTGTTTAACTAATATTTAAGCAAATTTTGTAAAAAAAATATTTACAGAATAATATATATCTTGATTGCAGATTATTCAATGATTTTTTAAAATAAAATTGTTTGCATATTTATGATTATGAAAATGTAAGTTTTTTTTGTTCTAACCTTTTTTTTTCCTTTTCTGTAATCAGTGGGTTGCCTTCCAAGTCAGCTTTTCGGAATTAAAAATGTTTGGGATTGATTCTGTTCTTTTTTTCATTTTTTTCACAACCACCACTCAGTTTACAAAAATAAGCACTCGCAATTTTCCAGTTAAACAAGTGTTAAACCATGCAAAATAATCACTTCACATTTTCTCAAACAAAAACTATCTTAATCGGAAACACTTAGATAAAAGTTAATGAATTATGTTTAAAGATAAAACGCAATAACGCACCACGCAATAACCTTAACCCACTGATGTCCTGCTAAAAAAATAATTCTTTAATCTTAATTTTTGTGTTATTTCAACACGTACGATACATTATCGTGTTATTGAATGTTGTTTTACTCGTTTCCTCATTCATTTTTTTGCATGTTGACGAAAATTGCAGACAAGTCGATTAAAATTAAGTACTGGAAAGAAAATAAAAATATCCACTTTTGCATTCTAAGGTTTCTCTACTTAATTTTAAATTGATTAAATATAATAAAGGATCGCTAACTTGGATAATTTTATTGATTAGTAGTTAGCAAGATTGGTGTTAAAAAGTATGTCTGCCGTAATAGTTTTTTTTGTTAGGGCGAAATTACGTTAATTGGTTTATCAAATTGCCTCAGGCTTGTTTGACATTTAATATCCGGTAATATTCGCCGCACTTTTGGTACCAAATAAAGACAGTGGTAATGTTAAGCAATTTGGATCTTTGGGGGATGGGGAGCCCAGTTGGTTAGGCACTTGCCTAGTATGCGGAAGGTCCCAGGCTCGGGTCCGGTCATCGCCAAAGTAACTGCCGACCTATAAACGGCCAGTGCAGCCTAAAATGTCCAACGAATAATACCCCATGTGGAGGGAGTGCACGTTAATTATCCTTCAAAGTCCTAACGCTGTGTACGATGTCACCCTTAACTATTGCTTTGGGTGCCTACTCAGGAGTCGGCTCGTCACTTGACTGCTGTTCAAAATTTGACACCTGTCGCCATTAGCTCTCGTGTAGCTCTTGTGCGACATTAATTCAAACATAACCTAACCAATTAGATATTTCACATACGATAGAAACGTAAACTGTACTTACGTTTATTTCGTGGTTTTCATTCATTTAATGATGATGTTAAACTGTGCTGCAATGACCAATGTGCGGCTTTTTCCGTACATTAAATGAAATTTAATATCTATACTACCTGATTGTAAATATTATGTAAAACCATAAAGGAGTCGCTTCTCACAAAAAAACACAAAGCTTTTCTAAATGAAACGTTATTAAATTGAGACGTACTATCAGAAAAATTCCTATTAATTGTATGATCTGTTCAATGTTATAGTTCCAAAGTAGAAAGTAAGTGTAACTCGAATCCAAATTTTCAAAAACATTAATTTTCTCGATTTTTCGCCACAAATTGTTCGTTTTCTGAGAAATACCGTTGTCATCGCACGTGAAAAATTTAATTGACTTAACATTGTACCTGCGATAATCAGGCACCGTTAGTACGGCAAACATTACCGGAACTGTCACATGTGAAACCAGCCTCACTGCCAAAGTAATTATTAAAGAGGATCTTTTAATAAAACATTTAATCTGCTTGATACATTAATTTGAATGTCCACAATTATCTAACTACATTTTTAAATAAGAAACCATGAAATATTAAATGAAATGCTTTTTATCGTTTTACATTTGTTTAAATGTTTCTAGCTTTAATTAAAATAAAAGGAGATACTTGAAACCGTACGAAGTAATGTAACATCAATTAAAAAACTGGACCAAATAAAAAATATTAGTTTTGTAAAACTACATAATTTTTTCTCTCTCATCTCCTTATGTTCTGAAAAATGCATAATTTTTTCATCAGTTCGAACGATAATAAAAATAGTTTTTAGAAGAAGTTTTTCGAATTAGTTTGAAAAAAAAAAGAAAACTTGCAGTAAAAGAGAAACGAACGTCATTAAATACTTCAATGTATTTTACAATTAAAATAAGGATATCATATTTAAAAAAATCATACCCAAGTTGCACCGAGTTCTACACTTTAATGTAAGCCATATCCGGAATCTACGATTTTTTACGTCATTAACTCAACGAGTAGAGAAAATCTAGTTTTTTATTACATAATCAATTTAATTGAGACCTAATGTATAAAAGCTGAATTCGAATGGCAACAAATATCCATTCCATAAACGGTTTTCCAGCTTATCAGTGATTAATAAACGGAATGTTAATATTAATAACACTACAATTTAGACCATCACCAGAATGTAATAAGAAGGGCCCCCTCATTTTTCACGAAGGTCTTGCGGTGACTGATTAATGCGAGATCGGCAAAAAATGTTCATTCGGTCATCAAAACGGCGGAATTGCAGAAATTGACTTTGCAGGAAATTCCACTAGATTCTTCCGCTCCCTCGATGAAACAGCAATGTTGGTGCGTTAATGTTGTATCTGGTACTTTTATTATTTTTGTGAAAGAGGGCTGGGAAGCTCAGTAGGTTAGGTTTGAATTATTGTCACATTAGAGCTACACGAGGGCTATTGGCGACGGGCATCGTTTTTTAGAACCACTGTCAAGTGACGAGCCGATACCTGAAAAGGCACCCACCGTTAAGGGCGACATCGTACGCAGCGTTAGGACAGCGAAGGACATTTAACGTTCCCTCCCTTACGGGGTATCATTCGTCGGACATTTTTGGCTGAACAGGTCTTTTATATGTCGGCAGTTATTTTAGCGATGTCTTTCGCATGTTAGGCGAGTGCCTAACTGACTGGGCTCCCCAGCCCCCATAAGGTTAGGGCGCTCACCTTATATGCAAAAGGTTATAGGGTTCAAGCATGACCAAAATAACTACCGACCTAAAGAAAAGCCCATAATTGCTGAACGAATAATATCCCGAAAAGAGGAACTGCACTTTGAATATGCTCCAATGCTCTAACGTCGTGTACGAAGTCTTTATTAAAAGTTGGGTGCCTATTCAGTTGTCGCTTATAACTTGACTCTCGGTGAGAAAACCCTATGGTAGTTCTAGTGCGAAGTAATTCAAATCAATTTTTAAAGCCCGTTTCACATGAAATGTATCTGAACTATTCGCCTAATTTAAGTTGCCGGAGAAACTCGTTGGTAATGTTAAGTCACTTGGAATTTTCACAAGCGATGTAAGTGAAAACCGTAACAACGTTTTTTTTAAATCAAGAAGTGAGAAACTGTTTGACTCCGATGCAGTAGCAAAGTACATTAGAATTTTTTCCGCACCTCAAAATCCTTTTAAGTTGGTGCATTATTTGATTGAAATACGCAAAAAAAACAACATTTAGGTTTTCGCTTATGTCGTATGTGAAAGATCCAAGTGACTTAAGAGCGAACGATCCCGCTGGATCGTTAGTCTCCAAACCAAAGTGTCTTAGTGTTAATCCATTGCAGAAGAAAAAATTTTCTAAGCCACATTTCTCCAGTTGTATTTAATATTTTTTGCATACGTTTTTTTTCCTGTGATAAATGTGTCTTTTTACAGATCCAGATAATGCTACTTTTTGAAGTTAATTTTTTTATAATTTTTCAATAAATAATTTTACACAAAATATTTGAAGCAATTGAAAAAGTTGGATTATTGAGACATGTAAGTTACCTATATTTATTAAGTTATCTATATTTATTATTCTTTGAAGAAGCCATTTGTAAAAATATTCAATACAGCCGGAGAAATGAGGCTTAGAAAATATTTTTTTTTCATTGGATTAACACTGAGGCACTTCAGTTTGGAAATCCGTGGTCAATAATAAATTCATAAAATCTTAAATTTCTGTTTAAGCCAGAGCCTTGAGCAGTTTATAGAAATCATATATACAGTGAAAAAACGCGATTTTTTTTTTATCTTTTTGATATTCAGATTCATTTAGTGTACATTACAACTTTTTCAAGTTTGCACACCACCGAAACGACAGGAAATTGAGAGGAGAAAAATGAAAGGAAGTGAATATTTTCCAATTGCTTCTCCCTAAGATTGATATCTCGTTGACTTGGTAGTTTTATTTTCTAATGATGCATACAATAACCGAAATTCAGTTACAAAAAATTCGGACGTATAATAATACGTTTCATAGTTGTGGAGTAATGTATTATTTTGAAAGTATGTAGGGATACAAATACTTATTTAAAATTCTTTAAAAAAATATTACATTTTTTTTAAATACCTAACTTGTAGTTTTCATTATTTGAAACAATAAACCTTTTAAGCCATCCGATACCTCAACAAACACCGAATAGTTCCTAATCCATCCCTAAAAAACAAATCTAACCCAAAACCTATATTTCCTGTGTTATATTCTTACATTCCGTGCCAACCTAACTTGAGTAAAAACAAAGAGTAAAAAGGCAGAGGGAAAAGCGCGGTTGGTCCGTTTTTTGGAAGCTCTTGTGAGGTAATATTTACATACAAAATTATCTGAATATAATTTTATAAAAATACACTTTTCATTCTAATAAAATAGCCGAATTTTCTCAAATAATATTCACATCTGTTAAACCTTAAACGAAATTAATGTTTTAAACATGTTTTCTGGATGGATTCACAAATAATTTATGGAACTCTTTACATCCGCGGAAGGATCGTCTCCATAGCATATTTCTATTTACCCACCTTAGGCTAGCAAGGAGTGTAGTTTTCATTATTTAAAACAATAAATCCTAAAACCATCTGATACCACAACAAACACTGAATAGTTCCCAATCCATCCCTAAAGAAATCTAGCCCAAAACCTATATTTCCTGTATTATATTCTTAGTGGCATAAATCACAAATCAAGCATCTGTCAGCACCATCAGACGAGGGCATAAATTATTCCTCTGACACACAACCCTCGAGAAAGCACATAAAAATACACGCTATCTTTTCAGCACCTTGCGATACTCAATATTTATTTTTTTGGTCGGAATATTTTTTAAATGTTGTTGAAATTCAGTTACAAATAATTCAGACGTAAGGTACAGTGCATGGTTACGTAGCAATGTGTTCTTTTACAAATAAGTAGGGGTTCAAATATTCATTTAAAATTCTTTAAAACAAATTAAAAAAATTATTCTTTTATTTTGTTACTCTTAGTTTTCATTATTTTAAACAATAAAAATACCAAAAAAAAAAAACACCATGTACCTTAACAAACACTGAAGAGCTCCCAATCTATCTCTAAAAAAATCTAACTCAGAACCTATATTTCCTGTATTATATTCTTAGTGGCATAAATCACAAATCAAGCGTGTCAGCACCATCAGACGAGGGCATAAATTATTCCTCTGACACACAACCCTCGAGAAAGCACATAAAAATACACGCTATCTTTTCAGCACCTTGCGATACTCAATATTTACTTTTTTTTGGTCGGAATATTTTTAAAATGTTGCCGAGGTTCGACCCCTTTTCCCACCAGGGGGCATAAATAGAACCTTTTTGCACGATTTCGAAGGGCCTTGGAAGAATTTCGCTATTTCTCAACGAAGGCTGTCATCGTTTCGACCTAAGGATAAAAAAAAAGTACAACGAAACTTAAATTTTTTTACCTGTTTTTTTAACATAGCTATTCAAATAAAAATAATTTCCGGTCGTCAAACTGTTTGGTTTTAAGTGTTCAAATTATAATTGAATATTGCAATTAAAAAAAAACCCTATCTAAATGTTTCTTATACATCTTAAGAGCAATGCCTTCTTTCGGATAAAAGTTTTACATTTATATATCCTTTTTGAGTTACCTCAATTTCCTTTTAGATGAGCTGTTAGATCATTGATCTTCATGCTAGTTTGAGTTCTGTGTAAGGTATTGTTTCACTTTTTCAATGCATAAATATGTTGTAAGATTTACTTAGATTTTAGCAAAAAAATTCGACTGTTCCATTTTATAAATGCTTTCGCTAGTGTGAAAGATGTAGAAAAATAGTTTTAAAATATTTATTTTTCAATTAATATAGTTGATCGCTGAGTTTATTAAAAAAATTTAACTTTCAAATGCTTTCCTTCACAATTTCCGAATAACCGAATTACGAAACATCGAATTTCCATTTTTTTCATCAAGTCTATGAATATAAATTCTATATTATGTAAAAAATTTTAAAAACGTAGATCTTTTATCAATTAGGTGTTTTTATTTTTTAATCAATTAAAAGTAACAAAGATTAACTTTTTGATTGATTCTGCTGGAAAATTTATTTACAGCAAATTCTAAACATATACCACAGTTTGGAAATTTTAAACAATTTAACACAAAAAATTAACTGCTGGAGTAGTTAACACAAGTTGTGGCTACATAAGGTATTGGGAACATAATATAGATTAAAATCCGTTGACAACACAAGAACACAGAGGAAATGTTCTTTTACAAAAATGTTTCTTGCTCCATTCGAGCCCTCTGGCCAACTTCCAATGTTCAAAAAGACACCTTTTTATGTTTTTGTTACTCTGAATATTTTGCTGAATTTTCATCATGGCATTTTCTATCATTTTCTATACATATAGAGTCTATGTCATCTTGAAAATTTGATGTATGCCGTAACGTTGGTAATATGTTATGATCTTATCAAATTACCATTGGGAATATGGTGTCATTGTAGGTGATAATATTGAAAGATGATTATATTATCAGCGAGTATTGAATCCGTACATTTTTATTGGTATTAGTCATAGTGATAATTTTTTTTTAGTATTTTTACGTAGTCATTTTATCTAAATACAATGGGCCCTATTTTTTTTTATCTGTTCATTTGTAATTCAGGATCGCCCCAATGAAAAGATTGTTTATTTTTGCTAGTTAGTTTTGATACCTTTTTGTGCGAGTTTTAAATATTTGAAATGGATCTTTATAATTTATTTATGCCATTAAAAATATTTTGACTGTATTTAAACGTTTTTATTTTTTTTTTGTTAAACTATTTAAAATTTTGAAACTGTAGTATATTTTTGCCATTTGATTATTATAAAATGGTATTTTTCAGTAGATTTTTTGCACCAGTTAAAATCTTTTGAAGAAAATTGTTTTCTGATACAACTAAATTAAAAAGCGACATTTCGTTAATGTTGGTAAAAAAGTAACAGTAAATTCTAATTAGATAACTTAACGGTTGCGTTGTGTGACAATTCAGGTGTTGGATCGTCACTTGACTGTGGTTCTAAACTACGTCGCTAATAGCCCTCGTGTAGCTCTAGTGTGACGATGATTCAAACCTAATCTAATTAGCTAACATTAAAATACGTGTTTTTATCATACGACTAGGGTAATGGTACTTTTCTTCAAATCCTAAAAGTAACTGTATTCTTTAAAAATGATGTCTGGACATCCCAAGTCGGTATCCTTTACGGTGTATAGATATTTCTATTTTGCAAACTCCATGCTTACGATAAAATATAATCGTTATTCTGTCCAAAAAGCATTTCCAAAACTTTTCGAAAAAATTCAACTTGATTCTTCTTACTTTTTTGTGTAGATTCGCAGAATTCTTGAGTAAAAAATATTTTTGACTGAACCATCTGCTTTTTAACGATAAAAGAAACTTATTTTGAAATGAAATATTCAATAATTTTTAAAATATGCTAAGGGACAACTTAGGGATATGAGTTTGAACTTAAGATAATCTCCGTGATATCCTTTACTATGAAATATAGCTTTGTTAGATTTGTTTGGGTGAAAATCTAAACAAATCCCGCTTTGTATTATTTCTGTAGCCGCATGAAACTCTTCGCTGTACAAGATTAATGTTCTTTGAAATTCTTGTTTATATAGTTGGGTTAGACCTAAAATATTAAATGTATTGCGATCGACAATATTTGGTGGTATGCTTGTCAATAGCTTTAACGATAACAAGTGTCAATAGTACAATAGACCTCTGGTCGCAGTGCTCGGCTTATTTTGCCCCCCCCCCCCCCTACAAAAGTCATAACGATAACAAGTGACGACTTAATAGTAAAGGCTAATTCCAAGTAACGTAACTGTATTGTAAGTTACGATGATTTAAGAGGAGATTAAAAGGTTTTTAAATTTAAAAAATAAATCAAATCAAATTAAATAAAGTCCATTATATTGTTGATCTACAATTATTATAGCTAAATTATTCCACATTTTATTTAACGTTAAAATTGTAGTGATAATCACTTTTTTACGAACGTTATTTACTCTACCGACAGAAAAAATTTGCAATGAATTACCCTAAACATTTTTTCCGTTTGTTGTATAGCGTCCCGACACATACACGGACACATTTTTACGACACATACACGGATTCATTTTTATGACACATACATATACACATCACACATTCACGCAGTATTTTACAAATAGGGGAGAAAGGAATTAAAATAAATTGAAAATTAAAAATGTGACAGTGTTCCGATGAACTTCTTCTCCTTCTAATGGGTTAACAAGTACTAGACTTGAAATGTGACAGGATTTGATAACGTGATCTGCTATTAACAAGTATGTATAAATAGTGGCTTTTCAAACATATATTTTAAAATTCCATACTTTTTCTGAATTTTCATCTATAATTGCATGTTTTTCAAGTAATAAATAGTAAAGAAATAAAAGGGTTTCAATTTCAGGTTACTGCAGTCAAAAGTAATCGTCCTTTTTTCGATTTTTATAAAAACAGTTTTATGCCCATAAATTTTTTCGCAGCTAATCCAATAGTTTATTTTTCAGTATATGTATTTGTTCAGGGTGTACATATACATTCACTTACCTTTCTAACGTTTATATTTTCATAAATTAATGTGTTTGCTCGAAATAGAAACGACAAAAAAAAAACTACTTTAAAATTTAAAAACTTGACACAGAAAAAAATCCGTACTGGTACATAGTTGAATGGTGAATTATTCGAATTCCTGGAATAAATGGAAAGACTTAGTAAAATATATTCATTCTTTACGTACAACTTTGTTTACTGTTTATTTCACGCATTGTATACTCTGTTCAATATCATTAACACTATTAACTCTTATCTATCACGACATCAAATTCATCCTTTTCCGTGAAATTCTGGTCAATTTCCGTGACTTCCCTCATTTTTAAAAACGGTTTTCCCCTTTCCTAATGGTGCTTTAGCTATGTACCCACACTTTAGGAATTTTTAATATTTCTTGTGAAAACAGTTGATGGTTCTTTCTGTTTGTTTTTGCATGAACTGAAATTTTGTTAAATTTAGTGTTTTTTTGTGTTATTATTTTTTTAAAACTTGCTCTATACTCCTTGCCAAACTAAGTTGGGTAAATAGAAACATGCTAAGGAGAAGATCCTCCCGCGCATGTAAAGAGTTCCATAAATTATTTGTGAATCCATCCCGAAAACGTGTTTAAAATATTAATTTCATTTAAGGTCTAACAGATTTCAATATTATTTGAGAACATTTGGCAATTGTATCAGAATAATAAGTGTGTATTTTAATTAAATTGCATACAGATCATTTTGTGTGTAAATATTACCTTACAAGAGTTTCCACTAACGGACCAACCGCGCTTTCCCTCTGCCTTTTTACTCTTTGTTTTTACCCAAGTTAGGTTGGCACGAAGTGTGGATAGAAAATTTTGGAATAAACTTTTTCATGCAAATTGTGATGATTGCGTACTGTGACGTTATCTCTCTGCGACTCTCTGTGCCGGTGATGTCATGGATTTGGAAGTGATTGTGTTCGGGACAGCGTCGTCATGGGTTGTTGTCGTCAATGACGTAGGCACCCAATCATTTGTGAGCACATTGCCCAGTCATGAATGTAAGCTTCGGTCTTTGGATAACGTGGTATAGAACGATAGTATTTTCCTTGAATATGATGTTACTATAATATTCAATGTTTCTGCAGTGATGTTTACTTCGTTAGCATTTTTGTGATTATATTATTTGAAGAGTACAAGGGTAGAACCGCTTGATTTATTTGGAGCCTTCCTGTAATTGTGTCTTCTTGGCGGACATTGGCGACAGGAAACTGGTTTCTCTTTTCTTCTTCGCTCGGTCATAGCGTCGGAATCGTGCATCGCGTGAATCTCGGTAGGTAGAAACTGGTTTTCTTACACCAGTTTAGGCGATTACTCGCTTTCATCGCCAAAGAGGCCCGATGAGGAAAGTTTTCTACGAAATTAAGAGGTTTTTTCCCCTGTACTCTTTATTTGTGGACTTGAAAACGCCGTGTTCGATGTCGCTTCTAGAATACTTAGAGCCACATTCAAATGGCGAGTCGACACCTAAGTTACGACTCACGTCGCTAATACACTAGTATAACTCTGTTACAATGTTGATTTAACCAAAAAATCGACCCCATTTAAATAAAATTATTTTTAATAAAAATTTTCAAAGGTAAAATAATAAATAACAGGTCAAAACAATACTCTAGTATTTACTTAACATTACATTCAAACCCAGGTCAGATACTATTTTTTAATTTTTTTCCAGCAAAAATGCCTATGGTTGTTTTGCGTGAGGTCTCGCTCACAATAGACCATCTCCCGGAGTGGATATCGGTGCTTAAATAGATAAAATAGCGATTTACTGTGTCTTTCGACTCGTGAATATTGATTGCCACTGTGCCAGGCCGATTTGTGAAAGCGGGGAGCGTAAATCAAAATGTGTGTGGAATAAACATAGAAAAACTTAAATGAAACGTTACTCCTATTTGATGCAGTAAAGTTACAATACATTTATTGTGTAATGTTACACACATAAGGAATTTGTTTCTAAGAAATTGGTGGCAGCTACTATGCTACTTCTGGGTTTTAGTTTGTAACGCGTTACGATAAATTTATGGAATAACTTAAAATCGAATTATGAAACACTGCAAAATAGTTTTTTTTGTGTAATGTATCTCCATAAAACTGGAAGTTTAAACCATTTTTAGGGAGTAACTTAAGGGGTCTATGGGCTAATTTGGAAATTATATACTATCAAACTGATTTTTTATCGACGCTTCATTATCCAATTTGCACCATATTTAAACTTAAATGGGTTTCATTAATAAAAAGAAAAGGTTACTACTCAATCACTGAAAAATTTCTTGTTTCTTTTTGCAATACTTTTACTTAATAACATTTCATCCGTATTCTTTTAATAATAGTACACACAATTAGTTGGACTCGTATAAATTTACCTTATTTTATCTTAAGGGGTTTATCCTCATATACAATAAGTTATTTATAAGTAGGCTCGGCTCATAAGTGGACACATCAGGTGTCTCTCTTTTGAGCTAGGACAAAAGACATATTCAACGTGCACGAGGTGTAACTCTGCACAGGTGTCTCCAGATCATATTTTAAGGTACCTTGGTCTGGAGAAGAATAACCTCTACTATAGTCCCTCCTACAAAAAAATCAAATCTTCATAATAGTTAATTTTTTCTGAATTTTGTTTAGTTATAACTTATGGTTAAATGGCTCATGGGGAAATTTCCAGTAAAAAAAGTACCTTAAAATTGCAGAATCTTATTAAAAGTTTTCCTGCTTCTACAAATACGCTACATAAAATTGTAGACGCAAGTTTTAAAATTATGACAAATTAAGAGGGTAAGTTCCAAGGAAGCAATAAATTACAAACGCAATCTCGTAAAAAATATTGTAAGTTTAAAATAAAAATCTATGTATGAATTTAAATATAAATGATCTCAGCTTTTAATAAATATAAACGCATACTTTTAAAAACTTTGTTACTTTTTTACGGTATATATATAAAGAATAATCTATTATGCTATACAAATATTTCCCTATGGGAAAAATATTTAGGAGCAGATGTTTAACAATAATTGAAAAATGATCTTCTGAACAATATGAAAAAAATATATTTTCCTAAAATAGTTAATTTGAAACAACAGATAAAATATTATGGTAACATAATATTTAAAGACAAAAATAATGCATGTTTTTAAATGTTGAAAGTTTGAATTCTTTATAAAAATTGCTTAGCTGTTTATGAAAATATAATAATTATTTTTGAACTTCGTTGTGCTAAATTTAATAATGAGCTTGACTTTATTTCTATATATTTCTTGGCTTTATTTCGATATATTTTTGAAGATTTTAAACATTTGTGAAAGCAAGTGCCTTGAATAAAAATTTTAATTTGAGTGTTATTATGAATTTGACTAAAGATCAAATGTTCAAGCAAATTCACACATATAAATACACAAATCAAATAGTTTCTTCACCTAAGTCAAATGTTCCACTTTTCTTAGCCGTTCTTCGTCCAATGCAATTTCTCTCGGTGTTTAAACATTTTTGGAAATTTCTCAAAGAGATAGCTGAATCAGTCTGCAACATTGATATTATAAATAGTTGTCGAATCGCCACAGCCTAGTAGTGAAAACGTGAATTGCTACAGTGTAGTAGTGAAAACGATGCTACCATTGCTGTAAATTGGCCATGCCTTTCTACTTGTATATTGGGAAGAGTATTCGAACACATATTCCAGAGGGCAATTATGACTTATTGTGGTATGCTGTTCTGTAAACATGTAAGCTGTGAACGATTGTCCTTTCAGTAATGGATTGTTCAGTAATGGATTGTTCATAGTAATGCATTACTATTACTATTCCTGCAAATCAATTACCGTAATAAATTTCCTCATTTTAATATTTTATAAAATGATCATTGTTTTTTTTAGAATAAATGACTAAGTTTTCTTATTTTGTTATAGTTTTGTTTGTATTTAATTATGGTTTTATTGTTGTTTATAATCTCTAACTCGATTTATAAAAATCATTGTGTGAAATGAAAAAAATTTATTTTAGTGGAATAAAAGTCTTCTAATAAGATTTTGAAAAATATATGTAACAATTTCTAAGCCTGCTATCAGAAAGTTAATGGTAAATTATAAAGTTAATGGGCTAGGGTCCTTTTGCGTTGTTCCATAATGTCGATGGAAAGTGTAGTTAATTTTCGGCAAATGTTTATTTGAATAAACTCTTAATTGCGATGGTTAAATCCTTTGCTGCATTTGTAGTTGTTTTCTGGGATACAGCGGATAGAAAATTTCCCTTATATTGTGGTTTCAAACCTTTAACTATGTGCATGTTAAACTGTTCTAATTAACGTAATTAGGGTTGTTATGAGAAATTACTATAAAAGTTGGTTTAAATGTGAGTCCAACGTCTATATCCAGTAGTTTTATTTCCATATTCAACTATAAAGCACATATAATAAATTGCATAATTGATATCCATTTACTTACAATTCTTAAATTGAATTATTGAAATAATACTAGTATTTAACTACGTCTTATAAATCATAATCGGGCATTTATAAATGTAAGCAACCATTAAAATAACACTTGCATTATGTGAATGTTAATGTTTACTCAAACTATTTCATGATATTTTATCCAAAACCTATTTTATTTAATTTTTAATTACTTAGAATAAGTATCATTTGAGCATATCTTTCAATATCTAAATGTATCTTAGAAGTGATATATGGTTTTGAATCGTATCTTGGGTTGGATCCAAATGCATTTTACATAATTAGAATCCATTTGAAACACCATTAATTTTATGCTGATCATAATTGGCGCATTAAGTACGACGACGTCAGCAAGATTCGTTAAAAACAAGTTTAAATTTTCATAATGGTATATTTTTAGCTACCATTTGCAGCAATTTTTACCATACACTTCAATTAAAATTTCTATTTTCATTTGCGACTGTCTTTTTTGGAGCTGTAAGCACTAAATAAGAATAATTTAAGTATAAGAATTTACGAATTTATTTGAAAAAAAATTACTTAGATTAGTATCATTAATTCATTATTTCACGCTTTTATTTGCGACTGTCTACTTTGGAGCTGTAAAAACTAAATAAGAAAAATTATGTAAAAGAAATCACGAATTTATTTGAATTTTTTTAATTACTTAGTTTAGTATCAGTAATTTTACGATTATTCTTACAACTTATAATTTGTGGAAAGTAATGCTATTAGCGCCCGTCGCCAATAGCCCTCGTGTAGCTCTAGTGTGACGATAATTCAAACCTAAACCGAATAAAATGTGTCTAAAATTCTGTTATAAATTTAGGATTATTTATCCTCATTTATCTATAATAATAAAAGAAAGAGTCTGTCTGTGTGTCTGTCTGTGTGTATGTCTGTGGAACGCAAAAAACCTACTTAGACTGCTCTAAAAAATTCGAAATTTTTAATACAGGTTCCTTTTAATACCTACGTGTGCACCTGAGGCTTAGTTTTTTCATATTTGATTGCGATTTTTAATTAATATAATTAGTTTAAAAAAAAAACGTCATCCACGTGGAATTGCGGGACCATAACAGGGCTTGAAAATACATGGACCGGGCCGAAACGGGGACTTGACGCCATCCTCTATGATTGATTGAGTTTGGTTGAAATATGCGCTCGCCCTAAGGCTGCTTCATCCTCTATTAGTGTTTGCTTTTTTAAGTGTGCATGCGCCAACACGAATTTAATTTTGTTTTGATTTTGAGTGTATTTTCACAAGTAAGCATGCCTCTAAAATTAAGCAATACGAAGTTAACGGGTTCCCAGTAAGGCGGGACCATACTGCTAGTTCTGTTATAAATTTAGGATTATTTATCTTCATTTATAGATTTAATAACACACAGCAGTTAATACTTTTTTGATGAACGAGGATAAGGGAGATGCCAAATTTGGACTTGTGTCCTGCTTTGTTTGCTTGATCTGTATTTCTATCTTGTTATTTTAACCGAGTTGCTGAGTAAACAGTCAGTTGTAATTCATGACATGCATGATTTCGAATTAGCATAGATATATTTTGTACAAAAAATAAAATAAAAAGATTTATACAAAAATATTAAAAAAATATATGAATATTGCTTTTATGTAGTTTAATTAGTTTTAATATAGTACAGGTGAATATAGCCTGAATTTTAACCTGAATACATTGTGATGCACTGCAAAAATACAGTATTTTTTCTTCCGCTTTTAAAAATCTACGTGGAAAAGCTTAATTATATAATTTTATATATTTTTCAAAACACAAACTGGTAGTTTTCACTGTCATGTTCCTAAAAATAAAAATAAATACAATTTAAAAAAAATTATAAATCGTTGAAAAAACAAGAATAATAGAGAGCCCTAAAGTCCTTTTTTTCTTAAATAAAAGGACTTTTCCAAACTCCTCTTCCGGACAGTAAATCAAAAGTCTTTCCTCTATTCCAGTATATATGCTGCAGTTTGCAAAGAAATAGACTTTATAAGAATTGTTCGATTTTTTTAACAAAAATTCTATTACTTTTCTTGGGCTTGGAAAACGTATTTGTATTACAAAAACTGTTTTTTTTTATTGACACTATTTTTGATATATGAAAAGGTTGTCAGAAAAATTATTTGAAACCAAAACTGGAAGAACTCTTTCCACACTAGTGGTTTTACTATGAGGAAAATGTTTACTTCCACTCATTCATTTTGTAATATTGCATTTTATGTGTTCAAATAATCGGATTGAAATTTTTTGAACAAGCATAATTTAAATATTTCCGATAATAAAGCGGGATACTCAATCATTTTAAATGTTTCACATTGAAAAGTTTATGAAATCCTGCTTGCGTTACGTTAATTTAAATGCGATATGATTTTCGAAAACCTTTAAAGGCAACTACACGCTAATAACTATAAAAAACCTCTTAAAAACAAATTATTATTCCACTTATTCTTTAATAACGCTTCAATAATGCTTAACGAGGAGAGTTTTGAAAAACCCTTTTAAGGTAGGCGAATACCTAAAATTCTAAAATTTTTACTATTACTTTAATCTTTTCCAAATTTGGCATAGTGATTTCAAATATAATTTACAATGCTTTTTTGGCAATTTTTTTTATTTAAATATAATTGATTTATTTTAAACGGTGTTTTTCAACTTAAAAAAGGGGGTTACGCTAACACTCCTAGCATAAAAAGTTTTACATTAATTTACTTGAAATTTTTTACAGATGCTATTTCAATATACATCTGTGCCATGAACCTCTAACATCTGGTGTAAATATAGTACTTTTTTTTTAAAAAAATGACAAAATGTAAGTTTATCGAAAAAAATAATTCTTGGTTAGTCACTTCTTGCACGATAGCTTCGGAAACCCATTGCCCTTACGACACCATCTGCGCATGCTCAGCATCTGCCGGAAATCCAGCTCTCACGGAAAAATACTGCGCGTGCGCAGACGGATACTGAAAGGGAAAGAGAGTTTGTCACGTTGGCTTTTTATCGCCCAAAGTTGATTAGGTTTTGGGAATTAAAATTAACATGTTGATTGAGATGAAATCGATCCCCATTGCCGGTGTTATTTTCTGTTTTTATTTACTTTACCCTTTGAGCACACATTCGCACTTTAATTAGAAAGAGGCGCTAATAAATGCTTAAAAATAAAAAGTAATTAAATCTAAGTAAAATAATATTTAAGGTAGGAGAGTACCTAAATTTCTTGAAATTTTCGGTTTCGGGGTGTGGGGCTATTTTCATTGCCCCAAATGTTTTCGGTAGAAAACAGAATTTAGTTGTCTTATGCATTTACTAATCTGCAAGACTTTTAGTCAAGGCTTATCTATATCCTTCCGGGGCTGGGGAGCCCAGTCGGTTGAGCACTCGCCTAGCATATTCCAGGTCGGGGCAGGTCATCGCAAAAATTACTGCCGATCTATAAGCGGCCCGTGCAGCTAAAAATGCCCGAAGAATAATACCCCGTGTAAGGGAGTGCACGATAAATATCCTTCAAAGTCCTAACGCTGAGTACGATCTCGCCTTTAATGGTTGCGTTGGGTGCCTATTCCGGTGTCGACTCGTCACTTGACTGTGGTTTTGAGATGCGACGCCCATCGCCAATAGCCCTCGTGTAGCTCTAGTGGTACGATAATTCAAACCTAACCTATAATTCTTTCTAAACGGAAGCAAATAAGAAACATAATTTAGTTTTAGTTTCGGATTAAAAAAAAACTTAGTATGGTTAAAAGTAAGCCATTTATTTTAATAAACATACAGGGTGGTTACAAAATAACAAAATAACGGTAGCTATTTGGAGTGGTCTGTAGCTTGAATGAATAATCCAAATGCATTAAACATTGAGACACTTACTGATCAAGAAGAGGAAAAAGGAATGGAATCTCAAAAAATAATTATCGAAAAGAATAATCATAAAAAACTAAATCGTCTCTTGACCAAGATTCTAAATAACGAGACGTAGTCAATTATGGCCAATTACGGCCAACACAGCTAATTACGCCTCGTAATGTAGAACCCTGGGCAAGAGACGAGGGGTTTTTTTTCGAAAAGGAATGGAATCATAAAAACGAAACTCATCTCTTGACCGATGATCTAAATTACGAGGCGTAGCCAATTATGGCTAATTACGGCCAACACAGCCAATTACGCCCCGTAATTTAGAACCCTGGTCAAGAGTCGAGTTTGTTTTTTATTATTCCATTCATCCTCCCCCATTCTTGAAGAGTAGGTGTCTCAAAGATTGTTGCTTTGGGTTATTCATTAAAACTATAGACCACTCTGAATAGCGATCGTAATTTTATAACCACCCAGTATATTTTAAAATGTATTATGGATCTGGAAATTGCTATTTTAACTGTTAACCATAATTTCCAAAGCCATCTTAAATGGTGACTGGTGTACCTTAAATCCGCGGTGCCTATTCCGGTGTCGACTCGTCACTTGACTGTGGTTTTGAGATGCGACGCCCATCGCCAATAGCCCTCGTGTAGCTCTAGTGCTACGATAATTCAAACCTAACCTATAATTCTTTCTAAACGGAAGCAAATAAGAAACATAATTTAGTTTTAGTTTCGGATTAAAAAAAAACTTAGTATGGTTAAAAGTAAGCCATTTATTTTAATAAACATACAGGGTGGTTACAAAATAACAAAATAACGGTAGCTATTTGGAGTGGTCTGTAGCTTGAATGAATAATCCAAATGCATTAAACATTGAGACACTTACTGATCAAGAAGAGGAAAAAGGAATGGAATCTCAAAAAATAATTATCGAAAAGAATAATCATAAAAAACTAAATCGTCTCTTGACCAAGATTCTAAATAACGAGACGTAGTCAATTATGGCCAATTACGGCCAACACAGCTAATTACGCCTCGTAATGTAGAACCCTGGGCAAGAGACGAGGGGTTTTTTTTTCGAAAAGGAATGGAATCATAAAAACGAAACTCATCTCTTGACCGATGATCTAAATTACGAGGCGTAGCTAATTATGGCTAATTACGGCCAACACAGCCAATTACGCCCCGTAATTTAGAACCCTGGTCAAGAGTCGAGTTTGTTTTTTATTATTCCATTCATCCTCCCCCATTCTTGAAGAGTAGGTGTCTCAAAGATTGTTGCTTTGGATTACTCATTAAAACTATAGACCACTCTGAATAGCGATCGTAATTTTATAACCACCCAGTATATTTTAAAATGTATTATGGATCTGGAAATTGCTATTTTAACTGTTAACCATAATTTCCAAAGCCATCTTAAATGGTGACTTGTGTACCTTAAATCCGCGGTGGTCACTAAGTCCTCCAAGTTACCGTACCAAATCATTACCTGTGACAAGTCAATTCTGGGGGATCCTCTAGTTGGCCTCGGTCTCTAAAAATTAGATGGATCCATTTATGTGTGTGTGTTGTATCTCTCTTACTTGACGAAGGTTTATAAGCTTTTCTGTTTTTGTAAAGTCTTACGTCAATTGAACCCATAATAAAATAGGCTTAGAATTTGACAGTGTTATAATCCAATATTTCTATAATAATCCAAGAACGCACGCGGCCGGCGAGGGTAAACGCTTGCTATTCAATAACAACCCAAACCTTCACTACAACCCTAACTAACAACTTGGCGATATTTGACTTGGCTGCTCATAAAAACATTTAGCTATTAAGTCGAGATCTGCGCATGCGCAGATTTCCGGCACTGCGTATGATTAGCCACATCTTCTTGGTTTCAAGTTAATTCATAAAATTCTTCGTAAAACATATTCTTGTGATTTGTTTGTAACTTTAGAGGGTCATTGCATGTATCAGTTCACAACGAAGAATTTAACACATAATTCATGTTTATCGGAGGAAAATTCAATGTGGTAGGCTTGTTAGCGTAAACCTCTTTTTTTAGTTGAAAAACACCGTTTAAAATAAATAAATTTTATTTAAATTTTAAAAAATGCCTAAATAGCATTATTCATTATATTTGAAATCCCTATGCCAAATTTGGAAAAGATTAAAGTAATAGTAAAAATTTTAGAATCTTGTGGAATTTTGGGTATTCGCCTACCTTAATTTCAGTATATTTTTCATAGAAAATATTTGACATTTAATTAAACTCTTGTATTAAAACGAGAGTATATTTTTTCCTATTTTTCTCATATAGGTACTTGTAGAACAATTCAGCATCAATTAAATGGGTTAGACATAAAATATAATTTAAAACATCAAGCTAGAAGTGAATATATATTTAAAGTTAATTGAATGAAAGATATACAGAAGATGTTTGAGGTTATATAAATGCTTACATTAATGGATTAATTACAAACCAGTTTTAAATAGCTCTCGTGTAGCTCTAGTGCGACGATAATTCGAACCTAACCTAACAAACCAGTTTTGTTATGAAAAACTCTAATGAACCGTATACACATAATGGAATTTAGCATATATCGAAATGTTAATACATTCTGTTTTTATCATTTTATTTATACAAAGATCTGGATTGTTTGAAATTTTCTTATTGATTTCACATTAGCAGTTTTTGCTTCACAATTAATGATATCTTATTGTCCAGTTAATGATGTCCCTTTAATAAAGAAGCACTCAAATTAATATAATCCATTTAAAGTAGAAAATATCGTTAACATATGTCATTTTTGTATCGCTTTTACGTTTTTTGATAAAATCTACTATTAACTACTTCATATTGTTTCGTAGGTGTGATTTTTTTTATTTATAATGAAAATCCCAACATTTTGTATACTTTCTCTAAACTTTAGCTGACATATTTTATCCTGGTTCCCATATTTATATAGTTCGGTTTTTTTCTAAATGTCTGTAAACAGCAGTGTATCGTCTTATAAACTACAATCTATAGTTACGTTGGCTCGACACGATGTAGAGATGTAAGTAAAAACTGTTAAGGTAGGCGAATACCCAAAATTAACCAAAATTCTAATATTTTTACTATTACTTTAATCTTTCCCAAATTCGGCATAGTGATTTCAAATATAATGAATAATACTATTTAGGCATTTTTTTTTATTTAAATATAATTTATTTATTTAAAACGGCAAACTAAAAGGTATTACTAAAAAAAGAGGTTTACGCTAACAAGTCTACCACATTGAATTTTCATCCTATAAACATTAATTATGTGTTAAATTCTTCGTTTTGAACTGATGCATGCAATGACCCTCTAGAGTTACATACAAATTACAAGAAAAGAAGTTATTAAGAAAATTTTTAAAAATTAACCACAAAAAAAAAGAGATTTTTTTCCCGATAAACTTACACTAGGACAGTTGAAAAAAAATTGTATATTTACACCAGATGTTAGAGGTTCATGGCACCGATATATATTGAAATAGCATCTGCAAAAAATTTCAGGTAAATTAATGTAAAACTTTTGATGCTAGAAGTGTTAGCGTAAACCCCTTTTTTTAGCTGAAAAACACCGTTTAAAATAAATCAATTATATTTAAATAAAAAAAAATTGCCTAAAAAGCATTGTTCATTATATTTAAAAACACTATGCCAAATTTGGAAAAGATTAATGTAATAGTAAGAATTTTAGAATTTTGGTTACTCGCCTACCTTAAATGCCATTACTAATAATATTTACATTGGCAAAATAAATACATAAATATGTGTGCTACTTTTCATACAAAAATATTTTACTTCAATACGTTTTTGTTACAAAATTAGTTTCAAAAAATGGCGAAGAGCTTTTTTTGCCAGAGGGCTTTTAATGGACTAACACCTCTCTGGGGGCTTTAAATTTAAAAACATATTACACAGCTGAAAATTGGTACACTTTTTGCTGATGTGCTAAACAAAGTTGTAAGAGTCATAAAAAATTCCATGCTGCCTAGTAAAGGAATTTAATTAGATTGAGTACCTCGAAGAGGTGTTTAATGCTCTAAGGTCATTAAAAAAGTTGTAAACTCGAAATTTGGTATATAGGCATACTACTCAACCCTCCAACTAGCATGCAAAAATGTTTTAACATTCCTCTACGTGTGTTACCTGTTCTTGAGGACTTTAAGGGGGTCTCATACACATCATTTTTGGTTTAAATTTAAAAGTAAAGTTTTTATTGAAAAAATGGAGTGATGCTTGACATCAAAGTAGTACCCTATTTTACTAATGTAATAGAGTTACTAGATTGAAAGTAGAAGATGGATTTTTTTATATGCCCCTCTTGTGAAGAAACAGACTTTGAATTCATCTACATATGAGCGTTTTCAGATATTGTGTAAGTAGATCTGGTGGTTAAAATATTATTTCACCGTTATATTATGGTAAAATACAAGGAAAAGTAGTATTTTCTAATTAAGAAGGCCAATTAACAGAAAAGTTTAAAAATATTCAATTGACCTAGAGCTAAATTGACCATGAAGCAGAACAATTAGTTTTATTAGCAGAATCATAGTAATTCTCTCTAGAAGAAGTAAATACTACGCTATTTATTTTTTTGAAAGGTAATATAGTTTTATCTTGCAAACCTAAGTGTTGTATTTTAAGCTCTTAAACCCTTCTATCCGTAAGTGGGTTATAATAAACCCGTCTAACCTGGAATTTCACCAAGAAGAATGCTAGGGTCTTTCTAGGTAATTTAATATTAAATAACTAGGGGGCAAAGCCCCCTGCTCGCTACCGCTCGTCAACCCAGTCAGATAGAGATAAAATCTGATAAAGATGAAAGATAACGACTGTTACATACGACGGATATGCTTACAGACATCACAATTTTAAAAATAAACTTTATCAAGATTTCTTATCATTTCATATGCCAGGAAATTTTGTTGAAATTAAGATAATTTTAGATTAATTTGGCGTGTCAGTAACAACTATGTTTTGATTGATGACTACTTTAGGTATCAGGTTTCGTCATACACATGTTTTTAGTAAGGGGTTTAAAATAATGAGGTACTTAATAACATAGAAGGCGTGGATATATTATTTTTTTTTATTATGTTAATAATCTCTTTTGGCAGATAACCTCAACTTTTTTTAAAGCTTATTTTGTCTAAGAGTGAAAGTATAGAGACGACATTGGTGTTAGGTTCTCAGATAATTGTTTTTATCCACATATTTTGCTGATTATAGTAAATCATTTAAGTTAAAAAGTTATGGTAAGTGTATGATAAATTTACGACAAGGTGTGGGACATCAATATGACAAAATGATTGATTGGCCCTTGCTGCATTTTTTTTGTATTATAATATAACTTAACGACATAATTTATTAATAGATTGAAAAATCAATCATTTTACAGATTAATATGAGATAATTACTTTACTTAAATTAGATAGGTGGTTTGAAGTGTGTACTGCGTTTGAGTGTTTTTTAAATTTGATATTTAATGCATTGAAAATTTTATTATTTGTATATTATTTATTTTATGTTTTCCAAAACCAACTGCATTTCACTGTTTCCCCTTAAATGTATCGAACAAAAAGATTTTCTAAAGCTACGACGTTCATCCCAAATTTACATTTTCCCATCGAAAGAAATCAAAGTTTTAGTAAACTAATAATTTATAAGTTACAATAAAATCTTTCCATAAAATTTCACTATCGCATTATGTACTGCATGGATAATATATATCAAAATGTTCCAAATCTTTTGGTTTTTAACTAATAGTTTAGTAAGCATTCAAAATAGCAAAAAATCTCCAAACTGTATCATGCTTTAAAATTTTACAGATTAATAATAAAAGTCTGTGGTTGGTGAAAAACCGCAAAGAAATAATTTTTTAAATGAAAAAAAAAACCCGTTTTTTATAAGTTTTATTCAAAAAATTTAAAAAAGGGAGGGTTAGAATTAAAGTATTAAAGTAAGTTCCTTAATCCTTTGCAAGTCTTCCCTTAGTCATGCTGCTATTTAGCAATTAAATCTCAACTTGTTTACAACATTGTATAACGACCTAAGCTCCTAAGCAATTTGTAAAATGTGCCTGAAATGTAAAGTTATGAAGTCGAAACTGTACTCCAAAACTATAGCTGAGATGTCAATTTTTTGTAAATTTATCAGAAATCTCATAGTCCAAGAATATTAAATGTTATTTCTCTTATATTGGGAATAAGGATATTGTTATGAGGTAAAAATCCTAATAATATAAAAATGTGAATACGTAACAAAAGCATGCGGCTTGAAATTTTGTATGAATTGTCACTTTAAGTCAGCTTCTAAAAGTAGTGAAATATTTAGTTGAAGCATTTTTTCTAGTTGATGTAAAGTTGGTTTGACAGATAAAATAAATTAAACCCAATTCCATTGTGAAACATACTATTCTAGTTTCTGAAATTTTTGTTTGCGTTTATCTCATACGTTTCTTAACACTTTCAACTAGATTCCTTGTTTTAAATAAATTATCATATAAATACGTCCACATAGTTATTTATGTGAAAGGTAAAGCCAATATAATTCAAGAGAGGAAGGGATTTTTGAATTTTCGCAATAAGAGAAATCCCGAGTGTCAGTAAACAACGTCTCATCACATATTCACACAATATTGGGACGTTGCAAGTCGCCCTATTTTGTGTCTCGGATTCAGAGAGGCCTTTCTCCTAAAATTACCTTTTCTTGTATATTGTTGCTACAGATGCGAGATGGGTTAAAGTGTTAGTCTATGTGGATACCTTCTCGGGTTCTACTTTAGTTGTTTTCATTCTACAAACGTATTGTAAAAATTAAAAAAATCACATCTATAAAATAACTCAATGAACATTCATCTGGTACTCGTTAAATCTATCGTGAAATAAAGTTCAGGTGTCGCAGTCTAGGTCTGAGTATCTTCACTTGACCGCAATTGAAAATTACGACACCTGTTAACCCAATGGAATGTGTGCTTTGAACAAAACCAGATTTTTTCAATTTTGGACAAAATTTCATTTTGCATCGACCTACAAAAGTAAGTTCACAGACTTTTACGGATGAAAGACAATAGAATTTGATTTATATGCATGCGTGTTTCTACCATTATCTGGCCACAAATAACTCCGAAATATTTTGAGCAGCAGTCAAGTGATGAGTTTTTGAAGTAATAACATTTGTGTTCTTTATGTAAATTTAATTTGTAGCAAGTTTCGGGTTATGTGATAAAACAAAACATGTATTTTATAAGCTTCTTTAACAGATGTGTTTGTTAGTTTTGTTTGAGTTTTGACACATTAGTTGTATCACCAAATAGTAAATCCTGTAATTAAGAATAAACAAAAAAAAACCTTAAACAAAGACGCTTAAGGGGTCTAAGGAGTCTTAAAAATGTGCAAAGAAGGAACTACAAAGCATAGTTTGATCTTTCATGTAGTTTTTTAACTACTCAATATACAAGTATAATTTTTTTATATGTAATTCTACAAAATTTATTTAATATGAAACAAATTTTAAAATTTATGAAACTTTAGCCAAAACTAAAATAAATGATATTAAACATAAAGCTATTTGAACACATTGTGATTAGGCTTGCGCGGCAAATTGTGAGGTCAAAATTGAAGACATGACCAAGAAAATGACTTTATATTGTACAAATATGTACAAACAAAGACTTATACCTAAATTCTCAGCTCAATTTTAATTAGAAATTATTTTAAGAACTTTTTTCTAAAAAAATTTATAAAATTTTTTGAATTTTGATTTTAAAAAAATTTTAAAAATTATTTCTAATTAAAATTGAGCTGAGAATTTTGGTATAAGTTCTAGTTTGTACATATTTGTACAACATAAAGTCATTTTCTTGGTCATGTCTTCAATTTTGACCTCACAATTTGCCGCGCAAGCCTAATCACAATGTGTTCAAATAGCTTTATGTTTAATATCATTTATTTTAGTTTTGGCTAAAGTTTCATAAATTTTAAAATTTGTTTCATATTAAATAAATCTTGTAGAATTACATATAAAAAAATTATACTTGTATATTGAGTAGTTAAAAAATGACATGAAAGATCAAACTATGCTTTGTAGTTCCTTCTGTGCACATTTTTAAGACTCCTTAGACCCCTTAACTCTTGTTCTTTCAATAAAATGTTTCTTATCCTGCAATCGATCCCCTGGCGAACTTCCAATAATCAAAAATGCGCTTTACTATACGTTTGTTTTACTTGAGAATATTTTGCCCAATTTCAATAGTTGCACATGCTATCATTTTAATACACACGGAATGTTTGTCATATTTGAAAGTTGCATGCCGAGCTGACGGTTTGTGATCTTATCGAATTTCAGCTGGGTATATAATATAACATCATTGTGAGTGATAACATCGAAAGATGATTTTATTATCAAATTATAGGATCTATTACATTTTATTGTGTTAGTTTTGGTGCGTAATTCTTTGATTTAATTTATTTCCAGTGCAGTAAATTTGTATTTTCAAGTCAGGATTAGAATAATCTAAAAATTTTATTTATATCATCAACTAATTTTTAAAAACATACTGGGCTGGCCAAAAATTTTACTTACTCATGATTATTTTATAAAGATATTACTAAAGAGTAACAAACAATAATGTCTTAATTATGCAGATTATGAAATGGTCATATTTTAATTTTAAGACTACTTTCAATAAAATATTGTATAAATATAGTTAAGTTTCTTATTTTATACCCCGTATCACATTCAAGGAGCCTAATGGAAAAACTCATCCTAAGTGACAAAAAGGTGAAAACGAGAAAAGGAGCATTAAAGTTTTTCGTTTTCACTTAAATTAAAAATGGCACTTGCAAAAGGTAAAAAAATTACTTAAATTGAAGTTTATGAAAAGGAGGAACATTGTAATTTTTAAAGGAGGGATTAACATGTTCATTGACACGAAAATATCATTTTTTTAAATCAAAAATGTCACACATCCTTCCACTTCTTCATTTTGCCATTGCTCGGCATAGTTGCGGGTCTAAGGGTATCCTTTATAGTCTTCCAGGACAATTTCTTCATGATTTTTTTCAGATATCAGTTTTTTTTTTGTGAGATTTAAAATACACATTCTGCTTTTACTAATCATTACCATAACACGCTTGCGAAATTAGTAGAATGCAAGGTGCCATAACGAATACAAGCTTGGTTTAAATTTAGATAACTCCATGATTGCAACTCAGCTAAGAGCTAATAGCTCTACTACCAATCACTGTAAAAGTTGAGAGTTTGCAACTTAAGTTGTTATATTCCTTTAAAGTAGACTTTCTTTTGGATTAGTTCTTTCCCAAACGTCCCATGGAGGGGAAAGTCCTGCAGTGGAGGTTGTGTCGTTGAAAATGTACGCATTGGAAGGAATGTGGTTTACTATATGTGTGAGCCGTTAGTTTACATGCTTTTTTTTGGTCAATCATGAACAACGTAAGCATTTTCCATCAAATTACACAGATTTTCATGGTTAAAGCTTGTGGTTTAAGCAAGTTAGAAAAAAATATACTTTCCCGTTCCGATTGTTTACTTGAGCTGGGCAAGTTGGGCAAATATTTTTCTAACCCTGGTTCAGATTGAGTCGGTTTCCTACTTATGCATGTAAGTTATATCATTTGTAATTTAGTTGATTTTTTATAATGGTTGATTTTTACTAATAAATATTGATGCCTAAGTTAAATTCGGAATTCATGTCCAATATACCGATTTTAAAATTACTTTATATGTACCGTATATTATCAGACAAAATTTTAACTATATTTAAAGAATTTTTGAGACGACTAAATTTAAAGATTTCATTTCTAAAATTTCAAGCCATTAATATATTTGGAAAATTTACAATAAATAATACTTAGACAAGACTAACATACATATAACATACATATTTTTCTTAGCTCTAGACTGGGTATTAGCACTTATTTTTCAAGTTCTAAAAGATGTAACTGTAAACCTAGGAAGTCTCAAAATTCAAATTCAACATATTTTATATTGTACCGGTTTTTCGATTTTGCAGACTCAATGCTTCAGATAAAACGTAATCTTGCTTCTTTTTGTCACACGTATCTAACTTTAGTTCGTTTGGAAGTCCAAAACATATTTGAGGGTGTTCACAGAATTCGACGTGACACTTTTTCTTATTTGTTGAGCCGTCGAAGAATTCTTACGTAAAAGTATTTTCTTACCCTTCAATTTTTACAGTAAAAGAAACAAATTTCGAAATATAAGATTCACTCTCTATTTTCTATGCATAAAAAGTACAACTTACGGAATTGAGCTGGAACTTATAATATTCACTGTAACATACAAACTACAAAAAATATATTTTTGATCATTGTTACAAGAAACACTGAATCAATTATATGTTCGATTTTGGTAGTACTAATAAACCTTTCACTTTCATACAATAGTCGATTCATGATATTTAAAATATGTGTATATAGTAAAATCTACTACAGAAATGTATTTCCATCTCTCTGTAAAGAAAATCCTACTTAACTTCAACATTTACACTTTAACATTGAATTTTTATTTAAAGAATTTTAATTTTTTTAAGTCTTAAATTTTCATCACGATTCACTGATTAAATAGTACATTACTAAAATCCATCGACTTAACAGAAAAGCATAAAAAATATGCACGCGCTCTAAGTAAAACTGTGTATACTGATGTTGTTTTACTTCAAACATTGTATGTACCCCGTTTGATATCATCGAAACTATTAAACCTCGTCGCTAGCACGTCATCCTTTTCTGTGAAATCTTTGTCAATTTCCGTGACTACCCTCATTTTCAACAACGATTTTCCACCTACCTAACGGCGCTTTAGCTATGTACACAAACAGTAGATATGTTGTTTTGGGGAAAACCGTTTTTTGTTTTTTCTTCTTCTGGGAATTGAGTTTTGTTAGTACTGTTCATGCAGTTGCATAAAAAAAAACTTTTGAAAAAAATTTGACAAAATTAATAGAAAAGTTCTTTGCTTCTATGGGAGAATTTGAACAAAACAGTATAATCGAATTTCAAAAGAAACAAGCTTAAAAGTAAAAATAACGATGTTAAACTGTAATAATTACATGGTACACCCCCAGCCAAAGATATAAATATTTGTTGTGTGCTGTGTATGTCATACGACCAATTCCACTAAAGAACATGCAAAATAGCAAGTAGGACGGAGCTATAGCCCTTACGATTCGAATGCAATCCTGTTTTCTCTAAAACCTTCGTGTGGTTTTCCAGGAAACAACGCAAGGGACGATCTTTTTTTCTTTCTCTCCACCATACTTGGGTTTGAAGAGAAGTAGAAAACCAATCGAGATGGTGGGGGAAGCCAAGCTTGCGTTGTAATCGTACGGACTATAGTAAGGAGTTAAACAATATCCCTCGTGTAGCTTTAGTGCGAAGATTATTCGATCCAATCCAACTCTAAAACTCAGCACTGTAATGAATGATTTTTTTTCATCCCGAAAAACTATACTTGTATCTTTATAACTCATACATTATGAGGAAATACTGAAAAAAATTAACTGTATTGGAATTCAAATAATTTCAATTTTTAAAATATTTTCCATGTTTCAAAAACCAACTACAAAATTCCAATTTTGACTAGAATGACTAGGAAAATACTAAATATATTTTAAAATAACCCTCTTGAGCTATACTTATTTTTTCAATATAATTGATTTGTATTTAGTACTAATATTATTATGCTTTGAATACTGCCAAAGACGTAATTTCGCAACAGTTAAAAACTTCACTCTTTAATTTTGAATAAACTTTTACTACTGTCATCTAGAGGGTTATTAGTCACTAAAATTTTAAAATGAAATGCAATAGATGAAAAACAAAAGGATTTGTCGAGAGGGAGCTCTACTTTAAATGTGGATTATGTAACTTGCTGCCATATGGCAACAGTATGCATTAGAGGGTTTACATCCCCTTCACCTTTTTCTACAATTTTTCACTACAAAAATACCGATGGGGTTTTGCGTGAGGTCTCGCTCCCAATAGACTGTCTCCCTGGAGTGGATATCGGAGCTTAAATAGATAAAGCAGAGATTTATTGTGTCTATCGCTCGTGAATATTGATTGCCGTTGTTCCAGAGCGATTTGCGAATGCCAGGAGCGTATATCAAACGGCGGATTGGCTTACTATAAAACTTTAGAGTAACGCTATACCAAATTTATGGAGTAACCTTACACACATATGGAGTTTCCTTCGTAAAATCGGTGAAGGAATGCTACCAGCGATGTTTCAGAGTTAAGTTACCGGGACTGTAATTTAAACTGTGTTGGATGATCTCACGCGTACTCATTAAATTTGAAAAAAAAAAAAGGTACAAGTACTTTTATTTATAGGCAACAGGCAGTTATCACAGCAGTAATAGTTATCTCAGCAAAGTAGCAATTCGTAAAATGTGAAATTTAGTAAAAATGTTTGATAGTTCTTTTTTGATTGCACACAACTATCACGTTTCATACATAAATCAAAAGCAGTTATTCAGATGTCAATGTTTTTTCAACCTTTCACATTTCGTTAGGCCTAGTGGCTTTAAATGAGGTAGCAGCGGTTTGTACTGCCCTGCAGCAGGTCCAAGATTTGAATTTCGGATTGGGCCAAGTTCTCTCGCCAATGACTGCTTGGAAACTAATGAGAAGGCTTGTGATCTGCCAGAGACATATGCATCGCACTCTATCATGGTCAAGAGAGCTGAAATGGTAACGGTCTTCTACCACTACTTGCTGTCGAACCACTGAGTTTAGTTCACATTTCTTACTACTAATTGCTAGAATTTAGCGAGATGCATATCGGGCTACATTACTCGACACCCATTTAGACAAGCAATGCATTTTATAAAATACAGTCATATTCCTTAAATATCTTTGGCATTTTTTTAGTCATAACGTACCAGAATGATGATATTTTTAGATAACTTAATTGCACAAAAGTATCAACACATGTTAAATTTGACTAATTTATATAATACTTTCGAGATTTTTTTCTATAGTTGTAAATATAATATTGTTTACAAAGGTATTCTTAAATACTAAATATAGTAAAAACTCTTTAACTAGTTTAAGAAAAATAAACTTATGATAAATTACAAATGTAATCGCGTAAAAAGTCTATTTTAAATACCAAATTTCTGCACGAATTTATGTATAAATGATCTCTGCCTTAAGCAAATATAAATGCCTTTTGAAATATAACCTTTCGGCTTTTTTAAGGTTATAAATAGAACAATCCATCATAGCATACAAATGTTTTTCAATGGGAAAAATATTTGGTAGCAGATGTTCAACTATAACTGAAAAATGATCTTCTGTACAATATGAAAAAGAGTATATTCTCCTAAAGTATTTCCTTCGAAACAGTAGATAAAATGTTATGGTAATAGAATATTTTAATGAAAAATAATACAGATTATCTTTTTTTTTTAATGTTACAAGCTTGAATGTCTCTGAAAATATCGAAAAGCTAGGTATTTTTGAAAACTTTGTGTTTTTCCAAGTTCACAATTATGTTTGCAAACTATGGTAGAACTATGCTTCATTGTAGATTTTATATTTTTAGGAATTTGTATTTTTAATTAAAAAAACATAAATCAACAGATTTATGAATAAATAATGAAATATTGCTTAAAAATAAGTTATATCACATAAATACATCAAAATTTTAGTCACCGCACTACATTTTCCAACTTAGTCGGTAAAATCATTTTCTAGTGGAAACATTTTTATTCAAGGAAAATCTTTATAATCTTTTATCTTAATAGGGCAAAGCAAGCGTTAACTAAATGTACCTATCGTTTAAAGTTTTTAAACAGTATTTTATTCAATTTTCACAATTAGATAGTTGAATCGTTTCTAGTCGTGCCAAACCTGAAACATCGACATTGTAGAGCTTTTGAAAATTACTAAAGCACCAATGCACTGCTGAACTGAACAGCATGCTAAAGTTGCTTTAATTACCCTTATTATGCTCTATAATCTATTGAATTGAGTATTTGCACACACAATCTGTAATGCAATTACATATAAATGACTTATAGTTTAATCAATGTGGTTTTCTGATTATAGATGATATTGCTTGATTTTAGCAAGCTATTGAGGATACATTTGATTTTGAGTAAAGTTGGTTAGAATATAAGCACTGTAATAATACAAAATGTTTTTAGAGATGTAAATGTGATGGTAGGGTCAATGTGTGTATACGAATGATGTTTGTATATAGCTCGTGTTTTACTCATAAATAACCGTTCACAATTATCCATTCAAAAGCTTGTGCATAATGTGCATAATATTATATACTACACTTGAAAATCATTATAGTGATTTTCATCATTTCAATATCAATATAACGCTTTCAGTTCCAATGACAATTTGGCATCATATTTGAATTTTTTTTCTGATCGTCTATAACCCTTTATGATATAAAAAACTACATCATTCGATTCTTCAACCGTTACTAATAATATTTAAATAGATAATAAAATAATTTTTATTAATCTCAATAGATGTCGGCCATATATTTTTTTAAAAGTACGATCAGAAACACGATTGTGAAAGATGACATCACTGGGAATGAAAATGTTAAATTTACAATCTCTATTTTAAGAAGGACTGGGGTTTTTCCAACTTAATTATGGTTTTGTGTGTATCCATTGAATATAATTTAATTGTTTATAGCTTAGAACTTTATTCAATGGTTAGAGAGCGAAGTTGGTAAAGTTCTTTGCACGCGAAGGGTTCAAGACCGGGCATTGCCAAAGTAACTGCTCAGCTATAAACTGCCCTACTCTCTGTATACAGCCAAAAAGTACGACGAATAACACACCGCGATTTTAACTCTACAACCTTGTGTTTCTCAAACACAATGGGACAAGATTGGTGTAGTTCTAAACAATAGTAATTTTTCATTTTCGTCCGCTTTTAAAGTTCCACTTCTAAAAGCTTAATTAAATGCATTCTTACATTTTCTCAGCACAAACGTGACGTGAAGTCTCCTTTTGACGTGTTCCTCAAGGTACAAATAAACACAATTCTAAAAAACCTAGTTACAAAGTATAAAAGCGAGCCTAAAGTCTTATCTTTCTTAAATAAAAGGAGTTTTCTGACACCTCTTCTGGGCAGTAAATCAAAAGTCTTTCTTCTCCTTCGGTTTATATCCTGCATTTTGTGAAGAAAGACTGTTAAAGAATTGTTCAATTTTTTACCAGTAAAAAACTATTTTCACTTTTCTTGAACCTGAAATTGGTTTCTTTTAATAAAATTGATTTTTTATTGACACTATTTCTGATACAGGGAAAAGTTGTCGTAAAAATTATTTGAAATTCAGTCCGGAAGAACGGTTTTACGTTCATGGTTTACTATGAGAAAAATCTTCACTTACACTTATTATTTTGTACTAGGGTAGACTACGTAACCAACGAGATGGGAGGAAGTCAGTGTATTTCCAATCCATCTAGTTGAATGATTTTCAATCCTTATTTTTTAATTGTATTTACCAAATGTTCATTCACTGGGGCCTGTTCACTCACTGGTCAGCCTACCCTATTGCATTGTATGAGTTCAAATTCTGTGATTATAATTTGTATAAACGGGCTCGGTTTATGCTTTTAAACTATAAAACTGGATACTTAAGGTTTCTCCATAACTCCCAAGCAAATATTTAAGAAACCCATCTTGTATTTAGTTATTTGTACATTTAAAAATTTGATGTTATTTTCTGAATTAATTAAAGGCAAATCGAAAGTCAATTTAATGGAAGATGTGTTTCAGTACTACTAGTTATTTTAATTATTATAATTACATTAACTAACTAAAATGCTCGAATCTTGTTTATGCTACTTATTGATTCCGCATTAACTTCAAGGACCTTCACTTATTTAAACTTCATAATGATTAATGTCGTATTGTTACAATTAATGGTTTTCCTATAAAAAAAACGCAAATAAAATTTACCCCATTAAAATACAAAGTATCGTTAACATATATGTCATTTTAATCTTTTATATCGGTTTTACGTGTTTTGATAAAATCTACTGATACCAGCTCCATGTCTTTACAGAGGCGTGATTTTGTTATCGATTATAAAAATTCCAATATTTTTTCTATTTTTACTTGCATAATGAAAACTTTCAAACGTTTTATACCATACATGTTCCTCACGAAGGTCAAAATCAATATTTAATATTTTTAATATATAACATGAATGACGGTAAACGGTAGTATTGGGCAGGCGTAATATCTATACAGATTGTCATTTATTACTTTCAATTACCTATTATGAAATATACACTCCGATTGCCAGCCTAAGTTGGGTAAATAGAAATATGCTATGGAGAAGATGCTTCCGCGCACGTTAAGAGTTCTATAAATTATTTGTGAATCCATCCAGAAAACAGTTTTAAAGCAGTAGTTTCGTTTAAGGGCTAACAGATTTAGATATTATTTGAGAAAATTTGACAATTTTATCAGAATGAAAAGTGTATTTTGGTTAAATTGTATTCAGATAATTTTGTATGTAAATATTACCTTACAAAAAATTCCAACTAACGGAGCAACCGCGCTTTTCCCTTTTTACTCTTTGTTTTTACCCAAGATAAGTTGGCAAGGAGTGTAAGGTAATGGAAGTATGGCGAAGGGATCGAAAATTAAAAAATGGGGATTTTGAATGTTCTAACCGTTTTAGAGGGTGCTGAAAAAGTTGTTTTTAATCATTGGTTTGTCTGTTTGTCCGCCTGAAACCACTTTACAATTGAATCGGTGAGTGCAGAAACAACGTCAGTCACAAATTTCAAATTTTTCAGGAGGGAGAAAAAACGTAATAACTCCTCCTCTATTTCTGCACTCAACACTCGAAACAAACGTCCTGTATTTACGGAACTGCTCAACAGACTAACGTAGTTTTTGCACCCAACACGCATCTTGCCTTTCTACGTTTATTTTCATTGAAAACGAGTTTTCGGATTTTTTTTTGACCGAAATGGTTTCTGCACTCACCGATTCAATTTGATCTGAAAGAGGTACTTCCAATTTGGTTCATGGGTTTCTGGTATTTGTCGGACATCATAATAAGGTTTATGAGGAAATTACTCATGCCTAGTGTAGCTGGTGTAGAAACGTTTTTGGTTTTAAAAGTTTTGATGAATAGCGAAAAAAGATTACTTCAAATTTAGTATACGTGTTCCCAATAAATGACCGATGTCATAATAAGTTGTTTAACAACTGCGCATGCAGAAAAGGTAGCTGTCATAGAACATTTTGGTTTTAAAACTATTGAAATTACTTTATTGGGGGGGGGGTATATATAATTACCCTTTTAAATATATGTATTGATCAATTGAGAAAGAAAAAAGAAAGTCTTGTAGTGCTTCACACCCCTAGTTTTCAGCAATCAATGTAGAAATGAAATGAGTGAGAACTCGTTTTCACAAAATCACATTTGTTACGAAACAGCAATGAAATATTCCCCCCCCCCCATACAAAGTGTTTTTATTTTGTAGATTTTACGATTGACCTGCTCCAGCAAGATTTTTCGTTGAAATTTCGGATCAGGAGTCCAAGAAAAACTCTATAATTGGAGTCATGCCAAGCGGAAAGATTAATAAATAAGAAGCCAATGCATAAGGACTTAGAAAATTTAAAAAATAAACTAGGCTAACAATATTTCTGATGTGCTAGGGAGTTTTGTTGATAGATTGAGGTAACTTCAAATTAATTTGACTTGTCAGTAACAATCACGTTTTGATTAATGACAACTTTATGCATCTGGTTTCTTCAGATAAGTTTTTTGTATGGAGTTAAGCTTAAAAAGGTACTTAATGACGTAGAGTTGTGTGGCAATAAATTAGTTTTTTAATCATTGTCTCATTTCACTTGTCTGTCAAAATATTATAAAAATACGGCTCATAAAGTGACAGAATAGCGATGTCACCGTAATGGTGTAAATTACGTGTATTAATGTTTTAATATATACGTTTTTGATGATAAAATAAATCATTTAAGTTAAGGTGAGAGCAATAGTTATTTATAGTAACGTGTGATAAATTGATATGACAAAATGATTAATTACTAGATATTAAAACATTTTCTTCTTTTTTTCAACTTAAAAAAAAAACATTTTATTAATACTTTAAAATATTTTTATTTGGTTGCAACTTACTTAAATTAGGTAAATAAATAAAAGTGCTAATTAATATTTGCATATTTAAAAATTAATGTTTAATCAGTTGAAAGATTTGTGTTTATTATGAAGTAAATTGAAGTGTTATATGGCTCATAAAATTTACCAATTTTTTATTAGACATATTGACGGTCACCATTATTCAAGAAATTAAAATATCTTTTAAAATTAATAATTTAATAACTGCATGATTTTCAAATCTTATTTCTCCGCTTCGTTGTTGTTAAAATGTTCATACCAGTTGAGTTAAATTTTAAAACAATATTTTGATAGGAATTGTAAATTCAAAAATGGATGATTTAGGTTTCGGCTGCCGTGAACAGGTACTGCAGTTTCTACAACAATGACTTTTGTAAGTACAATTTTCCGCAACAGAACAATTTTCGTAAATATTAACTATAACCTATATGGAAGTATTGTAAAAGATTAATCTTCTTGTTACATGCATTGTCAAATTCTTTGTTCTGGGTCCTGCTCACGGCAGCATGAAATTTAAAATTATTCACGTTTATAAAAATTATATTAATACTATAAATACATTTACTATGGATACTATAAATACATTTACTAAGGGTACTATAGTACTACACTCTCAGAAATAACACTTTCATTTTTGGCGATTCATGAATCCTAAAGCCTCATTTCGTTAATTTTGAGGATTGTTTCGTCAAAATATCGCGTGACTTTTGTGTAAACGCGAATCCTCACTTTTACGATCTTAATTTGACGATTCAGTATCTTGATTTTGAGGAAACTGAACATCATTGTTGTTCTCACATGCTCAAAAATGACGAAATATTTCTTTAGATTAGACGACATTCAAATCCTCATAAAAATTACGATACAAATTTCCTCACTTTGAGGAAATGAAAACTCGGAGCATTTGCCAACGGAATCGTCAAAATTAAGAAAAATTTCGCCATTTTTGAGCATTCAATTTTTGAGAGTGTAAGGATACTATAAATACAATTACTATGGATACCATACGTACATTTACTACGGATACTATATATACATTTACTAAGGATACTATAAATACATTTAATATAAATTCTACAAACAAATTTTCAAAAGCTGCATTATATAAAACCCCGTCACAATCTATTCGATATCATCCACCCACATAAACATTCCGAAAACATATAAAATCCCGCAAACTGGCCGCTGGCTGCATTCAATCCCAGTTATGAGTCCTTTCCCTGTCGTTTTTATCTCCACGGCGTCGCCGCATAAAGACGTTCACTAGAGATTCACTGCCCAACATTTATGGAGCGTATATCTCACTTCTAGGCCTCCAACAACGGTTGGTGTTTACGCCTAGAAACTCGAGATCTCCTGATGTGAGGCTGCGAGGAATTACATTTTGCCTTTGTTGTGGTCAAATGGTTTGGTTACGGCGGAACATTTTTAGAATAGTTTTTCGAGGGGTTTTGGTACTAGATTTTTGTTATTTTGGTTGTTTCGAATTGAAAGTTTAGGTTTGTTTTTGTTGCATAAACGCTTGTTGTTGGTAATGATGATAGTGTATAGTTTTATCGCAAACAAAAGCTTTATCTCTTTTTAGATAATGCTGTTGCTATTTCTGTGAAACCAGTAGGAGACTAGTTCAAAAAGTGAAATTTTTTTTTGACATTGCCAATAATTAAAGAAATATTTCAAATTATAATTCTAACAAAGGGTTTTATCGTTAAATAAATCAATAGCGTAATTTCTTCGAAGATCAATCCAATATTTATCATTATTGAAATCATTGAATGATAAAATAACGTCGTAGATAATGTATGGATATAATAATCTTAGTGGAAGAAAGTGCTAAGTGACATTTTTGAAAAAAAAATTGAGATTTTTGTGTCAAGAACGTATATTATTACCTCTATTAAAGATAACAAGTTTCCTTTTTTTCCATAAACTTAAAATTAAGTACATATTTATAATTTGCGAGTATCTTTTTTTAAAATATCTAAGTGCAAACGAAAAACTTCAAGCCTCATTTTCTCGTTTTCACCTTTTGCTTTTTGTTTCCTCGTTCTTCCACTGAGCTCTTCAAATGATTACATACATTATTCGTAGTTTTGTAAGCAGCATTCAATTTCTGTATGTTCATAAGAATGTGCCAATAGAATTCATCATCGAAATAATAATTACCGAGTCTCCAGAAGTATTTTCTTTACCTAATTTTCCAAATAACCTTGTAAAATAAATATTTACGTCCAATACTCAAGCATGGAACATTAGCATTTCCTGTTCAGAGACAAAATAACTCAAACAATTTATCAAACATCTCCAACCACTAGGAAAAAGGGGATCAGCAAGCCATTCATCAAAAACACAGAAATGTGTGTTGATTTGTTTCCAACTCAAGTTGTCATCTTTTATCGTGACAAAATCCGGGAGGAGTTATTTTTTCAGTATTTTCCTGGAAGACAAAAACCATAGAATCGGAAAACGTGAAAACAATTATATTAGTATACGTGAGTTAAATACGAAAATATTGGGTAAAAGGTACCCCAAAGCTCGCATCACGGTGAATACGTGTATAATTGAATCCGTGTCTAGAAGCTATAATATCTAACAATTTATCTTAAGGCTGTTTGGGGATGAAGAAGTTGACATGTTTTTGTTAAGGCATTGTCATTGTTTTGGTAAATAAAGAAGGATATTTAAGGTAAGAGGGATATTTAAGGTAATAGTCAATTTTTAGACTTTTAACTTAAAAATGTAAACTTTATTTTAATATTTTAATTATTGTTTTTTTTAAAAAATTTATTAGTCTTTTTGATAAATATTTCAATTCGATCATACTAACTTATATTAATATTGATATTAAAATAACACTTTAAAACAATACTATTTGTGCAAGCTTTATGTGCTGGTTAGAAAAATGAATGATGTTTAAAGTGTCGCGATATTTTTTTAAAAAAAGTGTTTAAATAAAAATTTTGCCGCTTTCACTGAAAAACGTAATCGTCAAATTGGACTTGGCACTTGCAATTACATTTATCTAAGGTTTTATAATTTATTTTATATGCAACTACTATTTCAAAGATGATAGCATAAGTTTTTCATTGTCCCAAGACTATTTCTTTTTATACGAGGGGAAAAAGTATTTTTTTACAACGTTCAATATAATACATTTTTTTTAAACGAATGAAAAAATATTCCTATTGTGATAATTTTCCCATTATTCATTAGTAACGATTGCAGTAACTTTTTTTTCTGATCATTACAGATAACTTTTCGATCTGTACAAAAAAAAACTACCATTTTAATTTCTCAGGATTGCTTTAGACCAAATATAACAATGTAAAAGTTACAAACTTTATCATTTCTTCAAAAATACCTGATACATAGTTTCTCCAGCAAGCACAACAGAACTAGCCATAAAATTCTTCCATTGAGTCGAACAAAACACATCTTCTACATTTTGACAAATAAAATCCTGTACAGAAGTTTTTAACGAGTCATCAAAGTGAATGTCAGCAAAATCTAAAACATCACACACATTTTCGACACTTAGATTTTCAATTAGATGATCAGTACACCGTTCTTTAAGCGAAAATATTTGGTAACGAGCAGCCGCTAAGTACAGACTCATGGCGGTCCTACAAGAAATGTCATCCAGTGTGTCCGTGTAAAGAAACACGAGCATTCTGCTCAATGTTTCTGAGTTAAGCGAGTTGATCTCGATGATTCCTGATTCTTTTACCGAAGGTTCGTTTTCGATTATGTCACAAAACACGGGAGACCTGGCACACAGAATTGTCTTGTGCACCAAAATGTAGCCGTTTTTGTTCTGCAGAGTCAAGTCACAATGTTTCTGCTTGATGTACAGGTGATACAAGTCATTTCTTAGGTTGAATTTGCTTTTAGGATTCATCATAGAGGCCGTCTTTATACGTTGACCGTTATTTGTCGGAAGTGTTTGAAAGTAAGATTGGATTTCGCTGCACGGATTACCATACGAAATACTAAGTTCACAGCTTAGGGTAAGGGCATCGCGTAAGAAATAAACATCACCTTCAGATGTTATTTTATTCTTTTTGATAAATGGCGGATAATTCCAGGTTTCTTCTGATGGCACAAATATATGTTCTTCACTTCTCCGATCTCGACTGTTTCCATGAATATCCAAAATACCAAATGCACAACTTAGATATAAAGGCTGAGTGGTCGTTTTTCTTTTTACGGAAATTTCTAAAAAATCGTTTTCTGGATTTAAAGACAATTCCATGTCGAAAGTTGGGGATTCATTGGATGAAGACTCTACGTGAAAAGCAACGCAACTGTTCCACGATCTAGTTGAAAAATTCCTTATTTCCCAAAGAAACGATCTACGTTCAACTGGAATTTTAGTACGAACTTGACACACTGACGACGTAGTCAAACCACCGTTCCACATTTCGCACACAATGGTCAACGTATTTTTTTCGAAGTACAGAGTCTCGTTGCTCAAGATGTCTTGCCGTTTCACAAAGTCCGGAAATCCGAATCCAGAAGGTTGCTTGAAGACGTGGTCCTTCACTTCTCTCCTAAAAGCATAGGATCCATCCATGGCCATCAGTGAAATACTGTAACTGATATTGATTACTTCTGGTCCTGTATCGGAATCGGTCCTCCTCAGGAAACATGGGATGTAGCAACTGAAGTTCCGGCCTCTTGGATACAGACGCAAGAACCATTCTGTACTGTCCAAGGAATGGGCTGTAATTTTTGGGCTTTCTAAATATTCTCCTGCAGAGAGGGTGCAATGAAACAAGTTTTTGATTTTCCAGATTAACTTGAATTTAGCCATTCTATAATATCCAGAAAGTTGATTGTGAATATTTAAACTTGCTACGTATTCCGTTGTTCTGAGGAATAAGCTTTTAATTCTTCACGTTTAATTTGATTTCTATTGTTCACTCACACAAACCATAATGATATCGTTTACAGGTATGGTGATTATTTATAATATCAAACTGATAAGTTATCAAGATAAGTTCACTTATGTTAAATTAGTTTCACTTCCGAAATTGCAATAATCTGACGTTTTTATTGGCAAAACGCAATTAACTCTATAATCTGTAACATAGAGCGTAATAGTTAATAGAATTTGTTTATATTACTTATATTATTAGAATATTATTAAATCTTTATATTACTTGGATTATTCAAATATGCAAAGTTTATCTATGTAAAGGAACACCAAAAACAAATTTCATGAAATAACAGTAGATAAAGCACATTTAAATTAATAAACGTCAACAGAAGTAGAATAAGTTGCGCCTTGTTTCAATTTATTTGTAGTAAAAGTATCAAAGTTCTTGTTAAAGCTTAAGAAATTTGTTAAAGTTTTTTTTACAGTATCCTCTAAATACTATAGTGAGGGAATTGACCGCATTTGTACACGTTATGTATAAAATAAAATTAAATTCATTAGATTGTTTGCTGAATTTCATTCTAACAGTAGCAGAATCTTACTATTATTAAAGTAATTCAAAGATTAATTCCGGACATTTTTTTTATCAGCGATTAACTATTTGTTACTTATTTTGCAAAGAATCAAGACTCTTAAACATATCAAAGTATATTTTCGCGTAAAACCAAAGTATGCATTGGCGGTAAAAGATATTTGAAATAACTAAAACAACGATTAAACAAGGATGTAGCTTACCAAATGTTTCTTCTCCCAAGGGTGTAAGAATTAATTGTTTGTATTGATTTTTTTGACTGGACAACATTTTGTCCATAGACTCAGCACAACTCAGAATTTCTTTCATGAACGATTTTTAGTTGAGAATGTTTTTGATGTAACGTAGAACTTATAGAAATATAAAGAAATGCAGGATATTTTTCATAAAAACTAAATTGCTCAGTAAAACTTGGCAAGGAACCATAAAAAAGTTAACATTCGTGACAAAACAATGAAAAAATTCTACATTTCAAGGGATACTATGAGCATGAGTTGTTAAACTCTGATTCAAAAGTAATTTTATAAGGAAACAACTTTCCCTGGCTTCCAGCAATCAACCGTACAAAAACACCCGAAACAAGGTTTATTATTCCCATGTCAAATTCCCCAAATCCAAATAAACAATTCTTTTTTTTTCTGGCATTTACACGCAACTCCGATAAGTACTCATCCTTCTAGATATTTATCAATGTGGTTTTTGGCGCTGAGTGCAATGTTTTGTTGACGTAACTAACCACCCTTGGCACTCAACGTTAGTGTATGAGTTGCATAACTAGGGATGTAGACCGAATTATAGTTTTCTCTGTTCTTTAAAATGAATTCAAGTAAATTTATCTTCAATTTTTACCCACAATGACTTACTCTCCACCGTAATAAAAAGGTATTCACTGACCCCAAAAATGTTTTTTTAGCATCATTAGACAAATCATACGTTTAAATCTCGCGGTGAGGCATCAAGGCAAGGCAAGTATGGCATTAAGCCAATATTAAACTAAAAACCTTTCTTACGATACATCCAAGTGGTTTTAAGCATTCTTGTAATAATTTTAAGGTATTTTAGCACTGTTTTTAGACATACACTTTTCAATCAAAAATGGAACATTTTCAATTTGCATTACTTTTTTTTAATTATTTGTTTCTATCAAAAATATCTAGGAGCCGGTAACAGCGACTTTCACATGCATATAAGAGTATACTCATTAACCCTTTCAGTCCCAGTGATGCCATTTGGCATCATCACTTTCAATATTTTTTTTCAAAATGTTTATGTCACGCTATGACATCCAAACACACATCATTCAATTCTTCACACTTTGTTCTATCAGACAAAATTTCACTTTAATCTCAATAGAAGTCAGAACTACTATTTTTTTTATTTAGAAAATAGTCAACAAGCGTTTCTCCTGATTTTTTATAAGTTCACTTCAGTTCCACATATTTAAAACACAATTTAAACTATTTCGGTTAAATTAATTTCTAAATTTTTTTTAATAATACTGTCAGATACCTTAAAATATACAACTCGAAGTGTTTTTAGGTAAAATATATTTTTTTTATTTTGTTGTTTTCCCACAGTTAAAGAATTTTGGCATTGTTTCAAAAACCATGTAAAAAATTTTAATGGATTTTTTTTTCTTATGGAATTCGTATATTTGACCTAAAATAAGCTTATTTTGTGAATATCAGATGTTTCTGTAGTGTAGTAAATTTTTGGGACTGAAAGGGTTAATGTAGTTTCAATTATTTTAAAACCTAAAAAGTTCTCTGACACCTGATATTTGCTTGATCCTGGCAGCTATTATTTGCATGTGTGATTTTCTCAAATCTTCTATGATGTCTGTGTCTCTTATTATGTCAAATCTTCGATGATGTCTGAGAGGTAATGGAAACACGTACAATATTAATTTTTTTTAGCTCTTGTAGTTCGAGCTGTAGAGTGCTTTCAGACAGACGAATCGATGTTCAAAAATATTTTAAGAATCAAGCACCCTCAAAACCGTGTATAAAACACAATATTTATTTCGGATTTTTGACCCGATCGCTGTTCTTTCTTTACCATATATTTCGAATTAGGTAACTGAAAGTCAAAATATTTTAAAATGGAAGTAATACATATCATACGTTCATAAAACATTTGACGTATAGTATTTGCAAGAAATAAAAAAGTATTTTCGACTAAAATTCGGCTTAAATGACATTGTGGATAAACGTTGATAAAACTATTACTTTATAAATGGGACTCGGATGGACGAGTGGTTAGCATCGCAGGCCAGCAGTATGCGCGCTGTAACGGGTGCGGGTTCGATTCCCGCTTTTGCCCTGGGTGTATTTCCTTTCTCTGTAACAATAAAAACTCTTTATGTGTCTGTTTTACTTGACGCAGGCTTATAAGCGGATCTCTGACCAAGCACACAAGCTGGTATATATGTACTCTACTCTACCCCTACTTTATAAATTATTTATTAGCATTGAGACATGTTACAAATAAAAAGAGCAATACAAATATTACAAATATAAGAAATGGTTCAAACAATATTGCGATTCGAACTTTAATTTTAGTCATAAACAATTTACATGACTGAATTTTAGGTATTTTCATACAATACTTGAATTTCATGTGTTTCGACAGCAAATACGGAATCTCTTGGGATATTCCTGCGATTTACTTTGCTGAAATTAGATGTAGTCGATCTTTCTCTTGTGACAAAGGATTAGATGCGGTTTAATGGGAACGGCGGAATTTATTTTTAGTTGTTTCGGTGGAGATAATGACGGAGGGTTTGTTGGAAACAATGAAGCTGCCGGAATGTTCTAACGAGCTTTCCCCAAATATCGTGTCGTACACATTTTTTTGTTTGCTGTTGAGAACTTTTTAATTGCTTGTTCTCCAGTCGCAAAAAAATTAACGTTCCTTCTATTTCCTCCCAAATGACAAGTTACGATGTCTTAAATGTTTTCGTGAATAATTAAACGCATTTCGAACAAGGATATTTTGAACTGGGTGATAAATAACATTACAACTTCGATTGTATGATAGTTAGGGGATTCTTTTTTTTTCAATGGATTATTCGTGTAGCGGATCTGATTATAAATGGATAGTATATTTCACAATATGCTTACTACATCATTAAAAAGTCATTTTTTTAATCTCAAATTATATTGTATTGACACCGGTTTCAGTGATGGAATAGGTATTACTTACTTATTTTCATTTCACATATAAATGACAAGGTCACTTCCATTGTCATAATGTTATTGGTATATAGATGTGGTTTAATGTAGCATTAGAATTGTAGCACTGGCTTACATATTATTTAATCTTCTTAATTTCTATTACAAAACATAATGGTATTTCTCAAAACAAAATTATATGGCTTCTGTCTGCTCTCAAGCAACATTAACTCTTGAGCACGAAGCCAAAGTTAAAAAAGAAAAAAAGCTCAGATGAGTAAACGAAACAAGCAGTTTCAAGTTCTAGCCAAGAAGGTCTGTTTTTGTGCATCAAAACCTCGAAATGCTAAGGTGAAAATAGCAACAAGGCCAAGGCTCTGAGGGAATCAACTTTTCTTACGCGGTTTTCTTAGGGTTCGTGTTGTGACATCCAAGATCTTTTTTTTTGAACGATCTCACCAGAGTTAAGTTGTCAAACTTAAGCGGGAATGTGGGGGCTGGGGAGCCCAGTCGGTTAAGCACTCGCTTAGCATGCGGAAGGTCCCAGGTTCGGATCCGGGCATCGCCAAAATAGCTGTCGACCTATAAACGGCCCGTGCAGCCAAAAATGTCCGACGAATTATACCACGTGTAAGGAAGTGCAAGTTAAATATCCTTCAAAGTCCTAACGCTGCGTACGATGTCGCCCTTAACGGTTGCGTTGGGTGCCTATTCAGGTGTTGGCTCGTCACCTGACTGTGGTTTCGAAATACGATGCCCGTCACCGAAAGCCCTCGTGTAGCTCTAGTGCGACGATAATTCAAACCTAACCTAAGTGGGAATGGGAACGGGTCTCTAAACCGAAGTCTTTTTCCATTCAAATGAAAAGAAAAAATTCTGCTGATAATTACTTTGGCTGTAATGAATACTTATACAAGTATTTTTTTATATGATAAACGTAGCTGATGTTTTACACCCAGCTAAAAATTTTCTACAAAAAATCTGCAGAAAAGTGAAGATCTGCAGATTTTCTTCAAAAATCTTCAAAAATCTTCAAAAAATCTACAGAATAAAACTTCAGATTTGAATAACTGCAAATTTCTTCAGATATTTTGAAGATTTTTGGACTTATACTTTTTTTAGATTAAAAGCATTGCTTACATTCTGCAGATATCTGTAAATTTTTCAAAATGTTAAAAAAAAATATTTTTTAAATTATTAAATGGTTTGGCTTTAGTCGGGGTAAGGAATAAAACATTTTTTTCACAAAAATCGGAATTATTGAAACTTATATCTTGCTTTGTCTATAAAATTTTAACTTTAAAAATCTGCAGATTTTTGAAGAAAATATTTCTTATATATATATTTTTTCCATTTTACAAAAAATTGGATTTTTAAAATTTTCATTTTGTCATTGAAGTCTTAACTTCAAAAATCTGAAGATTTTTGAAGAAAATAGTACGTTAAGATTTTTTTTCATAATTTTACAAAAATCGGAACTTTTGAAACTTTTATTTTGTTTTAAAAATCTAAACTTCAAATATCTGCAGATTTTTGAAGAAAATATAAGTCAGATTTTTTTTCCAGTTTTAATAAATTGTTAAGGTTTCAACGAATTGCGGATATTTTATTTTTATCATAAAAAGAGCTCTGATTTTAAAAACCGATAAAAAGTGTAAATTTCAGAAGCGGAATTCAATGATTTTAGTATATTATCTGACAAATCTGTCTTTGTTTTCCTTCGGAGATAATCTTATTTGAATACAAATTCAGTTATAAAGACTAAGTTTTATTTAACAATTTGTGAAATTTCTTCCAAAAAAAGTAAACACAAACCTTTAAATAATGTTTCAGAGAAATTAGCAGATTTTACATGAAAATAAATTAATCATTTTAACATATTTTTTTTAAAAAAAATTTCACTAATAAATTATAGAGAGGAACGTCGGTATCCAGACATGGCGCAGTCGGTAGCGTGAGGGCCTCGTGAGCTATAGGACCTGGTTCGATTCCCGGGTTAGGAATTCAAAATAAATAATAATTTTATATTACAATTTATTCTTGAAAATAAAGGAGTGAATTTTTAAAAATTCTTTTTTATCGTAATTAATGATTTTAAATTTGTGTAAAATACCAATTAGCATAGTTCATACATTTTTTTCTAGATGAAGTCCCTATTAAAAACATTGAAAAATTGCATGGCAATTTCCTGCATTCTTCTTTTAAAAATAACTCCTGCTTAATTAAATAAAACACTGCATAGAAACAAAGATTTTATTTAATAACATAAATATAATATTTTAATTAATATATCAAAGTTTTGTGTTGATTTGATTTTAAGAATTGAAATTATTATTTATCTTGTAAAAAAATTTCTCTTTCAAATCCTGTAACAAGTAAATGCTATTGAAAATTTTTTTTAGCCTTTGTATTATAAACTCTTAAAATATAAATTTTCAGGTGGTATAAAGAGATTAAAAAAAAACTTGATCCGGCTAACACTCTGACGAGATAAATGATGTACTGACTGCTGTACTGCTGTTAACTTTTTTTTTTTTGCTTTCGAAGATTTTAATATGTATAAAAATTTCTATTCCAAACTAAAATTTACATTTTAACGAAGGTTTTCCAAAATTTGTAAATATTTTATAATCGGTAATATTTTTTGTTACATTCTTTGCAATGTGTATGTGTTACACGTGGGGCATTGCTAATAAGATGGAAGAAAATAATTTTCTGCTACGACTTGTCGCTATATACGCTTAGCTTTACAATAATAATGTTCAGAAACTGATTTTAAAATATTACTTTACAATAAAACTAAGGAGAATAATTAACTTTGGGAACTTTTGGTTTAGAAAGTGGATTACCGACTCTTGAGTTGTCTTGTTTACTTAGTACAAAACTACGAAAATTATTTAGCGAAAAATGAAAAAGAGATATAAATATCATTCATTAGTTTTTTTTAGATGTCAAAAAGTTATTTAACAAAAAACAAATGAATTATCTTCGAGTATATAAATTGTAACCAAGCAAAATATTTTCACATGTAGCTTCACTGTAACTGTAATAGTTTTTCCTTCGTTTGTTTACAAATCCGTCGGCGTGCAACGTGCATGCATACTTCTTTTAATTTTTAACTAATAAATATAAAATATTTTATAAAATTTCAAGACTACATTTACAAGGTAAGTTATAATCATGTTATTTTTTAAAACTATAAACTTAATTTTGTTTACATAGAAAGCGTATGAATTTTATTTTTGTCATGCACGTTTGTGATTCTCACATGACGTTGTAATCGTTTACATTTATGTTCTATTCTTTAAAAATATTATATTTAGTACTAAAGACATGCTTTCCCGATAGTGTAATCATAACGCTTATTTAGATTTTACCATTGATAAAAATAAAGCAGTGCATATTGTTGAATGGCATATTTACCCAACCGGATATTGGTTTGCTAACGCTCGCCAAACTTAATCGCCAATGGTGCCAGTGAATGAAGAAATTTTTACTTTCTTATCATTGAAGGGTTTCTTTAAGTAAACCGTTAGAAATGTATTTGTCTCCTGTAAAACGTACTTGTATTGTATCTGAATTTGTAATTGCTTGGTTATAAAAATATTACCAACATTTTGAGTTCAAAGAAATTTCCTCATTATACTGTCATAGTGATGCAAAGCATAGCATTCATTAAAAAAAACAGTTGAACCCTGTTAACACGAACTTAAAGTGACCACTGAAAAATTTTATGGTTTGCAGATTTCATGTTAACCGTCTGGATTTTTTTTACATTGAAACAGTGAATTGTTTCAAAAGATCATTAAAAAATTCTTAGTTTGCCATGTAATACACTAATAATAAAAAAAGCATACAATTAGTAATTTAATTAGTTAATTTCAGTAGAGCACAACTAAACTAACTCCTCGGCGCAACAGCCCATTAGTGGGCCAAGGCCTGCGGTGCTTATTTAAGCTGCTTACTTGATAAAGGGCTCTAAGGTGTCGATATATGCCCTGGTTAGGTGGTCTAGCTCATGCGGAACCCCTAGTGCTTAGTTAACAAGCATGCTTTGTCCTGTATGGACTCACTTAAGGAATAAAAGAATGGGTCAACCTTGATCAATCCCTTACCCGATCCTCCAACCTATTGCGTATTAATCTGAACTAGGTTTGTAAAATGTTTTGTTTACAAAGAAATAGACTGCTGTTTTCGAAAGACTGTGCTTTTCATACATATGGGGTCATATTTGACACCTGTCGATTAAAATTGATGAATCATGGAAGATCTCTGGATTTTCTCAGAACTAGGAGACAATTTATTTTTAGAATGTTAGTTGCCATTTTTTAATGTTTTATTTGTGATTGCCGGCCCACTGGCACAATGGTTAGTGTACTAGCCTTTGGTGCTGCTGGGCTCGGGTTCGAAACCCGGTAAAGGCATGGATGTTTGTGCTTGTCAATAAATGTTGTTATTTGTCTTGTATTTGTGTCGTCCTTCTTAGTGTGTCTCTTGTGACTGTCTCTTCTGGCGAGCTGGGTAATGGGCTATAAAGCCTACACTCTCCCTACTAGAGGGCACGATCGCTGTCATTCATTTGTGATTCGAAAAAAAAGGGGGAGTTAAAGGAAGCCAAATTCTTAATTTTTTGTTCTGGTTAAGCAAGATTTCGCTTTATGGGATTTTTCAATCATTAGCTTAAAGCTTTTTGGTATTTAGAAATGATTTCAGTTGATGTGAAGAAAAATTTTTGTTTAGTGAGTTTGCGTTAACAAGGTTCGACTGTAATTAGTTTTAATTATTAGTGTTTTGTATTGTTTAACTTTAAAATGTTTTCCCCTTATACTTGAAGGTCATTGGATGGATCTTATTTTGCAACTTTAACCATAAATGGCAAATGGGTGTGCAGTACATAAAACTGTCCTCATTTTGACATTTTGTGTTAAAGTTGCAGTTTCTTCAAACACGTCAATTGGTTCCCAACTCTTGGATCACCATCAAAGCAAGAATGGGTAATTTAATACTAAATATAACTAAATACTTTAAATAATACTAAATACTTTTGTTTACTTTTCAGCCATTTTATTGGCAAAAAAAAATTATTTCAAAAAAATTTATAAATAAACTATAATATGAAACCTGTTATCATGCAATAAGGCTTAAACTAAAAAAAAAATAATAATTTCCTATTTTATCTTTAAAATATATACCTCCACATTAGTTAGTCGCATTTTCTTCAAAGTTTAACAAAATCATTTATTTCAGCAGTTGTCTATTGACGAAGGTCAGTGGGTAGGTATTTGTAAACATTTATTAACCTTCAAACTGGGTAAATACTTAAAATTCGGGAGTTAATTACTTAAAATTATTTCAAAACATGTAATACTGTTTTAAAATGTAATAATCTTAGACTCTTACACACATAATTCACCACGTAAATTCATTATTACTTATTTCAAGTGTTCAAAATGTACACATTTAAATTTTTAATTACCATGTCAGAAGCAAGTGACAAGCTGAATTCTACAAAAAAAAAAAAAATAGTTGCAGATTACATATGTTAGAATATTAATGCTATATATATACAGTAGACTCCCACTTAACCGGCCTCCGTTTAACCGGATCTCCGCTTTAACCGGGCTAAAAATGTCCACCCTTAAAATGTTAAAAATAGCTGAAATTAAAAGTTTTTGGGTATTTCAATCGGTTTTCAGTGTCGCACATGTTTCAAACACGTGTTTTGTTCGGGAGAATGGGGGGGGGGGCACTTGTTGACATTGGAAGGCTGTGGGGATCGACCGTCAAGTCGTCAAATTTCCAAACTTCGACAAAAAAAGTTCAGATTTTTTTAAAGGTATGTAATCAAAATGCAAAATACTAATAATAATATATAAAATAACCTGAAAAATGACATCTTATTTCAATTGTACATGTATTTCATGAGGCAAATATCATCAATAAACAGAAGTGCAATCAAATAAACATCTAAATTTCAATTTATTTAACTTAACTCCTGTTTAACCGGATTTTCGTTTAACCGGCTTACCTCCGGTCCCGTTTAAGCCGGTTAAGAGAGAGTCTACTTTTCTTGAGAATCTGTTGAAAATACAATTACCAAACTGGAAGGAAAGAAAGTTAAGACTATAGAACTTTTTGAATTGGGGAAAAAAATTAAATTGTTTTAAATTTAAGTGATAAGGATAACTCTACAAAAATTTTATAACAAAGTTATTGTTAAACATATGTGTCCTAAACTGACTTTTTAAAGTCCTAAGTGAATGCTTGATGTAAAAGGAATAATGAATAAGCGGTGTCGTCTCTATATAGCGAATACTATCTCATTTTTATGCATACAAGTAGCAAATAAAAGAACTCTTCTTAAATTAAAAATATATATATTTAAATATATAAACAAAGGAAAAGAGTTTTTTATTAATTTTTTGGTAAATCTCTTCACTCCAGTTTTTTTTAGTTTTTTCCATCCATAATATTTTAAGTTTTAAGATGTTTAAATTTCAATAAAACAGGATGAATTGGGAAATTTGTAAAAAAAAATTTTTTTGATAGGATATTCAATGTTCACTAATTTTTTTTAGATAAATATCTGGTTATTTTACTTTGCTATTTAAGACACAGAGTTGGTTTAGATGTTGATAGATATCCGTTGTTATTAACACTAAATGCAAGAAATTATTTAAAAATACCAGCACGAATGAATGAGATAGGTTGGCAAAGTTTTTTTTTCTTTCAGGCAAGTTTTACGAAGAAATAAAGAAGTTAGATGCATCCAATTTTTTTAACAGATATTCAAGAAAAAAAGTCAAAAGGAATTGCCAAACAATTCAAGGATAACACAGTTAGAGAAAAATTAACACATTTCATTATTTGCATGAAGTATTTATTTTAGAACAGATTTTTTTTCAGGGAAATAAGATTTTTCTCTTCAGGTACAAAGAATTCCAAAAGGAGAAAAAAAAAATTGTAGATATGGTGTAGATTTTTTTTCTACAAAATATTTTTTCAGTCCCAAATGCCTGCAAATTTCTTCTGAAAATTTGAAGAAAAATTCTTCAAATTTTCTGTAGAAAATATTTGCAGGTATTTGGGACTGAAGAAAATAATCTGTAGTTTTTTAAGAAAAAAAATCTTCAAATTTTCTGTAGAAAATATCTGAAGAAATTTGCAGGTATTTGGGACTGAAGAAAATAATCTGTAGATTTTTGAAGAAAAAATCTTCAAATTTTCTGTAGAAAATGTCTGCAGAAATTTGCAGGTATTTGGGACTGAAGAAAATAATCTGTAGATTTTTGAAGAAAAAATCTTCAAATTTTCTGTAGAAAATATCTGAAGAAATTTGCAGGTATTTGGGACTGAAGAAAATAATCTGTAGATTTTTGAAGAAAAAATCTTCAAATTTTCTGTAGAAAATGTCTGCAGAAATTTGCAGGTATTTGGGACTGAAGAAAATAATCTGTAGATTTTTAAAGAAAAAATCTTCAGATTTTCTGTAGAATTTATTCTGTAGATTTTTTCTTCAGTCCCAAATACCTGCAAATTTCTGCAGATTTTTTTTGTAGAAATTTTGAAGAAAATTTTTAGCTGGGCAGGGCTCTATTATACGACTTTTTGTGATAAGGTCGAATTTTTTTCAATATTCAGTAAACAAATTTACAACAAATTATGCAAACCAATTTCAAAAAGTTGAATGGTAGAACATTGTAAGCCTTATACATTTATCATAAAAAAATCGCTTGTGAAGTTATTCGACACAGCAGTAGTAATATGGCTTACAAAATTATTTTTGCCATTTGTATCAATACAGACAGTCTTCCGTTTCGTGACCACTTTTTATTCCCTTGTGTAAATATTCTCTTTATGTTCATGTTCAATTTGGTTTATTTGTTTGAACTTTTTTTTTTAAATTTTAGAGCCTATTTTTTTTATAATATTTGATCTTCTCAGTGCTGCATATTTTTGCTTCTTTATAAATGTTATATATTTATGCATTTAAACTCGTCTGTTCTCTTAAAATATTCAACGATAAAACCAAACAAATATCTCCCCAATGTTTTATGCTACAAGATACATCAAATATATGAGACGTAAAAAAGAAAATAATACTTACTTTCTTATGTCATAACTAAAGAGACTGAGGTGTTTCCTCAAGAGTATAGAAATGTGATAGAATTAAGATGAGTGTTGCTAAGAATGTACTATTTTTATCTATAAATAACAAAAAGATATTAGTGTTTTGTGTTTTCTGTGTTTAGTACGTTTAATACACACGTATATTAAAGATTAAATCATGTAAAGTTATTATTTTACGCCATAAAGCCTTGGTTTCCTCGGAGTCTGCCGCCAGAAAAATGCGACCGCTATTATAAGTGGATGACGTCACCCTACTGGCCACCACTTCATCGAAACGTTACGTTGAAATGAAACAGGAAACCTAGCGAACTCACTCAACTAACATCTGTTGTTGTTTTGGTTTTCGTCTTAGCATGTCAAAAATGGAAAATTTAGGTTCTTCGTGATTTCTCACAAAATCAATTAGTATTTCTTTTTCGGCAAGCTTGAAACAACTCTCGCCTTCCGTCATTTCTTCAAATTTTTAATTTTGGGCAAGCACACCGCACCACAGACAACAGCAAAAAACGTTGTCATCAGGATTTCCCCAACGCACTCAACAACAACTCAAATCTGGCGGTCGCGTTGAGTTGTCCGGCAACGCTCCCGGGGAAACCACTCTAGCGTAATAAATGTCAGTAGTTTGCATGACGTCACTCACCGCACTTGTCCGATCGCTTAGATCTGTTGACGGACTCCGAGGAAACCGGGGCTTTAGCATTATTCAAATCGCAAACAAGTACACTAATTCATTTATACGAAGAAGTACATTTCTTTTTGTTGACTGGTATCTCCCTCCCAAATTTTCTTCTCGGGAAAGTCGTTTAGTTGAGGACGAGAAGTTGAGTGCGGGTGTGAGTTTTTTTTGTTCACCATGAAGGCTACTGAATTAAAAAATGCAAATATATGCTGGTTTGTAAAGGAAATCTTTTATCACGTACGCAAAATTCAGCAACAACCGCTTCTTTCGAGAATAAAAGTAGTTCATATAAATAACTTAATTTTTACAACATTTTTGTTGGGTAGACTGGCCAGTGAGTGAACAGGCCCCAGTGAATGAACATTTGGTAAATATAATTAAAAAATAAGGATTGAAAATTATTCCACTATATGGATTGGCAACACTGACTTCCTCCCATGTAGTAGGAAGCAATCTGACAATGGTTGGTAGTCCTGGTCATTATATCCTGGTGTTCATTCACTGGCGAACGTGACGGCTTAAACGTTCATTCACTGGTTAGTCTACCTGACCTTTATATTAATTTAGAACTTTTACTTACTTCATTGACCAAATTATGTGTAAAAAAACTATTGTTTCTTAAAGAATAAAATGCAACATTTTTTCAAGTAAAAATCTCCTTGAAAATAGGCTGGGTATTTTTTTATAGGTTAAAAGTAAGTGGTATTAAATTGCACTGACGAGTTAAAATAACTATGTGGTTGTTTCGTGTGGGAAAAAAATAAGAGTTTTTTTTACTATGGACGAGTTAATTTTTCATTGTGTGTATTATTCATAAAGGTTGGGTGACATTAGTTGCAGTTGCACAGATAACAAAATGGAGATTAGAGTTTTTACCTTAATAAAGTTACAAACTATTAAGACTGTTAAGTCATTTACAATTAATAATCTGAGATTAAATCATAAAATTTACTTTCAAATTACTGTTTTTCGTCTTATTTAGTATAATATTAAACTGTATTTTTTCTTTTTTAGGTGAGTAATCTTTATTCAAGTGGTTATTTTATGAAGTGTTTGTTGTCTTCGGTAAGTTAGTTGATTATCAATATACTTTGTTTTGAAATATAAAAGAAATTTTTTTTTCACAGAATGAAACATTTCGACTATTATTTGATTCATCTTTAAATATATTTGCTATGAATAATATTTTTAGTAAAAAATTTAAGTTTTATAATAATGTAGCTATCGGGATAATTATTTTGCACGGTTTATTAAGTAATTTATACAATGTAAAAACTATTCTTATTACCAGAACGAAATCCAATGTTTGTCTTTTTAATATAGAAACTTCCAATCAAAAATTCTCATTAAATTACCATGTTAATTGCACCATTTTTTAAAACATAGCGTTAATATTACTAATGATAATTTTGTAAGGCTATTTCTATTTTTATGAATTTCATTTGAGAATGAAAGTATGCAATATTAAATTCTATGTGTTTTAAAATGAAAGAGAAGTAATTTGTATTTGTGTGCAAGTAATTATTGATTATTCTGGTGGAAATAATACAACCTATTGCAGCTCTAAATGTATAGTTTCAGATTATATTACTATCGTGTTTTGCTAATTTAGTGGTGCGTTTTTGTGGTATTTATGACCCCCGGGCAATTGAAGAGCTTAGTGGAAGAACGTGCTATGTGATAAAAGAGTGAAAGCTAGGAAATGAGCGTTAGTATGGTTGAGTGAGTTAAATGAGTTTTTAGTATGTACTAAAACCCATTAAAAATAACTCTAAATAAAACCCTGCTAGTTTCAACTTGCTTATAGAGTTTATCTTTAAGGAGGAAATAACATTACACCGACACAATCTCGTTTCCCCCCAAAAAATGTTACCTGCATATCGTCCATTGAGATCTTCATTTATGAACAATATCGTCAAAACAAAAATTAGCCATCGAAGTGAACTCATATTTTCATCAAGTTTTGCGTTTTGTTTGTATCGAGAATCTCTTTGATATCGAGAATCTTTTAGAAAAATTAGCGATAGTCACAATTACCACGAAATAATTTGTCTCCTCCTTTTAACCAATCTATGTTTTTTCCGGCAAAATTCTTCCTTTCTTAGTGTCAACTTAAGGAATTTTACATTTCACAACTCTTTCATTCATAAAAAAACAACTCCGAAAATTCTATCCTGAATTCTATCAGGTTGCAAAAATACATCCGACCCCCCACCTTTAACTATCACTTTGATAGCAATAAATTTCCAACTTTAACTATCACGCACGAGACTGCTTTCACTAGCTGCTCTCTCAAACGCTGCTAGTCCCTTTTAAATTATCGAGCACTAGTACACGCCCGGGCCCGATTTAGTGTATAGGCCACCAGGTACTAGAGTTTACATTCGTTCCTGGCTGAACTCAAGTACCGGGGAAGTTTTACGGTGAGTGAAGTTTCAATATTTTAGCAGCTCTGCTCCTTCCAGCTGCGAGAGTTTATAACTTGTGCGGCTGTGGGCTTTTGCTGTTTGGAGGGAGTGAAAGTGGTTTGATGAAGGACATATTATTTCAATTGTTGATTGGTAACTTGATCGAGGTTCAAAATTACAAATAATCTCGCTAATTCCTTATGTACTTAGCTCTATGCTGATTCAACCTAATAATCAATCAAGTTGACCATATTGTTAAAAAAAAATTTAAAAGGGAGGAGGAAATCTTAGTGAGATTATTGTGAATAAAAACTATACATTTAAAGTATCTCTATTTACAGGTATTGCACTACAAGGGATTTTTTTTTTATATTTCTTATTGTTCATTGTGCGTTGAATGCTATGTTACTAAGCATTCTTTTTACCCATTAACTACGATTGTCGTGAAAATTAGCTTTTTTTAAAACTATTTCAGTCTCGGTGATGTCACTTGGCATCAACATGTTTCTGATAATAATTTAAAAAAAACATATAGGGGATAACATCTATTAGGATTAATAAAAATATTTTTTTAATGAAAAAAAGTTTGAAGAATCGAATTATGTGCTTTTTGATATCATAAACGGCCATAGACGATCAGAATTTTGTTTCTAAAATGATGATGCCAAAATGTCATTCGGACTGAAAGGTTAACTTCAATTGTCTGTGATTTTGTTAAAGATCTTAGTCCTGTAAAATTCATGTAGAAAAAAAATAACTTTCACGAAAAACGATTAAAAAAATAAACCTAAAGTTAGCGTTTTTATTCATAAATGGATGAATTAATCGTATTTTCCAAGTCGCCGTTAACAAGTTAATACACAAATATCGTACGTGGCTGTTTTAAAACGGTTACATTTTCTTCTTTTACAAATAGTTTATTGCTGGTATTAAAGTAGTTACTTTTTCACTGTCATATAATTTTAGTCTCTTAAACCATATATTTTCGCACAGACGTGGTAGTTTTCCTTCGGTTTAATAGGGATCGTTCCTAATTACAAAAATTTGAACCTAGCGTTAACGTTCTAAATTAACTTTCAGTGATAAAATACTTAATTATTATCTTGGTAACAATTTAGTTTTTATGTTGGAAAGAAGATAGAAAAACAACCAGTCGTAATTTAAATTGCAAAATTATTGGTGTAAAATATGACAAATCACTCTTCATCGTGTTTCAGTCTCGTATTTTAAACGTATATGTGTATAAAGCACAAATATTTCATACATGAATTTGCATTTCGATTGTTATTTCAACATTATGAATTTTAGGTATTGTTAAAAATAATTTTTGGTGTTTCAAAATGATTTTTTGCAAGTCAAAAACTTTTGCAAGTGAAAATTTTTGACCTTTATTAAAGAATATTAGACTAAAGATTAGTAGTTGATACATTAAGTTAAAAACAATTTTACTCTTATTTCAGAAGCAGATTTTGCATAAATTATTTTTTTATTTTCTACTCTGTTAATGTTTCCTAATATATTAACTTTTTTGCTTTGCTTTCTATTTTTGAAAGTTTACACACACAACTTTATTACATTAAAAATCAAAATGAAATTATTAACGACAAAATTAACGTGGGTTTTATACAAAACGCATAAATATAAAGCGTCTCGTTAACCAAAAAATATTCGATTTTTTTTATAACTAACGTTATTTTGAATTTGTAAAACTATACGTATTACTATATCTTTTTGATTTAGATATTTCGCATTTGCCAATCAAGTCCGCAAATGGTCTTCTTCGTTTTATTTTAAAATGTAATCAGTAATGTATGATTAACATTTAACATAAATAACTATACCCAAACAGTCAGTCTCGATTATTCAGTTTAAGAATTTAAATTCAGTACATAAAGCAGTTTTCTTAAATGATATTATAGGAATATTTTAAGTTCTTTTTAAAACAGCATAAAATTAAATTTCAAATACTTAACTAAAATAAAACATTATAAAGTAAATTCAAAACAATTTTAAAATTCAATACCTTTTGGAATGAGACAAAAGGAAAGTGACTCGTAACACTTTTCCCCGGAAAGCAAAACTTCAATAAAGCTATTTCTACTTTTATTGTTAACAATTTAAATCTTGCCCTTTGCAGAAAGCTTCAGTGAAATGTGTGGCATGAAATACTCGAATTACGTAAAAGTTCTTTTGATAGCATGCGATTTACAAACATTTTGATATTGAGATGTTGGCTAGATGTATAAAACACCTTATTTATTGCAATATTAAATCTTAGAAGATTTTAAAAAATATACAATTTATAATTCGTGATATACAATGCATTTTTTCCCAGCCAAAATAAAGGTGCTGGGGGGAAAACCAGTAGGTAAGGCGCTTGATTTGTTTATGAAAAGTCCCAAGATTTGGCTCCAGATATTGTCGATACTTCTGTCGACATATTATGTCTGGGCATTTAAATAGTTCAGCGAATAATACACCGTGTGAATAGGGGGAGGGGGAGCACCTTAAATATGATCCATAGGTACGACTCTGTGTACAGTGTCAAACTTAAAAAGTGCCTTGGGTGCCTATTCAGGCATCGGTTCGTCGCTAGCAGAAATTTTAAATTAAGACACTCGTCGCCAATAGCCTTCGCTTAGCTGAGTTTCAAACGCAATCAAGTCAAATTAGTTTTATACATGCATCTTTATTAAGTAGAAAATAAATTTAATGTGTAGATGATTTATAAAGAATAGATGATTTATAAAGAATGGAAGCCTACAATAACGGCGATGTATTAAATTTCATATAATGATGGCAATTAAAGTAGATAGTGTAGTTTTTCGTAGATAGTGTAGTAAGTTCTGACTAACACAATGCGCTTTTAATTAAAGTTAAGATTTAAAATGGCAGATAATGTCGACTGATAAGAATAATTGAATATTTCCTAATGTGAATGAAATTTATTATGCTCAAATAACGTTCTTTTAATTTTCTTGTCTTCATTGTAGTCCTTACATTTTAATAATTTAAATTTCCCTCCAAACGGTCATGTATAAATACGATTTATTAAACACACTCTAATTGTGATATTCATAATAAAAATATGGTTTAAATATGTAAAAATATTGATTATAACGAAGGTTCTTCTAACAGCTTAAAAGTATGAACCTATTTCTTATGCTCATCATGTAAAAATATGCTTAATAATGGCATTTAATAAAGCGTGGCATTTCAAACTTGTTTAGCATGCTACTTTTTTGCTGAATAAAGTAGTCGTCCGAGAAATTCGTCAAAAATTTCACAACCGTTAGCTGCGCTGGGAAAATCTGCTGACTTCTCTTGCTAAATTAAGTTCAAGTATTTTTGACATAGCATTTTCTGAGATGCAAAATGAGCCATATGATGGTAATTTGTTTTTCTGATCTTCCCAAAACATACTGATATGTTCAACTAAATTTTTATTCAAATGTTCTTTTCATAGAAAGTTATCATGAAACGGCCGGCGATTTTCACCAATGGAAACTCTATCACTGAATAATTAATATAAAACTTAGATTTTAAAAAATCATGGCAACATTTTTTTCGATACATTATAATTTTTGAAAGTGCTTTGAATACTTATTACAAAATATTAAATTACATAAATTCTATTATTATCATTATTATTATTACATAAATTAAAGTATTCCATTCTCTTTATGTTTAATGCAACAAAGATTTGGAAGGTCCTCGTTTCTCCGTCTGGGACTATTAGTCCACTGTCCGGCCGCTGTGATAATCCGCCCTGGTCAGAAGTGCAACCCCGGGGTGACCTGTGTAGTAGGGTCTGCCGAAAAAAACTTTTTATTTTATTTCGGATCGCTATAGTGCGGAAAAGTTGCCGTTGGTAAAGACATGAAAAATGCATTAATTTTTATTATTTTTTTATTACTATATCTTCCGTTCGCGCAATGCCAACAAAGTTTACAAAAATTGTCAATAACCGTAATTTTTCATAATTTTTTAAACACGATGTATGATTCTAATTGCTTTCCTATATCATATTGCATAATTAAAATTTACAAAAAGTTAAAACCTTGAAATTTAACAAAAAATACGAATTTTCCTAATTTTATACTACGGGCCGGAAGATCTGTCACGAATGTATAGTAACTTATTATACTATATTTTGTAGCATTTATTATTAATAAGTGCTATAATATATGAATTTTACATACTTTTAGTAGTTAATTCATGATATAAGAAAGTAATTAAAAACGTCTACCGCGTTTTAAAAAAATTATAAAAAAATTCGGTTTTTAACAATTTTTTGCCAACTTTGATGGCATTGCGCGAACGGAAGATATAGTAATAAAAAAAATAATAATTAGTGCATTTTTCATTTCTTTACCGATGACAACTTTTCCGCAGTATAGCGATCCGAAATAAAATAAAAAAAATTCTCGGCCCACCCTACTGTGTAGGGTTGCAATTGCCTTGATGAGGCATCAGGCTGTTTTCCCCTTGGGGAATCCCTGTGTGTCCCTTACGGGACGGGTCGGGTCGGGGGACAGCTTCGCGGCACCTAAACTCCTTAAGCAACAATTTTTTTTTAATAATTGAAATATGAAATGCTTATGTTTTATAATAAAAATAGCGTTTTAATACTTATCAAATTGAAAACATAAGCAATATTATCACAAAAAATATATACAAAAATATGTGCACAAAAATTTTCTTTTTTAAAGATTTCATGGGGCTGTTCAAACGATTCGAATGAAAATATTTTTTAAACGATACTGAAATGCACTTTCTGAAAAAATTAGCTGAGTTGCATACGTGACGGCTATTGTAAACTAAAATGAAAATCAATTATTCTTAAATAATGAATTATCTACATACCCATTGATATTATTTTCAATGTAATACTTTTGTCATTGTCTAATAAAGCCTTCGATACTTACTTTTTACAATTATTACATAGGCAGATTATCCTAGTCGGTTAGGCATTTGCCTAGCATGCGAAAGGTCCTAGGTTCGGGTCTGAGCATCGCCAAAATAATTGCCGACCTATAAACGGTTCGAGCAGCCAAAAATGTCTGACGAATGATACACCGTGTAGAGGGAGTGGGACCTTCAAAGTCCTAACGCTGTGTACGATGTCGCCCTTAACGGTTGCGTTGGGTGCCTACTCGGGTGTCTGCTCGTCACTTGACTGTGGTTCTAAAATACGACGCCCATCGCCAATAGCCCTCGTGAGCTCTAGTTCGACGATAATTCAAACCTAATCTTCAAAGTTCTACAGCTGCGTACGATATCGCAATTAACGGTTGCGTTGGGTGCCTACTCAGGTGTCGGCTCGGCACTTTACTGAGGTTCTAATGTACGACACCCATCACCAATAACTCTTGTATGCGACGACAATTTAAACTAAAAAAAAAACAAAACAATTATTACATGAAAATCGATGATAACAATAAATATGAATTCTTTGAAATTTTAATACAAAAGAATGATTACACACATATTGTCCAAATGAAATTGCTTGTACGTCAGGATAAAATGAAACCTCGGATCTAATGAAAAAACCGGGAAATTAATTATAATATAATTTAAAATAAAAATTACTTAGTACCATTGGATGTAAACAATATAAGGTCGTGTCGCCATCTGTTGAAATACTATTGACATCTTGTTAAATCAAAAACGATTTTGATTTTTGGCAGTAAAATAATAAACTATATGTAACTTTATTTTCTCATTTTTTTTAAATGCTTGCAATTTTTGAAAAAGTAATTGTTATTCAAATGAGTTACATGATCGTTTTTCTAATGGTATCGGGAAACTTGCAGTAAATGGTTCGATCTTGACTTTTGTGGAAATTTGCTTCACAGGATCTTTTTTCTATAGCTTCAGAATATCTGATTTCTTTGTACACCAAATGTTGTCTTAAATTAACAAATTATGAATCATAATTTTTTCTAATGGGTAAATTAACACGTAATTCATTTTTTGGTAACCAATGGGATATTGACTGTTTGCTGACTATTAAGTATAACTATATAATAATCAAAGTATCCAATTCAAAAAGTAGTTTAAAAAATATGTCGAAAGATTTTTTATATATTTTGTATGTTTCAATATACATTTAAAAGTCCCTACTTATTTGACAATGTTAGAGTAATGTTATGTATTTCGTAAAATAAAGTTTATATTAAAAAAAAAAGGGTAATTTTAACAGTAAATTTGGAGAATTATTAGTAATTTTGGGAAACTGTCAGCATTTACTAACCTAGAAGAGAAATATATCTATGGATCCAAAAACAGCTTAATTTTTCTGCAAAAAAGATTTAATGCTTTAAATTACTTTCATATCTATCATTACAGGTATTATATCCTTATGCACTTAAATACACAAATTTCTCTAATAATAAACACAAAATGCATTTTAAAAAATATTTTCAGGTGTGTACCTGTAATAGTAAATGACCTATAACATAGATGGCAGCACAAAATATGTATCGAAGTATTTGTTAAAATCGGAATGGATTTAAAGCCAATTGTGTAACGTTTAAAAAACATTTGAAGGCAGAAAGAAAAAATAAATAAATAATGGAAAACTTCGTTACCATTTTATGCAATTTTTTCTTTTTGTATTTTTGGCCATCTTGTATTAATGCACGATTTTTCGACAATTTTAAAGGGACATATTGAAAGTTAATTCAAATTAAAGGGATGGGTATTGAAAAAAAAAAAAAAAAACGTTTTCTTACATTTAAAAAACATAATGTTCAAATGTTTTTCTTTTCAACATTTGTTGAATTAGGATCAAAACTGTTTAAGCACTTTGGTTAGCAATCTAGAGAGTACGTCACAGTTCTTTAACCGCAAATGAATAATTGGTAGTATCTCGTCACCTTCAAAGTAATCGTATATTTGCAGTTATAAAAAATGTTTAACTTTTTGGACTTTGCTGCAAAATAAATTAGTATGCTATTATAATGAAACCATTTTTTTTTGTCGATTTGAAAATTTGTTATCAACTCAACACTTAATAATAAAAATACTTATTTTGTCTGGTTTTTAGCGACCACACTACGTTTACAACGTAAAAAGGTTTTTTTATCGTCAATATTACTAATTCTGTATTAATTTTACTAATTATATATTTTTTTAACTGTGAATTATTTTAACAAACGATGAACAATAACTGAATTTTCACAAGAAATGCAAATGGGAAATTGTGGCGACTCAAAGACATTTATTTAAAAAAATTAAATAATTATTCTTCGAAATTTAAATAATTTTAGAAAACGATAAAGTCCAATTATTAATTTCGAAAAAGAAGAACAAACGGTGAAAATAGTTAATCTCGGCGTTTAAAAGTTTGAATTGCAACTAGTTAAAGCTCTGTTTGGCGAATTTCTTTCTGTAGTTTATGAATTGTTTTTTTCCCGCTGAGCACTAATGTTGTGTTAATCGGTTTAAGTGACAGATTATGTAACAAACCTACTTTTTTTTAAAATTTTGTCTGTCATATTTAATCAAATTAAATACAATTAGCATGAAATTGTATTTTTTTATCAGTGCATTTTTTACTTGCCCATCAACCTGTTCTAGTTTTTAAGAGTTTTGATTTTAAACAATTATTTATCGATAATAATTTTTTTAACTTTTGTAGAAACACATCATAGAAAGTGCCTGTTAACTATCAAGAAAATATTGTGCTTGCGCCGCGGTTCTTGAGAAACCTAGATGTCACTGCGGTGACAGTTTTGATTTGTGACACTTTTTACCGTGGTAAGGACAGTGCATCTGTTTCAAATTGATTTGAGGTAGACGTTTTTTTTTTTACTTCCTAGAATGTGGGATGGCTGGGGACACCAGGCAGTTAGGCATTCACAATGCATTGCATTTTGACTTCAAATATATTTTATAGAAGTTACATATAAAAGAACAGTTCATTGGTCTGTCACAAGCATCTATAAGCCTTTATTTTTGAAAAAGGGGCTGGGGAGCCCAGTCGGTTAGGCACTAGCATGCGAAAGGTCCCGGGTTGGGTCCGAGCATCGCCAAAGTAACTTCCGACCTATAAACGGCCTGTGCAGCCAAATATGCCCGAAGAATAATTCCCCGTGCAGAGGAAGTGCACGTTAAAGCTACAAAGTCAAGACGCTGCGTATGATGTCGTACCTAACGGTTGCGTTGGGTGCCTACTCTAGTGTATGCTCGTCACCTGACTGTGGTTCGAAATTATAACGCCCGTCCCCAATAGTCCTCGTGTTGCTCTATTGCTACGATAATTAAAACTAAACTAAACTAGAATGTGGCTGCTGCAAGAACCTTCTCCTCAATAGGGCAATATGTACTGTGTACAATAAAATTATGAACATTCATAGATCTTTCTTTGAGAGTGCGTTTCCGCGTGACAATAAAGTTTGGTGAAAAACTAAAGCAGTAACTGGTTCGACAAAGTTAATACATATATTAACTTCAAGCTAAAATATATTTACTGTGTTGTAAACAATAAACGTGGACCACTAAAAGATATAAATTTCGTTACGCGAACATGGAAACTAATTTAAAGGCCAAATCTTGATATTCTAGTTAATTATTAAGTTTCATCTTTGTAAATAACAACCATTTTTTCCTGGCAAAAAAATACTGATATCGAAAATGAAGGGACGATAAAACAAAAATACGATTACATTCACTTCTGCAAAATCAATAACTTGACCACCAAGCACGAATTAAGCCTTTGAATCCAATAATGTCGAATAAGTCAGTTCATGACTTATTATCTGAAGATTTATCTGTAATTCAATATCTAGTAAATAAACTATCACTTTTCCCGCAACAAATAACAACTGGATCTCTAAAAAGGGTCAAGTTTACAGGAAGTTTTCCTTCCAAGCTTCCTCTTTATGAAATTATTAAAAGAATAAGTTTGAAAGGAAATTCTCTAATGGATATGACCTCCTCTTTTATATTTACCAATTCAATTGAGAAAACAATAAAAACGTGATATAATCTTGGATGTAGAATGGATATGATCCAATTTTTTTATTGCAGGTCTTGTTTTGATTTTTTGGTTTCTTGGATGTTTGGTAATTTATTTTCTTTTGTGGATTTGTTTTTGGTGGGAGAGTAGAACATTTGTTCTCGAAGTTTTGCATCGATTTGTCTTTTGTTTTGAGAACTAAAGTTTTTGATTAGTGTCTTTTGTTCTGATTGTACTTGTTTTAAGAACGCGATGTTTTTGTTTCAATTGTAAGAATGGGTTTATCTTTTTGCAGACAATGTCTGCTTAGTCGGACGTTTTTTGGCGTATCAACGAAATTATTGTTTGAAATCATTTTTATTGGATGCAAATTATGCAAAAATAAAATATTTAACTATTTTTCCAGAATATTGCCAGATATTTTTTGTCATGCCGCAAATTTTATTAATTTACCTTTATCAATTTAAAAAAAAGTGAAAATAACTGACTGTTCAAAATCAGTGTCTAATCAGTTATAGGATTGTCAAAATTACCCTTTCTTCACATCCAACTATTTACTGAAGAAAACAAACGTTATGGAAAAGTTAACAAAAATTAAGCATTTATATCTTCTAATAGACTAATTGATTTAGTAGCATTAATAGATTAAAGTTGTTTAACGAATGCCCAAAAGTGTAGATAATTTTGAAGGTTTTTTTTAAGTCAAGAAATTCCAAATGAGGTAAATTTGAGCTACTGGTTGCCAATAGAGTAGATGCACCGAAGATTTTAAAGTTTATAGATACTCGAAAAACGAGATTTAAACTGTAAAGCGTTTTTTACTGAATATTCTTGAACATCAATTTTTTTTGACAATTTTTGCTTAGGCGAAAATTTTAATTTCATATCTTGTCTACCAAGTATTTCTAACTTAACTGGAAATGAATTAAGCAATTGTAAAATAAACTAATACAATATTTAAAAAAGTACCCATGCTATTAAAAACTTGGAGCAAACACCACATTAAAAAATATAAACATTAATATATTCATGTCGATACATGGAAATAGACATCCTGATAAAAAAAAGTTTAAATAAAACGTAATGTTTACAGACCTTGAAACTTGCATTATTTGATTATGATTGCCTCGGAATAAATTACATAAAAACTATATAATAAATTCAAATAATTTAATATAAATTATACAAATTTAATATAATACATTGATTTGGTTGCAAAGGTTTACTGTTAGGAGGATACTGTTACAGAGGATATTGATAAAGGCAATATGGTTGATGTTATTTACATTGATTTCCAAAAAGCTTTTGATAAAGTTCCTCAGCTTTGCTATTTAAGATGAAAAGATTTGGGTTAGGGACAGCCATGATCCGTTGGATTCAAAATTGGTTGACCAATAGAAAACAAAGAGTTCACATTAATGGTAGGTATTCTGATTGGAATGAAGTAGTAAGTGGAGTGCCTCAGGGCTCTGTACTAGGGCCAATTTTTATTCATTATGTTTATTGATGATATCAGCTGGGGGTTGAATAGCAAGTTAAGTATTTTTGCAGATGACAAAAGTGACGAGTACAGTAAATTCTGTTGAGCAAATTGAGCAATTGCAAAATGATCTAGCGAAAATTACTGAATGGGCTGCAAGGTGGGGCATGTCGTTCAGTGTGAATAAATGCCAAACTTTGCATTTGGGTAAGAACAATATTAATTGTTCTTATGTTTTACAGGGAGAAAGTATTCAAGACAGTGAGTTTGTTAAAGATTTAGGAGTTTTTGTGAGCAAAGATTTTAAGATGAGTAAACAATGTGCTGAAGCAAGTAAGAAAGCCAATCGAATGTTGGGTTATATTAGAAAAAGTATCACTTCCAAATCTAAAGAGATTATTTTGCCATTGTATAGGGGATTGGTAAGGCCACATCTGGAATATGCTGTTCAGTTTTGGTCCCCTTCCTCAGAAAAGATATAGAGTTGATTGAAAAAGTACATCATAGGGCAACAAAAATGATTAAGGATCTATCATTTATCGATTATGATAATAGATTAATATCTTTAAACATGTATTCCCTGGAAAATAGGAGAACAAGGGGTGATATAATTCAGTTATTCAAGTTCGTAAAACGGGGAGACATGGAGGGCTTAGGTTTTACCTTAAATAGCCGGACCAGAGGACATGGTCAGAAATTGAATAAACTATGCTTTAGAAAGGAGATAAGGAAACATTATTTTTACAATAGAGTCGTCAATGAGTGGAATGCTTTGCCAGAATATGTTGTGTATTCGAAGAGAGTTGACGATTTTAAGAAAAATCTCGATAGTTACTTGAAACTGGTAAGGAATTAAATTTTTTTTTGGACCAACCTTGCTGGGCCTCTGGCCTGTTGTTGGTCGACAATTTTTGTTTTTGTATTTGTATTTGTTTATATCTAGTTATTTTATTAAAGTTGAGTTGCAAGAAAGGGAGAGAGAGATTCTTTGAGCCTTATTTCGTTGTTATTTAATTATTAGATTAATATTACAACTCCATCAACTAAATGCGGTCAATTAAAAAAAATGTCATATAGAGAAAGTCGAACAAATGCCAGTTAGACATTTGTCAAATTTGCAAAGCAAATGAATACATGTTTAAGAATAAAGCTAAACCTAATAATTAGTCTTGGAGCAAGATAGAAAATCCTAATTCTGATAATTTCCGGTGAAATTTACTTCAATAAATAACAGGAAATGTTTATTTGTGAATAATTAGCACTGTTTATAAATGACACGATTTTAAATCTTCTATGCAATTAAATGTTAGGTCATTTAAAATAACCAACGAAGCGAAATGGAATGTAGACAATGGAAATTAGTTGCGAATAAATAACAAATTATGGAATTGCTGAAAATGTATAATGTTCTTCAGAAAAACACATTTAATTGTTAACGATTGAAAAAGATTTATCTATTAATATGGATTACTGTATAATGAATCTTTATATATTATATTCTCTTACTTGAACGTTTTATAAGAAAAACAATTAAGTTCATCATGCATGCTAGTTCTTTAATCCATAGATTTCTTACAAAAAGAGAGAGAAAATAGTAATACTACCGAAGGATACTTCGATGAATTATAATCTCTAAAACAAATAGCATTTATTTTTTATTTGAAAGATTATCTATAATAATAAAAGAAAGAGTCCGTCTGTCTGTCTTTGTGTATGTCTGTGGATCGCAAAATACCTACTTAGACTGCTCTAAAAAATTCAAAATTTTTAATATTGATTCCCTTTAATACCTACGTGTGAACCTGAGGCTTAGTTTTTTCATATTTGATTGTGATTTCAAATTAATATAATTAGTTTAAAAAAAAAAACGTCATCCACGTGGGATTGCGGGACCATAACAGGGCTTTAAAATACATGGACCGGGCCGAAACGGGGGCTTGACGCCATTCTCTATTAGTTCGATTGATTGAGTTTGGTAGAGATATGCGCTCGCCCTAAGGCTGCTTCATCATCTATTAGTGTTTGCTTTTTTAAGTGCACATGCGCCAACACGAATTTTTTTTTTGATTGTGAGTGCATTTTCACAAGGTAAGCATGCGTCTAAAAGGAACCAATGGCCCCCAGTAAGGCGGGAGCATACTGCTAGTATGTGCTAAGAAAAACAATTGCAACAACATAATGTCACCAATTAACTGTAGTTAACTATACAAACTGCTTGACTTTTCCCATTTACATTGGTTTAAACTAAAACTAAAAAAACTCCTTCGCGCAACAACCCATTACTGAGACAAGGCATGCCGTGCTCATTTCAGCTTTCGATACGGGGTGTTATGCATATGTCCCGGTAAGGTGGTCAGAATCACGTGGAACCCCCATTCTTTAGTTCCCAGGCATGTTTGGTACAAATTTTATCGACTCACTCAAGGGATGAAAGGATGGGCCAACCTAGCCCAATCGGGTATTCGTTCCCCGGACCAGTGTCGTGGCAATGCAAAGCTCTACCACAAAGCCCCTGGTCCTCATTGGTTTAAACAATTTAAAATAATAAACTTTAAACCTTTCTAAAATCCATTTATTCCTTTTATGTTAGCAAAATCCTCTTCGGAAAATCTGACAACCATCTTCCATGGGATATATCCATGGCCACGATAACAACAACATGTTAGCAAAATGCAGTTGTAATCTTAGATGAATGGATATGTAAATGTATTTTGCTAACATAAATCCTAAGATGACTGGGAATCTTTCTCAAAGAAGACATTATTATGCACGTAACTTAATCCTTTCCGAAATTCCCGGAATACAGAGACCAGATGTAATCCGGGTTCTATAATAAACAGCGCACATTGTTGGTTCTTTGGATTAAACTAAATATGAATGAAAGGATGTTGGTTGCAACAGAAATACAATAAATTATGCGTTACGGTAAATTATTAAGCATTATGGTATGGTATGGTATGGTATGGTACATATATATTCCAGCTTGTGTGCTTGTTCAGAGAACTGCTTATAAGCTTTCGTCAAGTGGGACAGAAACAGAAGGAATTTTTACAGTCACAAAGAAATGAATAACACATAGACAAATAACAACATTTATTGACTGTCACAAACATCCATGCCTGACCGGGATTCGACCCCGACCCCAGCAGCCTCAAAGGCTAGAGTCCTAACGATAGAGCCACCGGGCGGCTTATTAAGCATTTAAAGTTGCATGTCATTATCCCAGTTTATATGCATTAGCTTGTAAAACCGTCAAAAATCTAGAGATGTAGGCTTTGGAGGGAAAATATACCACTTATTTACTTCATGCTTGAAACAACCATTGAAAATTCATTTAATAAAATAAAAAATACCTAACAAAAATTGAAACCTTCCACAGACTCTAAATTAAGAATCTTCAAAATAAATATTATTACTTAAAATCTAAAATATTTTAATTTCACTTATTTTTGGAATATTTTAGAAACGAACGGATATAGTGTTAGTATTTGAAATATATTAATAAAATATTTTAAATGTATTTCCCTACATAGTTATTTATTTTAGGATTATATAAAGTTTTTCTAATTTTATGCACTTAATATAAAACTATTACCCCAATGCTTATAAAATTTATTTGTCTTCATTTACATTTTATTTTTATTTTCATTTTTCCAGTTCATTTAAATGTCCTTAGAAATACCTTAAAACTTGGGGTCTTAAAAAGGAACTTAGTGGGTTCTATATATAAAAAAAATCGTGTGTACTTGTGTGCACAATCATTTCTTTTTAAAGGCAGAATATCGCGTTTGCAAATAAAAATTCCCTTGTGAAATTTTATTTAACATTACTCTTTAACCCCTGTCATGTAAGAACTTCTTCTAGAAAGCGTTCATATTACAAATTCACACTATCACGGCTTGAGAAAGTTGTAATGGTCCTTTGTTATATGACGGGCGAGTATAATATTGTCAAGTTGTCCTTTAATGTAAGGTTCACCATCACAGTTACTTTAATTAATGGACACACTATGAAAAATATAGCATTCTTATAATTTTTGCAACAAGTGGGATAATTATATTTTTATTACCAACTCATCTCACTTAACTTTTTACTTCATATCGCACAATGCAAGATAAGCGAGAGATTTTCAATGTTCAGTCAATGTGAGTTCATCCCTTTTTAGTGCACGGTGTTGTAAAAATGTCACAATTTTGTTTCTTCTTGAATTTTTCACGTATCTTTTGCATTTGAATTCGATATATATTAAGGTATCTTTTCAAAAAATAAATTAATTTAAACTTATGCTAAAGTTTTAACTAGCGTGCGTAGTAGTGATAATTAACAGTGGAATGTAGGAGAAAAAGTGCATGGCCAACTATCAGAGAGATCCCAGCCTAAACTTTAGCAATGTATCCGTGAAGTTCGGTTGTATTTCAATACCATCCATTGATGATTTATTTTTAAAAACACAATATAAATAGATTTTTTCAATTGTGCTCTTTTTAAAATTTCGCATTGTAGTTAACAAGTAGTTCTTAGTTAAAAGAAAAATTTTATGCGCAAATGAAGTAAAAGTAAGACACGTACATTAATCTGTCATTAGGCGCGTTTACATGAGCCATCGAATCCATGGAATGCTAAAACTTTCATTAGGAGAAAAAGTGGTCGTGCAGGATTTCCAACCCAAAACTGAAGTCTGCGACCGAATCCATGGAATGAAACGTCAAACCCTCCTTGATTGCAGGGAAAACCCCTTATAAAACCTGCAATTATTGTTCTGCCTTGGTGATAATCCCCAAGATGGAAAAATTGCGGAGTTTTCTCTTTATTCTATGGATTCGATGGCTCCTATTGTGATTCATACCCTCAAACCTGTTTTAATCGAGATCTATGTGAAGTTTCAACTACAACTTTAAGAAACTTAAAGTTGCACTTCCGTGCTCAGAATGAAAAAAAGCAAACTCTTCAATACGAGTACTGTTTACTGCTGAGTTTTATTAGTATTTCACTTGGCAGGTTCTTGATATCTTTCTTGAAAAATTGAGTTGCTTGCGGATATGATTAAATTTCGTTTTTACTTTAGAGAAGATCGAAAATGCATTTTTTTAAAAAAAAAAGGTTAAATGTTATTTTTCATGTGTTTGGTGTTTCGACTCTAGTTTATATCAAGAAATGTATTAAGAAGATAAGAATTAAGGTGCGATAAGAATTAAGAAGGAAAATACAAAATGCAATATTAATCTTCGTTAGGTTCGGCATGAAATGCATTACTACACCTGATAAAGTGGACCCCACTTAACTGAAACTGGATTTACATGTTTTCTAAACATGTTCACAGCCTCATTTGATCTTACCTTAAATTTAAAAGCTCTTTTGGCCAATTGCTATACTCTGTCGATCATAACGCACACTTCGAAAACTATTTCTTGCTGTGACCTATCGAATGGTTTATCAGGGAACGGTGTGGGTGTCGCTGTTTATGTTTTTACACCTCACCCTAATTGGGTTTTCTCTTCGTTAGGGGTCTCAAACAAGATAGTCTTAGACAAGGGCGCGAACGTCATTGTTCTAGAAACCCCGACCAGAGATTAAGGGAAGACAGTGTTTTTGAAGCTTGCGCTCTAAAAAAAAAAGAGTATATACGTGTGACGAACTTTTTATTTATGCAACTAAATTAACTACATAATATTTTGCTGAGGCCTTTTACAACTGCTATAAGACGTACTTAAATATTTGACTTATTATTTTTTCTTAATTTTGATCGTTTATTCAGAACGTTTCCTAGTATATGCATCAAATGAAACTCGAAACAAGTGTCTGAACAGAAAAGCATTTCACTATTCATCGATGTATACACCATCATATACAAGCTTCATTTAAACTCTTTTGTGGTAATTGGAATCAAACATGATTGGATTGATTGGTCTGTAATGGATGTTCAACGCAGGGCCTGTCGATTCTGGTAATCGCAATAACAGGTTCAATGCGGCATACTCTTTCCGACTCAATTTAATACCTTCCAAATTTCTCTCGGCAGAATAAACACTGTTAACCAGTCAATTATAAGTGCCTAATTAACCAGCGTTATTAATGCTTTTATTCGACCCTTATCGCGCAAATGTTGGTGTTTAGTTTGGGTTACCAACTAATTAACAACACGTATAATTGACGACAAATAAAAGCTTAATTCCCAGCCGCCGTTAGCTAATAGTTGAGTTGCAGTTGTTCTAATTACGATAATATGCAATGTGCTGAGAATTAAAAAATACTTCATTTACAATAAGTCTGAGCTATAGTTATGCATATTTTGTTCATGCATTTTTAATGAACAAAAAATTTGCAAAGTGAAGCTTTAAAAACAATACATTTTTAAGAAAACCCCTCAGTTTTAAAATGAGTCTAATTTCTAATAATAAAATAAAACATTTTTGTTTTCATCGCAGTCGTTTAGATAGCACAACTACAATAAAAGAATAATAGTATTCCTGAAAGAAGTCGAACATTAACACGGAATAACTGATGTTTAATCCCATTTGAGACGTCAAATCGTGTTTGTTTTCTACTCGGCTTATTTATGTGTCAGAAATAGACATTTTAGACATTTCTTATTATTTTCTTGATATTCTTTCTAATGAATACTGTCAGCTTCAAATTGCTGTAACGTTTGACGTTTCTAAATTACAGTTTCACCTGAAAAATACATTTGTTTTGCTATTTATTGAAAAAACTGCAGTTATTTTGTTGCAGTCACAAATATCTGTTCATAATAGTACAATTTCAAAAAAATTAAACCCTACTTTTTATACCATTATCTCCATCTTTTTTCTGATAAGAATTTTAAACAAAATCAGCACGCTTTTGCAAACCAAACAGAAACCAATAAATTACCAGGCGTTGCCGACACTACTGTACAAATTCTATGATCCCAATATAAATTACATAAACTCATTATCCCCAATATATTGCTATTTCCTGCAGTTAAGCTAATATACACACCTCATATATCCCCTTCTAAGCCCCATATCAAGACCTCAAAAGGCCTAAACTAACTAATAATAATTCAAATAGCAGCTTTAATGGTAGACATTTCGTACCAATGAGTTATATGCTCTGCCATTGAATCTGAGCTGTATGACAGCTCTGGCGATAATCGATTACATTGAAATTGTTCTTGTGGGAGGTTTTGAATGTAAAGGAGATGGAAGTATGGGGAGTGTAGGGTGTCATTATTCACAAGGGGTTTGGTGGCCTTATTGGCTTGGTTCCAGGAAGTGATGTGAGATAGCTTTAATCCGGGAATATTGGCCATGATGAATTGTAATTTTGTTCATCCTTTTGTATCTTTTTCTAACTGGTATCCGTATTTTTGTGGGTGGAGGGGTTAGGAAAGGGAAGAAAGGGAATAAAATCCTTGCCAACTTAAGTGCATATATGCATGGAGAAGATCCTTCCCGTGTGTCAAGAGTTCCATAAATAATTTGTGAATCCATCCAGAAAACATGTTTAAAACATTAATTTTGTTAAGTCTAACAGATTTGAATATTATTTGAGAAATTTTCTTAATATATCTTAATGAAAAGTTATTTTGGCTAAACTGTATTCAGATAACTTTGTATGTAAATATTACCTTACAAGAGTTTCCAACTAACGGACCAACCGCGCTTTTCCCTCTGCCTTTCTACTATTTGTTTTAACCCAAGTTAGGTTGGCACGGAGTGTAACTAATATCCGCATTTATGTGGTTGGAGGGGTGAAGAAAGGGAAGTGGGATTAGATAAGGCCAGCAAATAAATGTGTACTTTTCATTTTTAAAATTATCTGTATGAAAATAAATTTAGAAATTGCTATTCATTTATACCATACTAGTTTATGAAAAAACTATAAAAATAAGAACATTTGTGATCCAAATATATTGAAATTGGGAATAAAATATTCCCATCGGTTACAGGAACTAGCGATTTCTTCTAGTCAAATGGCATGGCGTTTTTAGCTTTTTTTAGACCATTTCACTTATTATACCATTTCTAGCCAGAATGTAAGCTACGAAAAGACTCCCTTCCCCCATCCCTTCACTGGATTTTCTACACTCTTAAAACGAACGAGCGATTTTAACTCAGTCTGAGTAATTTTCACTGCTCCAGTCTTGAAAATGCACTTCTCCTCTTGAAGTGGATCCTTTGTGTGTTAAACCTCCGATAGGATCATTCCAAACGAGTGATTTTAACTCAGTCTGATTTAATATTCACTCCTTTCCAGTGTCGAAAATGCCCGTCTCCAACTGGAGTGGATTTCACTCGTTTGTTTTAAGAGTGTACGAAAAGGGGGGAACATCGCTTATATCTAGTACAGACAAAATAATAAGACTATAAACAGTTAGTTTTTCCCCATGGTGGGGGAAAAAAACGAAACAGCTATAAATCACCCCGTTCCTATGAAAACCGCACTCGTGGAGGGGGGAGGAACTGCTTTCCAAGCTTACATTCTAAATAGACCTACTATAATATTAGTCAGTTCAGCATTTGTATTAGTCAATAATTGTTTTACATATTTCTGAAATAAACTTGCACAGTTATAACTTTTTATGGGCCATTCTTTGTAAAGATGTGAGAGCAGCTCCGCTCTAAGCTGAGCAGAGGAAAATCAACTTTGCAGAGTGCAATTAGGTGAACCTTTACCATCTCTGATGCAGGCGCTTATTTAAGATCAGAACTTATTTTCTGTATCTGAAAATCGGCTTCTCCATGTTCTTAATTCTTTCAGTCCCAGTGATGCCATTTGGCACTATCGCTTTCAATATTTTGTTCTAAATGATTATGCCCCGTTATTACATCCAAACACACATTATTCGACTCTTCACACACCGTTCTATTAGACAATATTTTTATTAAATCTCAATAGAAGTCAGAACTGCTATTTTTTTTTATTTTGAAAATAGCTAACAAGCGTTTTACCTGATTTTTGAAAAGTTCACTTCAGTTCCTCATTTAAAACATAATTTAAACTATTTCGGTTAAAATAATTATTAAATTTTTTTTGATAATATGGTCAGATACCTTAAAATATATAACTCGAAGGGTTTTTAGGTAACATATATTTTTTTATTTGGTTGTTTTCCACAGTTAAAAAATTTTGGCATTATTTCAAAAACCATATAAAGAGTTAAAATGATTTTTTTTTCTTATGGAAATCTTATATTTGACCGAAAATAAGCTTATTTTGTGAATATCAGATGTTTCTGTAGTGTAGTAAACTTTTGGGACTGAAAGGGTTAATCTAAATCACCAAATACAAGATATTTTTTTACCAATTGAGTAATTGAGCTTTACACCCAAACCGTTTGGTTGGGTGGAGAACTAATTTAATTAAAATTAGTTTACAATAAACGGGATATAAACTATATACATGTACTTTATAACTGAAGATTTGTAACCCTCATTTGTTACTAATAATTCATAAAATTTGTTAAACCTTATCTTTGTACTTAAAAATTGGCATTATAATGATTTAAGTTTCTCTAAGGAGTTACATAGGATTAATTACTTTCATGGGGATTATACCTCAAGGGATCTCAGTGGAGATAGATGATAGAGAGATGTATACTTATCATGTTCATTATTCCATATATTTCGATGATAAATTTTAATTTGCATCAATTTCAGGGAAAATGCGATTTAATGTTATTCTCTTTAAAGTATTTTTTGATTGGAGATTTAGAGTTACTAAAATTTTAGAGTGAAATAATAAAATTATTAGTTTTATTTAAAGTTGTAAGCTAAAACTCTCTAGTAATCTGTCTAAAAATATTAATTTTGGTATTAGAATTTTTAGAAATTTATATTAAAAAGATAATTAAAGTTTAATTTGTGAAAATACCATCGATTGGTGTAGCTATGGTTCAAAAATCTTGGATTTTTTTTTGAAAAAGTACAAATTGGAAAAAAAACCAATGAAACACTTTTGATTTTACGTTTTAAACATTGTATAATTAAACTTGATATGCAAGTAATTTTTGTTAAATTTTATTTTTTTGTTATTTTTTTTAAAACAACATTTCTTTTTCGTTTAAGAGTTTAGAGAACGGTCAGAATCATTTGGCTTAACTTTGGCCGAAGTATGAAACACTTACTGCCTTGGGCTGTTAACATGATTTAATTCTATTATTAAAAAGTCTAAACATAAAAATTATTACTTTTATATAATACCATTTAATTTCTTCAATTTGAATGAAAAATCCTGAACAAAAGTTTCAAAGATGATTTTTTCTATATTTTTCAAAGCAAGCAAGGAATGTCAAGGAATGTGTATTTATTAAAAAAAAACGATTTAATTTTAAATCAACAACTCAGTAATTAGGCATTCTACATATACGTTTTTTTATTACTGATTTTGAAAATTGTCATTTTTCAATGTTTATTTTAATGTCTAGTTTAATTCCTAAATATTTTTAGATGTTTTAAATAAAAGTTTGAAAAATAATTTTTTGTCGTTAAACGCTTGTAGAAGTAGGATCGTTATTTTGGTGTTCCCACAATATTAGAAACAATGCAAACTTTTGCACAAAATAAAAGCCATTGTTTTCACCTTTCTCAATATAAAATAAGCTGAAAGTGAGTGATTTTAGGATTATTAAAAAAATATTTTTTTCGACGCTGGGCCCAAAGTTACCAAATCCACAGTATTTTGCCTTATGCAAATGGGGAATCAATTATTTTATTTGTATTTCAGAAATATTGCAATTGTAAAAATCCTTAACCATTAAAAAAATATTAGGTTCACTTGCTTTTAAAGAAGCGCATGAACAAAAAATTTAGCAATAAATAACACATTTTATTAGTCGTGACTTTAAATGCAAATAATAATCCTTGAAAATTAACAATTCATTGAAATAGTAACTGCAAACAAAAAATGTTTAATAAATAACTTTAAACAAATAATTCTTTAAATTAAAATGTGTATGTAATATGAATTTGACTTGATAAGCATACAAATAATTTCCCGGCGTAAATAACATTTTCAAATACACGTATACATTTTTTAGACAATTTGTAAACGCAGCAAATCATTTTTTTTCACAAAGGGCTAAATTCAAAAGTCTTTATCTCTGTTTAATTGAATTCCTTTGACAATTTAATAAAAAAACAAAACTTAACCAAATAATTGCTTTTCATTTATTTAATATGTTTCTTCTGTTTGTTTAATTTGAATAATTAAAAGACTAAATTTTGAAATTATACCTTTTAAATACATAACTTTCGAGGATTTATCTATTAAAATATTCACAATGAGTGAACTCTAGATTCCTCGGTTGCGTTAGAAATATTTTTATTAATAGCTTGCACTTCTTTTTATATATTTGTCGCAATGCAAGTGTCACTAACACCACGACAATATATTTTATTTCCTTTATTTTTATTGAATTCAGTACAATTTTCGATTTTGTTAAAATACTAAGCAGGATTTTATCCAATAACTTCACAGGATGAAATATATTGCTGCTTTTTCGTGTTCATCATTTAAGAAACTTTTTTTAGTCTTCTTACCGGGATTGTTAGAAATCAAAGCTAATTGTTTAATAATTTCTATTTTTAATAAATTAACGCTATATTTAATATGTGATACACATTAAAAAATATTGGTAATTTTTCAAATATTTAAATTTGAAACGTTTTTAAGTTATTCAAATTTTAGAAAATTTAGCTTGTTGATTTTAACAAAATGAATGTAATGCTTAGCCTGATTTCTCTATAATAAAAAAAAAGCAAGTAAAACAATCTTTTTGGGTGCAACTTTTAAATGTCTACAAAAAAATCGGAAATATCTTATACAAATTTTATTCAACAAAGGAATCTCGTGTTAATTTTGAGATAAGGCGAAAAGGAGTCTTTTAAAGATTAATGGAATTTATCATTGAAAAACTTATTTCAGCAGAAGTTTTACCAGTTATGCAAACTTGACAGGAAATCGGATAAATTAAATTTAGTGATTAAAGAACAACTAAAAATGCCCATAAATATGCTTCTTGGTTATTAGAAGAGTTTATATTTTAAATTAATGAAAAGAAATTTAGGAAATTATAAATTAAGGTTATTTTAAAAATAATTTTAACATTCCCATACTAATATTCAAAGTGTTCAAGACATCTTAACTCCGTTTTCTTATTACAACGGGCACATTACCAGACTTTTTATCAATAGAAACTTGCTATTAATATGCCGATGTACCACACAACTTTGTGCAATACTCAACACCATAGAACATTCTTTTTAATGCGAGATTTATATAAAAATTTACTTTTCTTATATATTTAACATACGGAATTTAACACTTGCATAACAAAACTTTTAAAAGGCGGTAGGATAACAGAATTTGCATGCCTTATTAAGGTTATGTGTTTAAAAAAATATTTGAAATGTAGGTTACATTAAACATTCCTGAAAGTGTATGAAAAGTACATTATTTCAATAACTGTCAATTGGCTTGTTTCTAGGGACGTATTTCCTTCCCGATTTCATTCCTGTCAATTCTTTGATTAGTGATCAAATTGGTACCCTATTTCCACGTGACATTTATTCACCAATCGAAACTCGAGAAAGAATTTAGTGTCATTTAGCATTTCTGTTACCATTTTGAGACCTAAAACATTTACCATTAAAAGATATAAGACAAATACTTTATGTGGTAAACAAATAAACATTTATGATCCCTGATTACGTATACACTGTAAAAAAGCAGTTGTTTTTAACAGTTAAAAACTGTCAACTTTGACGCCAGTTAGTAACTGTTTTTTACAGTTCAAAACTGTATTTTTATGCAGAAAAACTGTAATTTTAGCAGAGAAACTGCTATTTAAGAGGGGAGAAACTGTTAAATTAGACGTGCAAAGAGTCACGTGATTAAGACCATCGTTAAGCACAAATACCCAATACTAGCCCTAGCGACCGAGTAATTAGTTTGTCGCAGACGGGTTTGGCTCTCACACGACAGGTTCCTGGATCAAAAACAGGCCCGTTCATTCCTCTTCCATGAACCTATTGCGTGCGAGCCCAATACTGAACCGTCTACGACAAAATAACAGGGTCTGAGGGCTAGTATTGGGTATTTTATTTTAGCCAAAAGTTTCTCCCTGTTAAAATTACAGTTTTCCTGCTAAAAAAAAATTACAGTTTACCTGCTGAAAAAAGTGTGAAAAACACAGTTTTTAACTGTAAAAACAAGTTTTTTTACAGTGTACAAATCTTCTGTAAAGTAAAATCCGAAGAATTCTGCAGCTGTTGCATGAACCACCCACTTTCCCCAAACTCTCACTGCGGGGCGCTGCAAAACTTTCCCCAATCCCGGCGAATCCCGACCCGAAGTAATCACGTGCTATTTTCCCGCAGTAAGCGCTCTAGAACAGTTCCAAAAAAGCGCGCGAGCGAACATTTTTACAAAATCGTCTGATCTCTCTCTCCCCTTCTCCCTCCCCCACCGAATGAACTTTTTATTAAAAAAAATTCCAAGCATGTTTCTCGTCTGCTACTATCACCGTACAGTTGATTGAAGCGAAGAAAAACTTGTGTCGGAAAAAGTTTTAATTTTTTTTGTGTGATGTTTTTCTGCGATTCGTTCGAACCAAACTCTGTTCATGTTGCTGGTGGTTTCTTGTTTTTGGACTCCATGGATATCGAAGATAATACTATGGTTAACTGATCGTCATGGATTAGTTTTATCGAGGTGGTTAGTGCTGAACAGTGAAAATGTGACCTAAATGTATATTTCGTGATTGGAAATGGAAACTATAAATGCATCGTTGGGAAATTGAATTTTTCGAATGATATGTTTGCTGTGACAGAATATGCATTGGCAGAGCATTTTTCTAGGTAAGATTTTAGTACAGTTCCAAAACAATTTTACTTTTTTTTATGCTAGGGTAGACTGACCAGTGAGTGAACAGGCCCCAGTGAATGAACAATTGGTAAATAGAATTAAAAAATAAGGATTGAAAATCATTCCACTAGATGGATTGGCAACACTGACTTCCTCCCATCTAGTAGGAAGCTATCTGACATATGGTTGGTTTTCCTGGTCATTATATCTTGGTGTTCATTCACTGGCAAACGCAGCGCCTTAAACGTTCATTCACTGATTAGTCTACCCTATGAGTTTTTTAAATACTTGATGAACGTTATTCGGTAATTGTTTTTATCCTATATTTAAAGATAACCAACGATATAACATAACATTTGAATTTTGTTTCCAACAAATTTCACTTTTATATAAATTTAAGAAGGTAAATTACATTACAAAAAATTACTGACCTAAATAAGGCAAACATTGTTCTTGTAAAAAAAAATGCTAAGAATGGCTTTGCTGACCAATATCTGAAGCATAAATGAATAATTCTTATGCTTTAACGCGACATTTAAAAAACCAATTGCATTTTGAACAAAAATATCTGAAATTTTAGTGTTAACCCGGCAAAAGGCGCAGTGTATTTATAATCTCAAAGATTTTTTTGGAACTAAAGTACTTTGTTACTATTTTTTTTAAAAAGTTTTTAAATCTTTAAGAATTGGTTAAAAAGACACTCGATCAATTTTTGCAGAGGTGCCCTTAAAAATAGCCATCAAAATGTGTCGTCAATAGTCCGCGTTTGCTCCCGGGTTAAGATAAAAATGCACTCTTTGTTCTAAAACAGATATCTCAAGAGCGATTCCTTATATTTTACTGAACTTAAATTTTCTTCCTCGCTTCTCTATGGTATTTTTGTACCGAATACTTGACATTTTAAATGAAATACTAAGCTAAGCGCCAAGATAGCGTAGAAAAACAAGTAAAAAAAGCATATTTTCGTTTAAATTAGTTGTCTGAGAATATTAACATCACGAACTGTCTTTTTTAAAACTTAATTGTAAAAGGTTAGTATTTTTCGTATTACGAAGTATAATTTTTGTTTGCACTATTTTGAGTTATAACTTTAAAAATAGTTTATAGAATGAATAAATCTTAAGTATTAATTATTAAATTTTAATTGTAAATCTTTTCTTGTAAATACTTTTTAAAAACTTTTCTACAACACAATCTTTTATAAATTTTTTTCTGATGTAAATTTTGAATGTATTTTCTTCAATATAAGCTTCTGCTTGTCTAACTTATTATTTTTGTGGTCATTAGAATTCTTACTGCATGCACCACAGGAAGAAAATGTTTTTTAAAAAAATACATTAAGAACATCAACAAGGAAGGTGATTTTAAGGAAAATTCTGGCATAAGCTAATAAAGTTTTCTTGGCTTACAAAATTACTTTCTTTCGAGTAATTAGAAAAATGTAATCTTGTCCTTTTTGTGAATAAGAATATAATGAAATCTTAAATTATTCATCTGGACAAGGCATTTAAATAATGAGTTCTTTAATATGTTTACGTAGGCAGTAGTAAGAATTTAAGTTAATGCCACATTTAATTTGCTTTTTACATTTACGCATTTAGATGAGAAGACTTCAATATTGTATTATTTTATTATCTTAAATTTAAAGTTCTAAATAGTACCTTGATCAAAAAGTTCTCGGAATAACCACCTCCCATCGTTCAGATTTTAGTTTTTTTTTTTTAAGTTGGTGCATCTGTTGTTGATATTCCCTCTAAATCTTAGCGTTGCAAATCTATCATTTGCAAAAATTATGTAGCCAAGAGTACATCTATCTCTGTGCTTTGGCGACTTTTTTCAATTTTAGAAATTGATTTAAATTTGCAACAAAAACTTGTATCAAATTTTGCATAAAAATGGATTTAATGGCACGCGAACGTTGACAATGTTAAAAAAGTGTTTCCGCAACGATTTTCTGAAGTAAGCGGTCGTTTAACAGTGGCACGAGCGGTGATGAAAGTGAGGTCTTTTGGCACCAGTTTTGCAGCTACGCGACGGAAACGCAAATCATTATCCAAAATTTTTTGGAACTATCCATAGTCAATGTTCAAGTTCTCGGCTATATCTCTGATGGTTAATTTGCGGTTATTGATCAACAGTTCTTTTATTTTATCAATGTTTTTTTTATCGGTTTTCGATGTCGATTGTTTTCCACGGTGTTCATCATCTTCGATTGACTCACGACCACTTTTGAACCGCTCGTGCCACTGGTAAGCGACCGTTTTCTTCAGAGAATTGTTGCAGAAATACTTTTCTAACATTTTCAATGTTCGCGTGCCATTAAATCCGTTTTTAAGCAAAAATTGATAAAAGTTCATTGTTGCAAATTTAAATCCATTACTAAAATTGTAAAAAATCTCCAACACACACAGAGATAGATGCACACTTGGCTACGTAACTTTTGCAAATGTTAAGCTATGACGCTAAGATTTGGAGGGAATATCAACAACAGACGTACCAACATAAAAAAAAAATCAAAACTCGAATCGAAATGATGGGAGCGCTCCACGGTGGCTATTCCGGTAACTTTTTGATCAAGGTATTATTATACAAGGTATTTTTAAAATGGTAGTGAACTAAAGTCTAATATCGAAACAGTATGAAAGCAAAAGGAAATCGTAAGCTCACTACATACATTTTGAATTATCTAGAAACACCAATTCTATTACATAATAATTTGCTTATTTATGAGGAAATTATTTGTCTGGAACACAAGACATATATACAAGAATTTTGAAAAATCATGGTCGCTTGGTGGAGTTTTAGTTGATCGAAACAAATCTCACTACAAATAAAATCAGCAATAGAAATTATACTCAAGGGTTAAGATCCCCTATAGTTATGTTATTTACAAAAAATTTCAAAGAAATGCATTCAAAACACATAATTTGTATTAATCTAACTACATGTTTCAATAAATTATGCCAATTTCAATAACATTAATCAGTGTTAGTAAAGTTAATTGTGGAAGAACTGAACCGGCAACTAAATTGTGAAAATTCGTGACCTACATCGATTTATTCTTTAATTGTGTGACTTTTTATGCTATAACTCAATAAGTACTGAAATAGTAAGTATTTTAACAAAATTTCATTAGAGATATTTAATAATGCATTGCATTTTGACTGCAAATATATTTTTATAAAAGATTCTTGGATAAAAGAACACTTCATTGGTGTGTCACAAGCTTCTATATATCTTGATTGGTTGGATGGTAGACATATATTTTCAGGCTTGTGTGCTTGGTCAGAGACCCGCTTATAAACCTTCGTCAAGTAAGATACAACGCACATACGTGACAGATGCTGCCATCTATCGCGCTCCACTTTCACAATTTAGACATGTCCCTGAAGGGGAGGGAAATAGTCTTAATACCCTTGGGAAACTGCTCAATGACCGCCCACAGAACTGTCGGACCCAACAGTTTTAACGAGCACGTACTCTGCATATACTCGACAAACACGAAATCCATGCCTTATCGGGATTCGTACCCGAACCCAAAAACTTCAAAAGATAGCTCCCTAGCCGTTGCGCCACCGGGTCGGCCTATATATCTTTATTTCAGAACAAAAATATCCTTAACTTTACCCTACATTTTCTTTGATCTTATGAATATAGGCTCTAAAAATTATTTAAGGTTTGAAAAAGCGAAACAAAAATTTCATCTATCAATGAAACTGCAACTTAGTGGCTATCCATTAAAGCTTTAACCCCTTCTTATTAAAGTTTTTCAGTTAAGAAATGCACGTTTCAAAGATTAACAAATATTTATCAATTTCTTATGTCTAAACCACTTCCTTCGTAAAAAATTTACCAGTTACGGATTATCAAATATAAGTGATTACTTTTGCAATTCTGCTATTTCTCAATTCTGAATAAGACAGATTCTGGCGAGTATACTTGGATATCATAGAATCCCGTATCATTGTGTCTTTGGAGTATAACCATAAAAGAAAACGTTACAATCAATTACATGATGACATTTCTTATATTTGTTTTTCTAAATCCCCTAAATATCTGTGGTTTGATAGATTGTGTTAGATACTTTGGTTTAATATAACAGTTTTAAAAAATACTGTAAAATACTGATTTATTTGTCAATATATAGTATTTATTTCGAACTATAAATATTATTTTGGTGTGCGACGTTTTTGATTTTATAATAAATTGTGTAATTCATTTAATTTTAATCTAGATTTTGATTATTTATATATTTTAAAGTTACAAGGTAGTAATAAAATGCTTTGAAATAAATAAAAATTCCAGACACACTTGCATTTTTGAAAAACGTTTATTAAGTTCCTTTGTAAATTTATTCAACTTACCCAAAACATAGATGCATTAAACTGTACTCTAAAATTTTTGCTTTAATTGTCTTTAAGAACGAATGAGCCCAATCGACTGCTTGTCTCCATCCCAAAGTGCCTCAGTGTTATCCAATAGGAAAAAATATTTTCTAAGTCACATTTCCCCGTTTGTATTAAATATTTTTACAAGCGGTTTTTTTTAATTATAAATGTTGATAATTCACAGGTATCTTTAATAACGTGTTTTTTTCAAATTGCTTCGAATACATAAAAAAATACTCGAACCGATTTCAGAAAGTGGGATTGCAGGGACCTGTAAGTCACATTTAACACATACAAAACCCGTTTGCAAGAATATTCAATAAAGCTGGGGGAATGTGGCCTAGAAATATATTTTCTAAATCCGATTAACACTGAGGCACTTTGGTTTGGAGAACCACGATTCAGCGAGCTCATTCATCCTTATGGAATTTGGAATTTCCCTTCTTTTATCTGCACACTTACCAACTCTAAAATCTACTTAAAATTTCACACTCTGATGTATCTAAAAAACAAAAAGAAAAAAAAATAACTCCAACTTTAGTGGAAAGATTTAGCTACGAGAGAGACGCTTGGTTCATAAAAACAAACCTAAGCACAAAACTGCAGGCAAGAGAAAATGATTAGTTTCTGTATCACATACCCAAAGCACATTCAAGGAGAAAGATTTAAGGGATATATATGCCGCCAAAATGAAATCTGGGAGTTGATTCTTGGAATATTTTATCAAGAGAGTCTGTTTTTTCGTAAACGTTTTAGTACTGCCAACCAGTATTTTGTTTTTTTTAAAAGGAAATCTTTTTAATATTTTTATTTGTTATTGCTATGGAATATTTTTAAGTGTTTGTGGGTTTCTTCGTGATTAAATTTAAGTAAGTTTGATATTTAAAAGTGTATCATATGAAATGTAATATATGAAGTGAAGACCTAATAATATTGGGTTGCAGATTAACTTAGTAGCAGCTTACGATAACAATGTAGATTTTTTTTAATAAAATGCTATTTTAACGTTACAATATTGTTTCTTATATAGTTTAAAAAATTGCTGCTGAATAGATTAAACTAACCGATAAAAACTTAACAAAATAGTTATTTTTTAGTTAAGATCTTAAAAGAGTGAGATGATTTTACGAAAACATCTTCTATTCTAAATAATTATTTTACCTGAAAGTTGTGGCTAAATGATCACAAAAAAAAACTTATTTTCTGCTAATTTTGAATGGATCCATGAACTTCTCGTCAAATTTGGTAAGAAGCAATAAACTCAAATCCACATTATTCTGAAGAAACTTTTTCATAGTAAATCGCTATAAAAAATAAACTTTTAATTGCACTGCAAAAAAGTCGCCTTTTCTGACATTTTCCAAACCACGACAGTTTGAAATAGTTTCGCTTACTTTACTGTCTTTCACCGTTTTCCTAACTTCGTTTACAGTTCAAAACAGTCTTCTCCTAAACAGGTAATTAATTGCGTCACTTTGGGGGACAAATTAACATTACCATTTATCTTCATTCCGTCGAGATTCGGCGACTTGGTTCGTATGACGCTTGACTTGTAATTCGTATGCGGGTTGGACTTGAAGCGAAACCGTTGCTTTATCTTTAACAGTGCAAATGAAGAGTAAGGGGAAGAACAGCTTGATTGCTTTAGAGTCTTTCCGTAAATGTGTCTTGGGGCTGGGGAGCTCAGTCGGTTAGGTACTCGTCCAGCATGCGAAAGGTTCCAGGTTCGGGTCCGGGCATCGCCGAAATAACTACCGACCTATAAACTGCTTGTGCAGCCAAAAATGCCCGTCGAATAATACCCCATGTAAGGTAGTGCACGTTAAATATCCTTCAAAGTCCTGACGCTCATCACTTGACTGGTTGTAAAATACGAAGCCCATCTCAAATAGTCCTCGTGTAGCTCTAGTACGACGATAATTCTAACCTAACCGTAATTGCGTCTGCTTGGAGGACATTGGCGACCAGAAACTGGTTTTTCTTTTGGTTCTTCATTCGCGGTACAAACATGCAACTCGTATCCACTGATCTCTGGCGTGAATAAGGGTAGCCGCGAAAGATGAACAAAGTGTGTAAACGGTTTCTTGACACCAGTTCAGGCGATTTCTCGCTATCATCCCAAAAAAAGGCTATTAAGGAAAGCCTACGTAATAAAGCGGCTCTTCCCCTGTGCTCTTCAAATATTTAATCAAAAACCCATTTTAATATAGTAAAGTATTTGAAACAGTTACAGTATTTTTGCAGTTTTTTTGGCAACTTAGTTAATAGTTAAAATCAGTATTTGCAGTTCATAATTTTGCAGTTCATAACTTGCCAGTATTCAATACCATCGTGCGTTTCAAAGTATTAAATAACTAAAACGCGCATAAAAATAAAGTCTTCTTAATATGCATCTTAACCCATTACCGAAGACTAGAAACAAAATTGTAATTGCGAAAGGGAGATTTCTGCTTAAGTTAACTATATAAACAGTATATACCGATAAAAGATTTATGTAGAACGAACAATTTTTGTAAGATAAAATGAATGACACAAAAACCGAACTTAAATTTTGTTGAACGTTTTTATTCTAAAATGAAGGTCTTATTGGTATTTATATAGGTCGTTAATGGTGATTTGTTAAAATCAAATTTTTAAAATAGTCTTAGAAGAAAAGTGTTTTGATTTTCCTAGTAGCTTGCTGCATTCTAACGTTCCTTTTTACCAACTACCCATTTCCTCTTACGACCCAAGTACAAAAGGTTTTTTTGTGTAGTTTCGGTTTTTTTAAGATCCTATGATGTTTCCAATATTGGATGCACCATGCTGTTAAAAATCCTAATAAAAAAGTTATGATAAAATTTGATAATTACGATGCTCATTGATTATCAATGTTATTTAAAAATAATTGCAAATAATCTCAAATGATTTCGGTTAAGGGCTTATATTGTAAGTATGGTTATAATTAAAAAATAATTATGTATTTATATATTATTTAACGTCCTACTGATTGTAGTTCAAATTTTTCTAACTATTACTAAACTATTTAACATTTTAAAAATTAATTATACCCTGTTAACAATTATAAATTGATACGAATTTCTAGGAGTTTTCATTCAAAATTTTCCATTGACATAATATCATTTATCTTAAAATTAGGTTTATTTAGTAAATAGTTTAAAAGAACTTTCAATAATACTCTCAATTCTTTAAAATTTCAATTTTATCACTTGTAGAAAGTTCTTTTATTTGGTTGCAGTTATAGTATCAAAAATGAAAATGAGTAAAGTAATGAAAAGTAAAGTAAACGTTAATTTGTATTTCCGACAAATGAACATTTTATTACTTTCTAAAAATACTAATATTCGTGAGGTAAATAGTATTTTATAGTTGGAAAATAGTAGTAATCAACAATTTTAGCTATATATGCCAAAAACTATTTTATAATATTTTGAACCTAATCGACTTAAATAAGAGAATTTATTAGTAGTGGTAATTTTCAAACAAATTGTCAGTGTGTTTTAATTCTCTAGAGTTTTGGCATATGCTTTCTAAAAAATTTATTGTAAAAGAAATATTGTATTTTGAATTAATTTAAGAGAAGTTTTTATCTTGTAAATTAATTTTTAAAGGAGCTAAGTTTCTCCAATACCAACAAAAATATCGATTTAGTTTTGCTGTGTTAACCATCTGAACGGCTTTGAAATCTTCCAAACGACTTGGGCAAATATGTATCTTTCTCTGTGTTTACAAAATTCAACTATTTCTAATTTACTAAACACGATGCCAATAATTTAAAAAAAAAAATAGAATATCAATAAAAATTTTCTGTTTAAATTCTTTAAATTAAATTTTTAAAAAAAGAAAAACTGGTTCATAAAATACGAAAATGCCGGATTTAAATATCAAACTGAAATATTTAAACCCTGTAGTATGTTTTCACATAAAAATGCCAATTTTCACATAAAAATGCCAATTTTCACATAAAAAGTGCCTTTATTTAAATTTAGCATCAAATGTTTAACTGACATTTAACCATTTAAATTGATTTTAAAATTTCAGAAACATAACTGTACTTAAATCGGTAAATCTCCAATTATCTTTTATGTAACGATATCATTTTTTGTTATGCATAAGAGTTTCTTGAATAAAAATAAGGATGGATCAGTGAGAATATTTGCTTTTCTTTTAATAAAATAATTTTTATGAAGTTCGGGTGTGTACCTATTAATATAAATATTTTCTGAACATAAGCTTTATTTTAAAAATTCCATACCTAAATGTATAAGAATGAATAAATACTGTTTAAAAATAATAATTAGGTGGAAAAATAAATTTGAAGTAAAAAAATAGGTTTTAAATTATGCGTCATATGTTTTCTTTAAAATAAAAAATTGAGCTTTTAAAATTTTCTAAGCATAAAATCTCTATCTCCCGAAGGTATCAAATAGTGCTATTAAAAAGTTCGCTATCGACATTTATTTTAGCGTATTGGTTATCATATTTAAAGGTATTTTATTATTTGTAAGATACAATCCTTAAAGATTCAGAAAATTATAGATGCAGATAAATTTCAAACTGTGTGTTTGTATAGCTAATGGAAATATAGAAATATGTGATATAAAGCTGGAAAACTAGTTATGTAAATTGGAATTTGGATGTTTTTGTTTTGCAGTCTGTTTTCACATTACTATATTATGTAAATGTCTAGAATACTTCAATTCAAGCAGAAAAATTATACTGTTACTTTCAGATTTGCAAAATCAAGAACATAATAATATAAACGTGTCTACTTTCTCTTAAAAATTTATTCTAAGCAATTTCTATATTCCATTTTTGCAATATATTCCTTATAGATAGAAACTCTCCAAATGTATTTTTCAAGTAACAAAAAGAAAATCTCTTTGAGAACTGCTCACAAATATCACATACGATATAAAACCTTAAGCTGTATTGCTAACTATTCTATAAAAAAATGTCTGGTATATAGTGAATGTTACGTAAAACTTTTGAAGCCGTTGGCAAACGGGTATGCGCTCTAATCCTTTGAAAGCATTATGCAATGTTTACCGGTATCTACTAGAAATGGAATCCCTTACTGTTCGAATATGCTTTGAATAAAGCAGATACTTTACGTAAAGACTAATATAAAAGATATAACTTTTCTGAAGATATATGTTATGCATTAATGCAAATATGTATACATTTAAAAATCTTTTATCCTTTGTTATTCAACGAGTTATTTCTTATAATGTTTAACCTCCTAAGGCCCGAGCAAAATCCTACACGTATATTTTCAAATCTAAACATACTTTTCATACAAATATATGCTAATAAGTATGTTTTGCAAAGAAATTTAAAAATATGTATATTTAGTAGTTATTTAGGGACACGCCTTAAACTCTAAAAACGCTTTTATTGTGCATTAATTGCTAAAAATGATATATCACTTATTAGTAGTTAACAGATTATTTTATCATTGGTTTTAATGTAAAATGCTTTTAAAATGAACTACTAAAATAACGTTTTGAAAAGTTTGAAAAAAAAATATTAAGAACTTTACTATCGTATTGATAACTTCAACTTCAATTTTTTATAGTAATAAATAACTGATACCTGTAATCAAGAATGATAGCTGATATTTGGATCTTCTTCTATTGGACCAGGCTAATTTGGAACTAGTTTTTGTGTTAATTGCTTCTGGGAAGCTTTTAAAAAATGTCCCCAAATGGGGACGCCAGGTCGCAAGAGACCAACATTAAATTTATTTTTGTTGATACTTAGTTTATTTTTTCCTACTGAACGATTGCTTTTTCACTGTTTGTTCATTAGCTATCTATATTAGACTTAGCGTTTGCCAATTGTGTTATACATTGTACAAAGTTGTAAACCGAATTGGTTATCTTCACCATGTTTCCTGTAATATAACTTATTAAACGTTTATTCCTTCAGAAACTGCTTTGAATCAAATACAATAGCTACTATGTTAATATTCAGGTCCATTTCTTGTGTCAACTTCTTGTTCTTAAGTTTTAAATATGTTTACTATTTGCAACGAAAGTTTTCTGAAAGGTTCCATAAATCTTAACAATTGGCGACTATTTTTTAGTATCATAACTCATTTGATTTGTCTCGCAGTCACTTAACTTAGTTTGAAAAGCATATACAGGGTTAGTCAAAATGAATAGGAAAATAGTTGATAGGTTGACAATTTATCTGTCCATAGGTAGCTGTAGTTTGGTTACAATAAGAATACATTCGCGTAAAAATAGTTTTCCTATCATTTTGACTAACCCTGTACTTATTTCAAATTAATAGAACACATATAAAATTCTAATTATATATATTTTTTTATCTACAGTGTTTTTTTTTACAACAAAGACAATTAGAGAGTTCCTGACACCACTGTAAGGGCTGGGGAGCCCAGTCGGTAAGCACTCGCTTAGCATGCGGAAGGTCCCAGGTTCGGGTCCGGGCATCGCCAAAATAGCTGCCGACCTATAAACGGCCCGTGCAGCCAAAAATGTCCGACGAATAATACCCCGTGTAAGGGACTGCACGTTAAATATCCTTCAAAGTCCTAACGCTGCGTACGATGTCGCCCTTAACGGTTGTGTTGGGTGCCAATTCAGGTGTTGGCTCGTCACCTGACTGTGGTTCTAAAATACGACGCCCGTCGCCAATAGCCCTCGTGTAGCTCTAGTGCGACGATAATTCAAACCTATCCTATCCTATCCTGACACCACTGTAACTATCCACTATGATTTATAATAACGATTAATATAATACTACCATGATTTTTAGCCTACTTTTCTTTTTTTTTTTAATTCGAAGAATTAAAAAAAATAAAAAAGTAGGTATTGACATGCGGTCGATGTCCGTCCGTCCGTCCGTCTGTCTGTCTGTCCGTCTGTCCGTCCGTCCGTCCGTCTGTCCGTACCCCCCTTCCAAAATCGGTTCTATCCATCCGATCTTAAAAATTCTTTTTTTGTTAGAAAGCTATGACCTCAGAGACCCGACTTTCATACTTTTTGTCCGTCTGTCTGTACGAACGGACGGACATAAATCTACTATTTGTCGACGAATTTCCCATTGAATTAGCATTGAAATTCAATTTCGAGTCATTTAAATCGCTGAATTTAACTACAAATGCTACGGAAAAGTGATATACGTCAAAAAATTCAGCGTATCCAAATGAGAATATATTGAAAATTTCAGAAAAGAATTCGATTTCTAAGTACTTCAATTACTTAAAAAAACTTTAACATTTAATGCTCATTTAAAAAGCATAGGAAGCCATTTTATTAGAAATAAATCACCATTGCCATGGCAACAATCGCTTGAGAAACTTTAATTCTTTTAGACAATGAATTAAAATAAATTTATTTTTGCGACATCGATCAGTTTGAAATGACGTCAAATATATTTCACTTCAAGATTCTGTATGTAGGTAAGCAATTTTTTCATTCTATTCAAAAGAGAAAAATATTACATATTTATTCTTTGAAATATAATTTTTTGCAAACGATTTAAGTAATAATTATTTAATTCTCGAAATAAAATAAATGAAACTAGCTGAAATTAGCTGTTAAATGTTTAATATAGAATTAATGCTGTGTTTGGCGCCTTTTTACCTGTTAAACACAACTGTTGTTTGGAAGCAGGTTAAGTGACATATTCTGTTACAAACCTACTTGTTTATTTACATTTATTATTTTAAGTGCATTTTGGAATAGTTTTATGGGTTTTTTTCTACGAAAAATTAAATATTTATTTATAACTGCAAATAAATCATGCGGACGATAAGTAATATTTATTTTATTGGTGATAGAAAATAAAAGAAAATAATGGCTTTACGAAGTTGAAATTATAGCTAGATGCTGCCCTATTGGAAATTCCCATAAAAAAACCAATAAAATTTTTTAGTGTGTTATGGCCCCAATAAAATTTTATTGGACCAATAAAATTTTACGGGACCCGTAAAATTCTAATGGTTTGCAAAATTTTATTGGGGCCATAACACACTAAAAAGTTTATTGGTTTTATTCCCATAGAATTTTATTGGACCAATAAAATTTTATGGGACCCTTAAAATTCTATTGGTTTTTCAAAATTTTATTGGGGCCATAACACACTAAAATAATTTATTGGTTTTATTCCCAATAGACTTCAATGGGACCAGTAAAAAAACGCCCATAAAACCTACTGGTTGTAGACCTATAAAATGTTTGGGTATATGGACCCATACTTTTCAGGTCCAGTTAGCAGGGTTATTATGATTTTACCCGTCCTGAAAAACCCCAGGTGGTTTAAAAAAAATCATGAAAAAAATCAATTGGGCAATTGAACCTAAAATTGCCCTTACTGGAAATTAACAAAGTTAAACATTTTTATTAGAAACAAAGAAATAATTACTTCATATAATTTTCAATTAATATATTATTATTATTAATAATATACTTTTACTTATTTGTACCTTTAATTTTTAAAATACATTTGCCCATTTAAATTTATACTAATTATAAAACAATTAAATCTAATTAATGCATTTTTCATTTTAATTTTAACTTCCATAGATATACAATGTTCTGAGATATATTATTTGTTTACACAGACACAAACAAGACTTGGTCCTAAACAATGCAGTTTAAAATTTAAATGTAGTACACATTTATATAAGATTTAAATACACTTGTATTAGTTTTTAATTATTTTAATTTAAATTACAACGTTTTTGATTATCTCGATAACATTCACTATAAATTCTGTTAGTTTCGAAATATTCAATAAATAATAAAAACTTCCCTTAATAAACCTCAAGAACCTAAAAGAAGCAACCACAATACTGAAAAAACACACCGAAAACCATGAAAAAAAACCCCTAAAACCCTGAAAACCCCAAGTGGGTTTTTCATTAAAAACAGTAAACACAGAGTTTTTTGCAACCCTACCAGTAAGTGTGTATTATCTATAGGTATCTTCAAAATAGAATATCATAAAAATGCAATTAATAAATTATTTTAATTGAATTACACAAAACTTTTCAGCAAATGCAATTTTTTTATTGAATTGCAATGCCTAAAGAACTTTTTTATTTAATATATCATTCTCTCTTTTGCATACTCTTTCTGTTCTTGGATAGTGCAACTAAAAAAATTCAAAGAAATATAGTTGGTATGCTATAGCACTTGAAAACGGAACAGCTAGGATATGGCCGGTCTCGATTTTCAATGTGTGTTAAGTCGCCAAGCAACAAAAATGCTCAATTGTGGTAAACATTCTCTTTCACATTTTATGTAACTCAATAGACATACAAAACCCTACGCTAAATTTCCAAGCTCGCCAAATGTCGCCAATCGACACACCGACCATTATATCCTAGCTGTTAAGATGTACTTAATTGGGGAATGATTTTAAAAGCTTTTTTGTCAAAAGAGAAAAATATTTAGTTTAAAAAATCTTAAGAATTGGGTTAAAAAAGTTTTATATTTTACTCTTTTTTTATTTATTTACATTTCACAATACAAACAAAACAAGCATCAAATACATACATGAGTCCATGAAAGGTTTTTATGATCAAACAAATACATATTATTAAGTGAGTTAAGAGTTCTAAATTTAAGGATTCAATTAATATTTTAGGAGTTTCAATTACAGTTTTGGTTCACATTTTGAATTCTTGAAACATATCACAGGCAAATGGGACAAAAGCATTTTCTGCTCGCGGAAAATGGATGTGCTTCCGGAATTGGGCCGCTGGCTTTATGTAAACATACCATGCTTGGCAAACTTTTTCGGCTACCGCAGAGTGGCGGTTGTTTTTTCCTTTCCATGCGGTGCATTTGAAAATTTCTGATATACTATATTTGATTTATGTAAATATAACTTATGTTATTAGAAGTGAAATTTAAAAGTTGTTATGCTTTTACAAAACAAGTCCAAAATCAAACACACGTTGTTGTTGTGGTAGAATTTGCGTTTGTTTTGATTATGTTTAGTTACGGTTACAGTTAATAGTACTAAAGCTAAAATACTTTAAAAACTTGAAGTTTTATGAGTAAACAGTGATTTTTTTTAGCAAAATCAATGCTTAAAAGCAAAATTTTTACAAAAGGTGTTCTACATAAATTAGTTTGTGTACTATTTACTGAAATATTTGCAATTTTTTAGTATTTTTTATAAGCAAGCCTTAGGTGAAGCAGGAGACCAGGGACTGTTTAAAAAAATATTACCAAATATACATGACTTTAAATTATATTTGTTGAAAATAGAAAAAAAAATTTTGATTACAAACAAATTGCATATATTCTATTTAAAATTTTAATTTTTTTTAATAAAAATTTTTATTTGAATTTTTTAAATTTTTTATTTAAAGTTTCTTAAATTTTTATCATTAAAATATTGAAATATATATTTGAATTAAAAATATTAAAGTGCATATTTCATAAAAAATATTTTTTAAAAAAATAAACATTTTTATTATAAAAAATAATTTTTAAAAAAAATAAATACAGAAAAACACATAAACATGAAATTCATATCATACTTTATTGGAACCATAAACATTGAACTAGTTCAATGACACTTTTAATGATTCTGTAAAGAGCTTTATTTTCCTTATAAAATATTTTACTGGTCCAATAACACGTTTTACCAGTCTCATGAATGTTTTAATGGTCCAAATAAAACCTTTTAATGGTGTAACAAAACATTTTACTGGTCTAATAAAACATTTTAATGGTCCCATAAAACATTTTACTGGCCCCATAAACGTTTTAAGGGTCCAGTAAAACGCTTTACAGGTCCCATAAAACGTTTTACTGGTCCAATAAAAGGTTTTGCTGGTCCAATAAAACCCTTTACTGGTCCCGTAAAAAAATTTATTGGGCCAATAAAATCTATTGGTTCCCATAGAATATTTTATGGGTCCCATAAAATATTTTATTGGTCCATTAAAAAATTTCCAATAGGGTGTGGTTAGTGAAATTTATTCTTTTGTACATAAATTTAATGTAGAAACGGTTGTTGATGTCACTTACTGTAACGATCCTAGTTTTTTCAAGATAAGAATTTTAGTAAGTATTTAAGTAACAGGAAAGTAGGCTATTTTAGTTCTTTTAGAACTTCTTGTTTTTTTAAAGAAGAGAAAGCCAATTGCCTACCCTTCAATTTTTCGAACACCTCGCCATTTACAATAAAAAAGTTTTTAGTTGAGTCACATACTCAATTGTTTTTGAATTCAGCTCCCTGGGCAGAATTCCTTTCTCTAAAGCTATTTTCTGACATTTATTCCAGTAAACACTAAATTGTTCATAGAAAACGTTTTTCCAAGAAGAATAGATGCTATCATCAAAATCGTCGGTTAGTGAAATACAAGTCAAGGATGGCTTTAAAAGTTTTTTCGATATTGGCAATATCTGGAATGGTATTCGTCGGACTCGAATTGCTAGAAAATAAATAGTTTTATGGTTTCTTATTGTAGAAGTTTTGCGATCTTTGCAAATGTCTTTTGCTATTGTTGTTGTTTTGAGAGTATAGATTTTAGAAAACATAATATTTAAAAGATGACTATGGAACTGTTCACAATCGCAATATTTTAAAATCCTTTCTTAGTTGTTAAAATTTCCTCATTATCGGATAACTAAAAAAATATATGAATAGTACGTTATTAAAAAATTTGAGAAACTCATTTTTATGAATATTGTAATAGTAATTACAAAAATAAGAGTTGTTGTATAAACTTACGAAAACAACTGCGGTTTCATAGCTCTAGTCCTTTGTTATTTAGTTATTTGGGTCAATATATCAAAACGAAACACATTTAATAAAAAAGCGCATCTTTATATATTTTAAAAGATCTATTTTATCTTAAACTTTCGTTTGCAATATTTATATTCATGAACAAAAATACACCTTTTACAAATACGATAAAAAATGACTTTTCAGAGCCAATATTCTTTTTATTCTCAAGCTAACGAAAAAGTTATTGGATATCGGTTGATGATTGATACTGCATGAAGATATGAGGTTAGAAGTTGTGACTTTGAATTCTTTTTAAAAAAGGGTAGATTAGGTTGAAATAACGATCAATCACTATGTCCCTTCTAAACTGTCATGGAGTGAGAGATAACGTTACTTTGCTTTCGATCGCAAATAATGTCAAGAAACTAGTAAAAAATTACACCGCACATCGATTGAACAAAATATAAGTTTAATTTTTTTCTATGAGCTACGTTTTGTTAATGGTTCGGGATATGCTATAGATGATACCTTCAAAGGTTCTGTCATCGCCTTCGACCTTTCACAACCAGATTGTCCCGAAAACTGCAACCATAAACAATATTGAGTATGTGGTTTGGCGAGATTGATGCATGGTTTATAAGAACAAACATAAGCAAAAAAACTGCAGGCGAGAGAAAATGATTAGTTTTTGTGTCACATACCGGAAGCACATTCAAGGAGAAAGATTTAAGGGAAAAAAGTCACCAAAATGAAATCCGGGAGTTGATTCTTGGAATATAATATCAAGGAAGTATGGTTTATTTTCTTCGTAAACGTTTTAGTACTGTTAACCAGTATGGCGGTTTTTTTTTAAAATCTGCGAACATTTTGAAGTGTTTGTGAGTTTCTTTCTGATTAAATTTAAATAAATCGGATGTGGAAAAGTGTATCATATGAATACATGTGTGAAACAAAACACATTTTATTAAAAAAAGTACATGTTTATATATTTAAAGTTATATTTTATCCTAACTTTTAGATCCCATCACTATATATATTCATGAATAAAACACACCTTTACAAATACGATAAAAAATAACTTTTCCGAGTCAATCTTCTTTTTATTCTTAAGCTAACGAAAAATCTATTGGATATCGGTTGATGACTGATACTGCATGTAGATATGAGGTTGTTAGAAGTTGTGACTTTGAATTCTTTTTACAAAGGGTAGATTAGGTTGAAATAATGATCAATCACTATGTCCCTTCTAAACTGTCATGGAGCGAGAGATAACGTTACTTTGCTTTCGATCGCAAATAATGTCAAGAAACTAGTAAAAAATTACCCGGAGCATCGATTAACTAAATATAAGGTTAATTTATATATGAGCTACGTTGTTTTAATAGTTCGGGTTATTCTATAGATGACACATTCGAAGATTTTGTCTTCGCTTTTGTTATTATACAAGCAGATTTTCCTAAAAAAAATGACCAATAAATGCTATGTATGCGAGCATTAATTGGTGCAACGCATTTACTGGTGAACGTTAACGTTGCCGTGATCCAAAGTTTTATTCCACATATAATGTCACTATGAAGTTCCATTATTTGAAACTCGGATGTCGTACGTCACCGTGTTTAAATAGACGATATCTGCCAACTATCGCTCTAGTGTAGCTCTGATATGGTATTAATACAATCAAGCGCCAAGACCATCAGGCTTTTCCTGAACACACTTCAGGATCCAGTCTTGTTTCTTAAGTTTTTGTTTCGGCTAGACACTATATTTTAATATTATTATCATTGCATAATTTAAAACTTGTAAATTTATTTTTGTCAGTTTATTAAAAACAGTACATTCTTTAATTTTCGCTATTCAAAATGAAGTTTTATGTTATACAAGTATATTAGTCTCATTTTCTGAGGTTATAAATTTAGTATTTATCCGAAGAGTTTTCTTCAGAAATATGTATGACTATGCTATTTTCTGAAATTTTGTCGAAAAATTGTTACATGACTGTATGACCTACCCTTTTAAACCATATTTGTTTGGCTTGCATGGTCCTTTTCAGAAAGAGGTTTAAAAAGGTTTACTCCATATATCTTCAATTCCTTGAGCCTAGGGTACGGTAGGGTAGGTACATAGAAATTCCGGCTTGTGTGCTGGATTAGAGACCCACTTATAAGCCTTCATTAAGTAAGACAGACCCAGAATTTTTTTTGCTGTCACAGGGAAGAAAGTACACCCAGGGTGAAGGCGAACCCGCAGCCATTATAGCATTCAGACTGCTATCGTAATGGTCCAAACCACTCGGCCATCCAGGCCCCTTCCTGAGCCTGTTTCACCCGCAACGCGGTACCGATTAAGTTCGCCGTACCTACGGTGCCTGATGATAGCAGTAAGTATATTACTTTAAATGGATTTTTCACACGCTTCGGACATAAGATAACAAACAAGTCGTACTTTTTTTTCGTATGTTTTGAATACTTTGTTTGACCTATTTCGACGCTTGGCAAGATAATTTGAAATGTAAATACAAGCTTTCTAGCTAAGTTGATTTACGACAAATACAGACAGTAGTATTGATTATTTTATGTAGGACAAATTATATGGCATGGAAAAGTATTTAAAAAATAGCTTAACGGTTTCATTCTTTAAAGAAAAGTGTTAATGGTATATACAAATTTTCCATTGATGGATAAAAAAATAAAGATGTTGAAGCGAAGGCATTTATTTTAAAGTAACTTAAGTAATCTTAAATTCGTTTAAAGTAATCAAATCTTCGCTATTTGTCTTTGATTTTAGATTTTAATTTTTAAAAAAAAATATTTCAACGGCATATTTCATTTTGTTTTCCCCCCAAATTTAAAAGTTTTTTTTTTTAATTTTTTGACTTGCACTACAAAAATCTTCAATTGTATGGAATTAGCCTTTAATTAAAGGTCCATAGCGGAAAAATGTTATTTTTATTGTAGATCATTACGGTTTCAAAATTTTTAGTGTGGAATTAAATGATTTTTAATCCAAAAATGTTTTTAAGAATAATATGTAAAGTCATAATTAGTCTGCAAATCCTGTAATGAGCTCCTCCCTTCACTCTTCTCTTTTAAATGAAATAATTATTAAACATACTTTTCCATTTCCCTCTCATATTCCTCTCCCTCCCCAGCTAAGTTGTAACTGTGTACTGTTACTAGATCACAAGACTGATTATTTCTTTGAATGGAGGAAATAGTACAATAATTCGCTATGCGTTTATAAATTTAAAAAAAAATCGTACTCTTTATAAAACATTTTTCAAAACTTATTGATTTTTCCATATAAATCTTTTCAATCGTATTTCATTGCTAATAATTTTTTTGCAGACCGTTATAGAAATATTTTTGTTAGTTTAATAGCTTTGATAAATACATATGTTTATAATACCAACAAGAAGAAACATTTTTTCAATCATTGATATTTTTCTTAAATATTCATCTTCTGAGTGTTTACTTCAGAAAAAACTTATACCTTTTAATTTTGTATGTAAAATTTCAATTTGTAAGAACTCGGATGTGATTCTCTGATTGTTTTTGACTTAAAATGAAATGACTGACTTGAATCTTAATAATTCATGAGACTTTAATTGAAATAATTAGATGACATGAATTGAAATAAATTCACGTAACTTTAATTGAAATAGTTCAATGACATGAATTGAAATGCAATGAATTCACGTGACTTTAATTGAAATAATTCAATGAAATTATTTGAAATGTGTGTGAAATGAATTCACGTGACCTTGATTGAATTAATAAAAACATACCTACTATACATTCCACACACTTCTTAAGTATTTACCTACCTATTATATACAAATTTCAATTGAAAATAGACACTACGGAAATAGAAAGTGATACTTTTGCATCCCTATTTCCACAAACTAAGCCAGTTAAAATATCTCATCGTCCTTTGCGTATCCTGAGAAAATTGAGTCTTTAGAAATAAGATTATTTGGATATTGAGAGACAGTGAAATGGGATATGAAATATCCTTAAGTCAACATTGGCGCTTCGTTAATTTAAGGTTGAAGCAAAGCAAATCAGATTGAGAAATTGTTTTAAATAATTTACTTCAAAGAGATACATTGCTTAATTCCAAAGTTTGATTTTTTTTATCAAACTTTGGAATTAAGATAATTGACTATTTTACTTTAGAATCTTAATAAGAATGCTATTTTGATCAAAATTAACTATGAAGATAGTCTGCTATACATTTTTACATAGCATATTTAGTTAATTATATGAACTTGACTTGGAATTTTTAAGAAATCATTTTAATGTTAATTTTACATGTATTATGCATCGCAAACTTTCAAAAATCCGTTACTTTTAAGCAATATTTTTCTATATATTTGATAGTTTAAACTTGTAAATACGAGTTCAGTAGTAAACTTGTAAATACAGTTTTGAGTCTTATGTAAAGCTCAACGCATCTGATTCTTATCTATGAATTATTTAAACGTCAAAAATTTATGTTTTTAATTACTCGGAATTCCAGTTCAAAGCTTTTTTTTTATTATTTCAAACCATGAAATAATGTAATTTTAAACATATATTGCTTGAAAATCAAAATTTCGTCTGAAGAACCTCGCAAAAATATAAATTATGCAACAATCTAATGATCATAATTACTGTTTATTTGAAAGAGATACCATTGAGGAAGTGGCGAGATAAACACTTAAAAAATTATTTCCAAATTTTCCTTCAGGGAAAAAGCCACTGATGCTATTTCAAGCCCCCCCCCCCCAAAGGAAATCAAATTAAATCAAAGCTTAAATTTTCAATTTCTATATCCTATTCTTGAAAATATATTGCCAAAAATAGAGAAAAAAATATTGCATTGTTTATAGCTCATTCTTATTCTGGATTTTAAGCTTGAAAATACAGCCGTCGCCCCAATTATTAAAGTAAATAAGTACTTCACTCAAGTAAATGTCTTGGCTAAATGTTTTACAGGATTCTCTCTGTCATGTCGTAAATATCCTTTCCACTAAAAAAATAAAAAATTTTGCTCACTTGGTTTCTCTAGACAGCCCTGAGGCCAATTACTTTAATTAAGGAACCTTTTCCAGTATACACCCACAATAACGATAAAAAAAAAGATAAAACAAAAAACCAATATACGTGCGAGACAAAATGAGTGAAAACACAACAAATTTCTATTATTTGTATGTGTCTAAATAATTCTAAGCTATTAAATTTTCCCATCATAATAAATAATCAATGAGAATTAATAAATGGAATTGGATAAAATATTGTTTAGTATTTGTTTAAATTTACTAGTCAATACGAATTATTGAAAATAAGGCTAGATTATTTTTTCAATCGGAGCATTTTTAAACCTACTTGGGCATTTTTAAGGATTCCTGGTGGTAAATTTAATTTAGATATGTGGTATATATATTTATTTCTAAGATAACATTTTATTGACTTAACCATTGAAACTTCAATTCCTACCTGTCGCTAGCATATCAACTAGATAGTGCTGGCTCGTAGAGAGCTCCGATTCTTACGTTACGGGATGTGGTTTGGGAATAGGAAAACTTTTTTCCTCTCATTCATGCTACCATAGTTTCTTTTGCATACCACTGATTCATTGCGATAAAAAATTATAAGTAATAGAGTATGATTCGCTGGTGTCACCACAATAATCCTTATATATAATGGTTTGAAACTAAATACACAGCTGCCTGTTTTGTGTAGTAGAAGTGGTCGAGGTTTTTTTTTACTGTGGATATTCTACATTAATGATGAAAAGGTTTCTTTAAATCCTTCCCCAAATTACCAATTCAACCATTGAATACTTCATTTTCCGAAAAAAAAAATGGATATTCTATATTTTGCTTATTTTCCCGCAATGTTTTTAACATTTTGTTCCAACTATCATTGGTCCAATGGTCGAAAACAGAATAAATTTCTGCTAATTTGCTGTTTCGCGCGAACTTATATTCCTTGGCCGGATCTTGATTTTGAGCCAATTCTTTTCGTTACTATGGTATCCCACGCAAGTCGAGGCTCTATACTGACGTCACACATGTTCGTCACGTAGAATGAAATGACGTCATTTTAGGATTCTGGATAAATATCTGGGGATTTTAGTTGATAAAATATTGGTGGATACATTTTAAAGTAAATTCCCCAAAAGTGCTTGAAATTTGTTAATGTATCAGTTGGCATTTCAAGATTTTATTATTTTTAGTGCATTTGTTTAATTTAAGCTAATGTATTACTTTCACATATGAAATACAGAAAACCCGGGAAAGACCAAAATATACTTTAAATTTCGTACGTCTTTTATCGGCTAACTATTACTCGAAACACAACACATTTTTCAGAATGTAATATGTATTATCCTAAAACATTTTACTCGGATTAGTTTATTCAATTTAAATAACGTAGAAATAAATTTAATTTTGAAGAAGTTTACTACACCCTTAAAAATGAATGCTCAAAAACGACGAAATTTTCCTTAATTTTGACGATTCCAATACTGGCAAATGTTCCGAGTTTTCGTTTCCTCAAAGTGAGGAAATTTGAATCGTCATTTTATAAGGATTTGAATGTCGTCTAATCTAAAGAAATATTTCGTCATTTTTGAGCATGTGAGTACAACAATGAGATTCAGCTTCCTTAAAATCAAGATACAGAATCGTCAAATCACGATCGTAAAAGTGAGGATTCGCGTTTACTCAAAAGTCACGTGATAGTTTGACGAAGCGATCCTCAAAATTAACGAAATGAGGCTTGAGGATTCATGAATCGTCAAAAGTGAAAGTGTTATTTCTGAGAGTGTAAAACTACTAGAATTCTAAATTTCCAGCTCATTGAAATACAGATTAAACTTGAAAGCAACCAAGGAACTTGAAAAGTGGAATTAGTATTATTAGGTTTTGTGTATTATTGAACATTGAAATGCTTTAATAATGTTTCATTTTGTGAATACCTTAAAGGCCAGAACAAAAAGTACCTTTCGGCTTGTGTTAATAACAAACTCAATTTACTAAATACGATTATCATTGTACTAGTTAGTTAATTAACTTTGAAAATATACCACTCTTTGGAGTGTTGTGTTTCTTTGAATAGTTTTATGTATTATAGCTGCATTCAATTTTCCAAAGCATATTATGCATTAGTTCTATAATTGCATAATACATAATATACAGCTCTTTATAACAAGAATGCTTTATAATAACCCAATTATACGGCTTTTATTTCGGGCACCTTTTATAAATAAAATCAATACTGAAATAAAAATCAATCCTTTATTCCTCAAAAAAGTCTTAAGCCTATTTCAAGATGCTTCTAAATAAGTATCAATACACCGTCTGTTTCCGGAGTTACTGTCAGTAATGGATGTATTGCCAAAGCAACTCCTAATCGATAAAATTGTCGATATCTGACACTAAAAATGTCACGAAAAAGACTCTTACGGACAGGGTTAAAAACAAGTTCAATATTTATTTGCTAACAGTCATTTTCATTTCCAGTTACTTTTAACAATGTTTCAGTAATTTTTTTTGCTGAAGAAAGGTCTAGTAAGAGAGCTGAGTAATTTGGAAAAGTTAATCTGTTAAAGTACATATTTATTTTAACTAAAAATATACAAATGTTTTAAAGATTATTTTCTGATCTGTTTTCTTATCTACATATTTGTAAATAAGCTCACATTTGTTTCGTTTGTTTTGTTTTAAATCGTCACTTAGCCACTGTAAAAATTTTTTAGGCTCATCGTTATCATAATTCTTAAAATATAATTGGTCGCTGATTCACTTATAACTAAATATTTATGTCAAACAAAATACGTTATGGGCTACCATATGTTTGGCGTATAAATTTTAAAATTAAATTATTTAGCTTCATTAAAATTCATTACATTTCAAGAAACCAAGAACAATCAGTTAGTATTTATTTCAAGCAATGGGTGTAAGTCCCACCTCGATATTTTCTTCATTATCCCCAGTCTTATGTGACTGTCCGCGCTCAATTCGTTTAGAAAGATTGACGTAAAATTACTTAATAGCATTCTACGAAAACCCTCCGTTCAATACCAGTCTTTCTTTTTTATATATAATATGGATCGCATTGAAGGGGATGAATCTATAATAAGTACAGTCATTTCATCGCCAATAGGAATAAGGAAATTGGCTTTGAAACACGAAGTATAAGTAATTTAAGGGAGTATTTGGGGGGTGGATATGATTGGGTGGTCTTGTAATTACTTGATTAAAGATTTAGGCCTGTGCTCATTTGGTTAATAACTGAAATAGATTGGATTTGAAAAGTAATTCAAAATGTGGATAAAATTGAAATTATTAATTAAAAGTTTAAGATGTTCAATATTATGGTTTCATAGATGATTGTAGTTCCAATATAACGTTTGTCATCAGACAGCAAAAACTGCATATTGCAATATTTGCATTATTCCAATTACTGCATTTCCTCAATGTCTGTAAACTATAAATCCCTGTTTAAATACGAAGGAAATTGTAAAATCATTCTCTTCTTCTTGCCGGTTTGTTTTGTCATGAGTTTATTAAAGTTAAGTTTTAGTTAAATGGTAGGTCTTCTCCTCACTTTACACAAAAAGTATCGAGTTGAACGAAATTTTGCTACCAGCGCAGCCAGACTAGTAAACTTATAGCAAAATCTTTGGCACAATTAAAAATAGACACATTTTATTGCGAACTCTTTCAACCGATGCAACTAATTCGACTTTTTGTAACTACTATATTTTTTTCCGATTCTACCTAGCCACTGTTGCCACTCAGAGTACAATAAAACAAATATCCATGTAGTAATTTAGTAGCGTGTCTTAAAACACAAATAATTTTAATTAAATAATCATAAACTTCATAGCAGTTAATTAAATTTAAGTTTTAGTTAAACTTATAGTATATCTTCTCTTATTTTTATTCTTTTAAAATCTCTGAATCTGTGCTCTAACAATGAGTACAGCATAATATTTTAATATAATTCAAGATTAAGGCTTTGGGTCTCTCGCAACTGTGTGTGTTGGAGAATTAGCTAAATCCGCATGATTTAGTAAGTAAGAAAAGTCAGTCCCTCTAATGCATACTGCTTTCGCTTGGCAACAAGTAACACAATCCACTTTATTCTATTAAGCTAGAGCTTCCTCTTGACAAATTTGTGTTTTTTTTATATATTACATTCTATTTTGCAGTTTTAGTTACTAATAATCCTCATAGATGACAGGAGTAAAAGTATATTCAAAATCCAAGAGTGAGGTTATTAACTGTTGTGAAATTACGTTTTTGGCAGTATTCAAAGTATAATAATATTAGTACTGAATACAAATAAATTGTTTTGAAAAATTAATTATAGTTATTTTGAAATATATTTAGTAGTTTTCTAGTCATTATTATCAAAATTGGAATTTTGTTGTTGGTTTTTATCAGATGGGAAAAAAAAATTAAAAATTGAAATTATTTGAATTCGAATGCAGTTAATTTTTTTTCAGTATTTTTCAAATAATGTATGAGTATTAAAAATACACATATATTTTTTCACAACGAAAAAAAATTCGTACATTAGAGGATTAACAATATATCTTCATGCATTTCGGTTATGATAGTATTCACTATGGAATGTTCAATCAAAATTCACGATGCCGGTTTAATACTGTAATTGGATTTATTTTTGTTTTCACTGATGTAGTTTAAAAGTTTCTTTTCATGTAAATTTCAAATTATAAAACTTATTTTGTGTCGATAAGAGTTCTTTTTTTTTTAATAGAAAGAATGTTTTAATTTATTTTATTGTTAATGACCTGTGTGTGTGCGAATGCATATAATTTACTTAAAATAAAAAATAAAAATTTTAGGAGGTATTTAATAAGAAATAACCGCTTAGATTTATTCAATAAATGTCAATTTAGATTTATCTCAAAATTGAAAAAGACAATATTTGATTCGCCTGTCATACATGAAGATGGAATGGTTAGAACAAGAAAAGATTTCCGTTTTTCAAAATGAATATCCGGAATATAAAAGTTTTGTCGATGAAAAATGAGACTTTTTCAAAATCGTGTTCCGAAAACTTTTCTTGGTACATTGTACGACTTCAACATTAAAACTAAAAAAGTCTAATAACCGATGTCCCTTTCAAGAATTGTGGTTCTTTATTCCTTAAATTTTAAAAGATAAAATAAATTGTATTTTAGTTTTATAGGGTAAGTTTTTTTGATTTAGATTCAATTTTATAAAATTAAAATTATATATATATATATATATAATATATATATAATATATATATAATATATATATTTATATTATATATATATATATATATATATATATATATATATATATATATATATATATATATATATATATGCAATATCGCGCAACTGTGTAATAATACGGACACGCATTTAAAATTAGTTTTAATTTTGAGGCTGATTTTTTTTTCTTTTAATAGAACTGGAATAATTTGTATCTATGTGGAATTTTTTTTAAATTGTCTGCACACCTTGCCAACCTAAGTTGGATAAATAGAAATATGCTATAGAGTAGAACCTTCCGCTAAAATAAAGAGTTCCATACATTATTTGTGAATCCATCTAGAAAACATGTTTAAAAATTAATTTCATATTTAAAGTCCAACAGATTTGAATATCATTTGAGAAAATTTCTCAATTTTATCAGAATGAAAAGTGTATTTTTGTTTAATAGTATTAAGAGCAATTTTGTAAGTAAATCAACTAACGAACCAATCGCGATCCCCCCTTGCTCTTTTACTATTTTTTTTTACCCAAGTTAGGCTGGTACGGAGTGCAGCTGCAATACTTACATTATCTAAAGTATAAGAAATATGTAGGATCCCGTCTTTTCTTTGGCGACTTTTGACAATAATTAATTAAATAAACACAGTTTACTATATATCTTAATAATTCTATTGCTAGGATTTTTACAATTAGATTTTTTTTTTAAAATTCGCCATGCAAGTTCTATATAGATTACTGTAAAAATAAAAATAATAGAAACATTTAGCAACAACATATTTGTAACGCCGGATAGAAAAGAATTAGCATTTTTAATATTTGCCGAGCTAAAGAATAAGGTCTTTCATTGTCACAATAACACATTTTGTTAATGATAAATATAGTTTGTCACCGAATTTAAATATTATACTTAATTTAGCAGTTAATGTAACAACTTTTTATGATATTTCGTGTAACAAATAAAATTAAATTAAGCTAGCTTGATTCTGAGATAAAAAACATTTGCATATTCCGGTAAAATTAATTCTAAGTTAAACAGATGGCATTTCAGTTAATACCATTGTCAAAATAAGCGTAGTATCCGTAAAAATATTTCTAAATAAATAATCGTTTGCGACATTAAATATAACTATCTATTCACTCGTAATAAAGGTACAAAAGAAAATCTTTCGGGAAATCTGCTATAATTTTATTTAAATATTTTGTATTAAAGTATATCTTTTCTGTTGGTAAAATTACCGTAGCACATTTGTATTTTATGTAAGCAAAGGGCAAAGTATTTTACCTTTATTAGTGTTACTTTGTCAAGCAGGGTCTGTAAATATCTATTAGAAGATAATACAATAAGTCTAATAGAATTATACGGATGTGTTAATAGTAAGAATCAGCAAAATAAAAAAAAACTTTTCGCCCAATACATAAAATTTATATTTGTCTGTTGGAATATTATAAATTCGCACGAAACATATTGTGTGATATTAATATCTACGTCGAGATAATACATTTTACTACATTTAAGAGATAAAATGAATATATTTTTTTAATAATGGGTATTGAATATATTTTTTAAAGTTTGTTTTAACAAAAAGTTTACATGAAATTAATTTTTATTGTTTTTTAAGCTATATTACATGTTTCCTATGCTATAATGAAAAATCTAAATATTTTTTTTATTTCTAGGTAAGTGCTATTTGTGAGTGTGTTCATCAAAATAATTCAGAAAATGGAATCTCGTGTGGTAGTCTGCCGACATTTTTCAAGAATTGTAAAGTATCTCGAAAACGTGTTTTAGTAAGCTATTTGTAGTATTTTTCGAAAATTTGTGTCACCTTTTCCTTGAATATTTTGTTATAACACATAGTATGATGATGATATATTTTAGGGATAGTATTCAACTCGAACTTATTCATTAATGAGAAAATTAATAAATTCTTAATATTTCAATTCCAAGCACAATAAAACATATCAATTCATATTTGTAATCTTTCTCCAAGGTTAAATTAAATATTTAAAAAAAAACACGTTACTTTTTCATTAAGAATAGATTATTTAATGCATATTTTAATGGCAATTTAATGCCTAGTTCAATCATTAACGAGCGTATTTTTACCTACCAACTGGTTGAGCTTATAGAGCAAAGACAATGGTGAGGTTCTTAAAATGCTCTACGTTTTTCGAATGGATTAAAAACTAAGTGTTTAGTCTTGCAAGGTAATTGAAATTAATGATAATCAAAAACTGGAAAGAGCCTACAAAACACAAGACTGCAAATTTTAAATGTGCCGTGCCCTTTAAAATGCAATTATTATCTTACAGAATATACTTTAATTGAACGAAAGAATTTTCTTGAAGATAGCTTGATTTCTTTAACAGTGTCACTAGTCTGTTATTTACTACAAAATGAGTTAATTAAATAAAACCTACCATCTTAATCCTATTCTTAAAAGCAGGAACATTCATGATATAATCGCAATTCGAACCCATACACTTTGGTGATGATGATGATGACGTGTCCATGGGTAAAGATTATATGGGACCAAAGATCTCATAGACTGCTTTAGCGATCTGCAGGCAGTGGTCCTCATAAAGGTCTTCGTAAGGCGAGTTGGTGATTTGCTGCTATTTTGCCAGGATGGCTGGACAAGAGAAAAGATGTTTTGGATCCAGCTCCGAGTCAGGGCAGTTTGTGCAGCTAGAGTATTTTCTAGTTCCATCTTTTTGGATTTCCATCCCTTTGAAGTGGCCTGTCCTTAATCTAGTTAGGGTGGTCGCAGTTACCCCATTGGTGTTCAATTCACAGATTTGGTGTTAAATTTTAACACTTCTGCTGATAATTTTTGCTTTCGCCACTGAGTTGATGTCATTAAGAGTAATTTGGGGGAAAACGTCATTGTTGAGTTTTCTTGCTTCTTTCGCCAGAATATCAGCAGGCTCGTTTCCGACGATACCAACGTGTGCTGGAATCCACTGCAAAATGCATTTCTTGGTCAAATTTGAAAGTTGAAACATTCCATCACTTATATCCTCGATCATCTCCGTCATATACAATTACCGAGTTTGATGGTACCCAAGGTAAATAAATCCTTGAGCGAGAAATAATATCAGTTGTCACTTGTCTCTCCTGTGGAAAGCGAGGTAATTGAATATGACGGGAGCGGAAATACGCTGTTTCTTCCCTCCTAAATGCTGCGCTCTATTTTAAGACATAGAAAAATGTACGTAGGCAACAAAATATATCGTGGATTTTTTAAAAAAAATTATAAATTAAATTTATGCATAGCAAAAAAATTAGATTAAATAAGTTTCTTATTTTCCTTTTAGTGTTATTAGCTCAGAGTGAATTATTTCTTTTTAATTTTTTACATAAAAGGGTCACTTTTATTTAAAAAAAATCACCTTTTCAGCAAATAGAATTCAGTATAAAACATGTAAACTAAATTGTAAATAATAATATTGATGGCAATACAAAGTGAAAATATTTATGAGTTCTGCAAAAAATTATTACCTTTATTTTCAATTATCAAGAAGGAAATGTAAGGTAATGGTAATATTGCGATGCGGCCGAAAATCTAAAATTGAGATTTTGTGTTTTGTACATGATTTTTACATGATTATTCTTCTACTGTATTGGAGGTAAAGGTATGTATCAAGGGGGGTGGTTATAAGGCGGCGCTCGCTACTCGCTCGCTACTCGCTTGGTAATAAAAATCCAAATGAAAAAAAAACTAAAAAAACTTACTAATCAAGAAGGGGGAAGAAAGGGGGAAAAGAAAAAAAAAACAAAAAAAAAACAAAGACCAGGGGTTTAATCTATGTGTTAATTATTGGATGTGTTTTTGGTATATATTAATGATATGCTATGCTATGCACTCATTTAGTTGGTCAAGGTCAGGAGTTTGTTTTTTTTTGATTTTTCTTTTTTTTTTTGTTTTTTCTTATTTTCTGCCTTTTTTTATGATTCCATTTTTTTTCCCCATTCTTGATTTAGTAAGTCTCTTTTTTTTTTTTTGCATTGGATATTTCATTCTCAAGCTACAAACACTCCGAATAGCGAGCGTTATTTTATAACCACCCTGTATGTGTATTCCGGCTTGTGTGCTTGATCAGAGACCTCCTTACATAAGCCATCGTCAATTAAGGCATACACAGAGGGAATTTTTACAGTCACAGAGAAATGAATATATACCTAGGGCGAAGGGGGGAATCGAACCCGCACCCGTTACAGCGCGTAGACTGCTGTCGTAATGGTCCAAACCACTCGGCCATCTGGGCATCATTATAATTCTCGACGAAGTGGGTTTGAAGCATTGGTCTGTCTGTCTGAAACCACGCTACAGCTCGAAATGAATGTGCTGCGGACTTCAAATTTGGATATTCAATATTCTTTTTTGATCATTCACGGAAAAATTATAGCCTTCCATAAATATTTATTGGACTTTTTGTATTTTGTTTCCAAATACTATAAACTAAGTAAAATAAAGTTACAGAATAAGTGGAACTTTAGATGAAAAGTTGAAAAAATAAAAGGGCTTTTATGTGAAAAATATTTTTCAATTTGTTTTGAAACTTTTAGAAAAACATACTAAAGGGTATATATATTATTTTAAGACCTCAAAAACAATCGATATTTTCATCTATTTTGGTCCTATTTAAAGATTTCCTATTCATTATTTTTTAGGAAGTTGATGGCTTTATTTTGTTGTTTTCTAAAAGCTTATTTATTATAATTGGGTTTTCTTGGTGAAGACTATTTTCGTAATTAATATTTAATGGCATGTCCAGAAATTAATTACGTATGAGGTAATATTGAATAAAAATATGGTAATTTAATTAGCTTTTCGGGAAATAATTAGCATTTATTTTGTGTGCATTAGAATTTAACACGCAAGTACTTTTATTCAAAGCTTAATTATCGACTCGTATATATTTTTTGTTTTTATTGCATAAAAGTTGATGAATGGAAGTATTGTAAAGCTTCAGAAAAAATATCTTGTTTCTTTTTTTAAATAATGACGCATGGTACAATACTTTAAATGCCGCAAAATAATCTTTTGAACAAGATTTTTGAATATAAACTTATTTTTGTTATATTTCATCATTATATTTTATTACTATAAATTTTTATTAAATTGGAATCTTAATAAATCATGTAACTTCTATCTTTATTGCTAATTAAGTTTATCGGAAAATATTTAATGACAACACCCATATAACCAACACTTTAAACAAAATTATCTGACTAAAAGTAGCTTGCGGGTAATATACGATATCGTACGATTAATTCACAATGTTGAAGCTATATCGCTATGGTAAGATTGATATCGCATTGAGGATACTACAGAATATTGTATATTACTAGTAAAGTTTCATTCATAATGCGAAACCCTTTATAAAGCAAATTAAAAACTTTCCTGACAACTCATATTTAATCTATTTAAATTCAAGTAGGTAATTATAAGATTTTACGAGGTATTCGGTCTACAGTTTTGTTTGCCATATTAACTTGAGTCCCACATTAAAGGAGCAGTAATTGCTTTATGACATGCTTTGTTAATTGACCTTGCAATATTAAAGTATTTTTAATTTATGTTTTGTTGTCGTTCATTAACAACATTCTATGTAAAGACAGTAATTAGTTGAACAGCAATTACAGAAATTTCGATAAAGGCCAAACAGATTAAAATCTGTCATAAACATTAATTATTGCTATTTAAAGTTAACACATGTTTGTTACTACAATTTATAATTTTCATTTACCTGCAATTCCATGGAGGATAATCACAGATACTGTAATTGCAGTCATTAAAATCACAAACTGCATTTTAGAGATAAACAAAATTCTTTACAAATACTATATTATTTCATTTTACAAACTTAAATTATAATGTATTGCGAGTTGAGGCTTTTCTTTGCTGAAAGTAGTCTTTTATCCCGTTTTTATTGACAGATTTTATTTCAGGGATGTTAATTATGTGTAGATTGGTGACTCGTATAAAATGATTTAACCATATCCTGCTCATTTAGGAACATTTTTAAAACCTCCCCACAAACAATTAACCCATTAATTAGTTCCGAAATTTACCTTGTACGATAGAAGAAGACACAAATACCAGTTTTCAGCTTTTGATTACACTTTCCATCATTTATTTCTACAAAAAAAAATTGAACGAGGATCAATACGATATTAGAGTTCTTAAAAATATTATTTTAATTTTTTTTCAAAATTTTCAGAAAGTTCTTTTAGTAGTTAATTTTAATAAAATTTTGCATTAAAAACAATGTTAAAATAAACTGGTAACTACAAATAAGTGATACGGTCCTTTTTTGCATTTATAGCACCAAAAAAATTGTGTTTTTGGAGCTTATGGCGTTTTTCTCAGTAACTATTAAACATAATTTTTAAAAAATGACTAAGCAAAAATACTTTTTATCATGCATTCGTATGAAAAGTATGCTTAGATTAAGAATCAACGTGTAGGATTTTTCTCGGGTTTTAAGAGGTTAAATAAAAAATCTGTAGGATCTGAATCTGTGTGTTTTTATGTCAGTGGATTAAAATATTAAAGTAGTCCGTCATACGATATTATAATAAAAATCATCTTATCTCTGCGACACATTCATAATATTGTATTTTTGCCGTAAAGTTCCCAATTGTATGTTGAAGAGACGATACAGTTTATTATGTGTTACAAAATTTTATGTGTAGTTTTAATGCAATAACGTAATAAGTAAAGAATAGATTTTTATTTCCTGTGAGTATTTCAAATATAAATATCATTAAATATTAAAAATAAATAATTTCGCGAAATATATCGTTCAGTTACACAAATGTTTGAGAAACTCACCCAAGGTACATTTCAAATAACATGAAAATGTCAGTTGAATAAAATTTTTACATCTACAAGCAAAGTTTCTCTTTGACTAATTTACATTAAAATTCTTTCGATCGAATAGTCTAGTTTTAAATTTTTAGAGTAAATTGTAAATTATTCCAAGTACTTACTTGTTTTCACTAAAGAAAGTATCTGCTTCGAATAAATATCTTAAATCAAACTTTTGCAAATAGTATGATATATTGAAAGTATATTTTTATTTTTAAATAGTCAAAGGATTTCCTTGACCAATTTTCAGTATTATTGTAAATGTGATTCCTAAGATAAATTATTTCTAAAAAGTCCTTTGAATTCCGAGTTTTTACAAAACACAATATGTACCATTTCAAGGAAATCTATTTAAATTTCAATTATGCAAACTCTTTCTGGGAATTTGGAAACTTTTTAAATAACATTACAATCTTGTAGGAGTGAAAATTATGTTCTTGAATATTTAATCCCTTCTTTCAAAACTTTAATATAATCCTACCTATACGTGTTTAAGTTACGTTACTGATTTTAATAAAAGACTATTTTCCTTGAAATAAAGATGCTAAGATAGCGCAAATGTTATTTCAACAAGTACTTTTTTACGTGGATTCAAGTAAGCTTCGTGTTTTAAGACTATTCTAAGAATAGAAAGCAGATGAATGTTTGTGTGGGGCCTAATTTTTAAAAAGACGTATATTTGCGTGGGCCATGAGGCACATAGAATTTCTTCTGTATCTGAAACTGAAAAATATATAAATTGAATCATTCGTAATGTATTTTCGAAAAGATATTTCATGAAGCATAAAAAATTTCAAACATTAAAATATAATTAAAAATTACTTTGAGAAATGTCAAAACAATTTTCGTAACTCTCTATTTATTTAGAATAACTTTTATTTCGTACAAAATATGTCTATAGATTATTTTGAAAATAACAAAAAAATATAGTTTGAATATAAGAACATTAAAATGATTATTTCTACCCGATTTTACCTATTAACGATGCATTTGTGAAGACCACTAACACCGTTCCTTCCTTATAAACAAGTTAAATTTAAATATTTATTACTTGGTTTCATACAACTTAGTTAATACTTCGTAAGACGTTCAGTACATTAGTATGATATTTAATCGTCGTATATTTTGTTTATTTAGAAAGATATACTTAAGCAGGAAGCCCCTTTTTCGTATATTATTATTTTGCATCGTCGTAAATAAGTAAAATATGTTAAATTGTTATTTTTATTGAATTTAATTTTCTTAAATTCTTAAGAATTTGGTGAATTGCATACAAGAAACGCAATTTTGCTGAATAGTCTAAGAAATGCATTAGTTTCCCAAAAGTCTTACAATTTTATATAATTTCTACAAAATATTTTTAAGTAAATTAAGTGCTTTGAAAGCGCTTTAAAGTGGGAATTCTAATACATTTAAACCCTTAAAAAACGAATTTATTACTAAACTTTATATTCAAATATCAACTTTTAATTACACCAATCGTATTATTTACATGAAGTACAAGATAATTTTTTATTGATAAACTAACAAAAAATAATATAACTTTACATTTCAAAACAATGCCATGTTTACAGAACATCAATATTTGTATAATATCTTCATTAAACATCCTTATTTTCAAGTTACTTTCTTAAACAAACTTGGATAACAATGATCTATTTCTCAACAAGAAACTTCTATCACAGAATCCTTATATGTGCCAACTTGTCCAGGCAATTACCCCGGCACTTTCCCAGTAGTTGCCATAACTACGGTGGAGAAACACAACCACAGTGGTTTTAAAGTGTACCAGTTATTTTGTAGCGTTTCGTGTGATTTGCGTGTGTAAGTGATACTGTTTTTGGGAATCAGTTGCAGACTGGTAGTAGTTAGGAATGGGTTATTTACGTGTTATGTTGGTTGTAATGATTTGGGGGAAAGTTAAGGAGTTATTGGTAAATGGGGTTTAATTGTTAATTTTGCATTGCAATAAAAAACATGCAAAAGGTTGTTGTTCAGTCAAATTGATATTAATGCTTATTGTTTTTACATATTCATAATATATATAAATATACTATATATTTTACAAAATCTTTGAATTAAAAAAACCATCGATATTATCAAATACATTATGAATGTAAATTATAATAATAAAAGTATATTAGTTAATTATATGTTTAATGTGCATTCAATACTTTTTTTAGTTTCATTATGCCGATTCACAGTTAATAAATTTTCATTAATTTTGTTTACTATTGTTAATGTGTTTAAAAACACTTCAGTTTTTTATCCATTATTACAACTTGCAAACCGCTGTTCTTTGGTCTTTCTACGACATCAAATAACTGTATGCCTTTGCTTTATTCACTTTTCTATTGTCTTATTAGTGAGGCTTGAAGTTTATGAAAAAGGCGAAACTTGTTATTGTTGAAGTAGTTAGTTATATGTTCATCGACATAAAAATCTCAATTTTCTCAAAAAATGTCACTTAGCATGTTCTTCCATTAAGTTCTTCATTTCTCTTACCAATCCTTGTAATTGATTACTGTTTCATTATATTTTTCAAAACATATCATTCATAACTATTTAACTATTTTTTTAATTTAAATATATGTATGAATCTTTACAATTTTTGCTTTATTCTTTGATATTGAATGTTTCTTTTCTAGATGGATGCAAATTTGATTCTAGTGTTTTAATTAAGCAAAATTTATATCGCTGCCAAATAACTAAAACAGTGATAACACTTAATATTTCAGAATTTCCAAATTTGATTTGGAGATTTCTTAAACTTGTAAGATATAAAACTGGTATTCAAAATGAAGAACATTCACATTGAAAATTGAGGAAATAAAGTACTTCTGCCTAACAAGAATATTTCTCAATTCCTTTACAAAATATATTTTTAAAAAAACTTGCTGTATGAAAAAAACTCTACTGCTGTTGAAAATTCGATATTATATATTTTTATTTTTAAACTATTGCTAAATTATATACTATAAAAAAAATTTCTCGCTGCCATATAGATATTTTTAAAATTCTCTATGGAGACTAACCTTTAACCACAACTATTACCAAAGTAGTTATATTTTTGTGGAGAATAAAAATATTTTTACCGTTCCGCTTAAAATATTTTTCATTTTGAAATGTCTTCCGATCGTATATAAAAATATATAGCTTTTTTGCCGAAGAAAATAAGAAATTGTTTCCCCTGATGTTACCTTAAACTGCGGTGAATAGAATCACTTTGAACTATTTACGAGTTATAGATATTTTTAATAAAAAGTATTTTTGAAGGTAAAGATAAATTTATTTATCTTCAGCCTCGGTTTTTATTTCTACATTAAATATTTTTTTCAAGTTTAGAAGTTAAAAACCTATCTTTGTTTTACATCTTTAGAAGACGCGGAATTTTATATAAACAAGCATGAAACTCTTAAGTTTTCGTTTTAAAACAGTGCAAGATAACTTTTACTTTATTATTTGATTCATTTTTATCATTCTTTAGATATACTTATTTGTCTCCTCACTGAAAAAAACTGTTGTTTTTACAGTCAAAAACTGTCATTTTTGACGCCAGTTAATAACGGATTTTTTTTGCAGTTTAAAACTGTAATTTAACAAAAAGGAAATTTTAAATTTTAAATGTTAATTTAAGGGGAGTTAAAATAAATTTTTTACCTCTAAAAGCTAATAGCCTCTAATTAAATAGCTTAATCTAGAAAATAAGTAATGTCTTCGTACAGACGTAGTCCTGTGGGTACAGCAAGGGAGGCCCGAAAAGGGCTCCGGTATTGAACAGGCGCGAGCCAAGGAATTTTGGGGAACCCGAAGTGCCAATACCCAATACTAAACCGGGGGGACAAAACTCGTGGCAAAAACGAATGCATAGGGGTGTAAAACAAAAAAACGAATCACCTTTCCTTTAGGACTTCCAAAGATGTCAATGTGTAGATTGTCGTGGAATAAGGAAATAGAATAATTGGAAAAGGAAATATTTACAAAAAACTTTCGTCTGAATAGTCATTATTTTTTTTTTTTTTAAACTTTTTTTTTGATATCCAATTTTGGCACCTTCAAAACTTTAAAACTTGAAAAAAAAATAATTATTTTATTTTGCATTATAATTTTAAAATGATTATTTTAATTTTTTTTTATTAAAAAATTAATTTAAAACTCTTTTAAAATGAAAAATCAGGGGTAAATTCAATTGTTTTGTTTAAGACAAACTTTGGTTGGGGAAAAATTAAAACGACAATAAAAAACAGGGAATTTAATTTGTCAAAATGTTTTGCTTTTATTTTTTTTTTTTTTTTTTTTAATTTTTTTTTTTAGGATTTTAAATTTTTTAGTTGAAGAGTTTTATTTTTAAATTAAAATTAAGTACTCTTATACGTAATTTATTTAATAATAATTTTTGTTTCATTAATTGATTTCATAAAATATTTGTTAAAATCAAATACAAAATTATTTTTAATTTACTTTTTTTTTATTTTTTTTTGGTTTCATTTTTTTTCGCATTTTTTGTTTAATTCTGTCAAAAATATCGTCTATACATTATCGGTCCTAGTGTGACCCAGTATTTTCCATAGTAGTGCATTCAATAATCCGGGACCCATGTGTGCTTGTGTGGAATTACCTGGCCTTTCTTCCTGTGGTGGGTCGATTCCTCCTTACCACCTTGTTGGCCGGGCACCGAATTGGGTTCTGGGGGGGCTTGGGGGGGCGCGTGGGGCTTTCCTGGCACATTGCACATACATCCTTATATGCCCCAGCACCCACTCCCCCACAAAAACCACCAACAAACTAATTTTTGTTGCGTAAAGGTGTTTTAAAACATTGAGGGTTATTTATTAAGGATGATATTTTATGTAAATTTACGTATTTAACCACGGAGGGATATTAAATAAAATAAAATTACTTTGTAAGTAACCAATTCAAATTTTAAATAAAACTAATTGCAATTAAAATAATAGGTAATAAAACAATCAAAAATGGTAACAATCAAATGCATTAATAATATATTATATAAATTTAATAATTAAAAATTTAATAATTTTTAAACTTTTTGAAATATTTTGAAAAATTTAAAAATTATTATAATTTATAGAAAATATTTTTTTAAAAATACATGTAAATTAATGAAAAAAAGAATAAGAATTTAGGACATTTGACAGAGTTGAATGAATAAAATTTTAAAACATAAATAAAATTTAAAAACAAACGCTTTTAAACAATTTAATCAATGCAAATTTTAGGATTTTATTTATTTTAGTAATTTTTACTTTTAATTGATATTTTTTTTTTTTATTTTTTTTAATTGTTTTCGCAAAAAATAATTAATAATTAAATAATTATTTTTTACTTGATTACTTGATATTACTTTTTTATTTTTATGTAAAAAAAAAAAAAAATTGGGGATTTTTTTTATTTTTTTCTAAAAAAAAAATAATTAAAAAAATTAAAAAAATTGATGTGAAAAAATTTTTGGAATTTTTTTTAAGTATATAAGAAAAAAAAAAAAAAAAAAAAATATTGTATTTTTTCATTTTTATTTGACCAAGTTTAACATGAAACTTTTTTTAACTTTTATGGTTTTCAACTTTTGAATACTTATATATCACAGCAAATAATGCAGAAAGAAATTATTCTTTTTACTTTTTTTATTTTGAAGATGCTTATTGATTTTTTGTAAAAAAAAAAAAATTGGGTGTTCGGAATGGAATTTTCAATTTGGTATCATTTAATATGTAGACGACTCCCCTATTACATTTTTTTAGTTGTCACAGTTCTCAATTCCTCACGCTATTTGTTGATAATTGACAACTTACACAAAATTCCTTGATCAATACCGGAGAAACGAGGGTTTTTTTCGTTTTTTTTGTCCATATTAGTCATATTATTTTAAATGCTTTAACGATAATCTCAATCACGTGACTCTTTGCACGTAAAATTTAACAGTTCCTCCCTGTTAAAATTACAGTGTTCCTGTAAAAATTACAGTTTTAAACTGTAAAAAACAGTTATTAACCGGCGCCAAAGTTGATAGTTTTCAACTGTAAAAACAGCAGGTGTTTTTAGAGTTTTGGAACCTATTTGTTAGTAACAAGCCACATACTTTGCTGAAAGAGCAAATTCTTGGTATTACTTCTCTTTAAACTAATTATGCGACACTTTAAAATACATCAATATAAATAACACTTATGGGTTCAGAATCTTCATGCAAACAAATATATCTATGTTTGTGAAACTAATGTAAGTTAGAAGAAAATATAGGCTTACTGGCTGACAAAGATTACTAAACTTTACCCAAATAGTGTGACATGTTGTTTGTCATGAACTAATGTAAAATTTGATTATGTAGGAGTTATTGCTTGTATATATCTAGATACTGCAGTCACTAACTTCTTATTAGTGAGAAATTGTTGTTCTTGGCCATTTGTTCAATTTTCTTGTTTATCAGCGATGTTTTATTGTACTCGTTGATCAGCCGCGGTCCTTTTATATAATAATACGTGTGTTTTCACAAAAACCGATAAGTGATAGATTGATATTAACTGATTCAATGATTTATGATGCGAGATGAATGCGTAAAAATATTTATTAAAATTGTTTTTATTATTAAGATGTTTATCATGTGGAGAATTTAGCATTTAAATATTTTATTTTTTAGCTCTTTCATTTTTTTTGCTGGCATATTATTTAGCTAATTATTCCTATTATTATTCTTAAAGCAAACAAATTATTTCTTTTAAAAATATATCATTTTTACGCAACTTCTCCGTAGTATATATGAACCTTAAAATTTATTAAGAGTGCAATTAAATGAATAAATGTCTTATACTTATCAACTTATTTGGACTGATATCACCTTTAACATGAAGATAAATTAATCATTTACAAATCATTTATGTACATTTTCGAAAAATATTGAAATATTCCAATCTGTTTGTCAAGTCAAACTTCAACAACTTTAAGTCAACTTTAGGTCAATTTTGAAAGTTGAGTCTTAGGCTAATATTAATTCTTTATTTATAGCGCGTCTTTTAAGTGATTCATGCTAGATTTAAAGTAACTATCTATGGTTCTGGCATTAAAAAATTAAGCAGATTAATATAAATGATCATGTAAATAATTTTTTTTTAAAAGAAAAGTGTAGCTGTACCGCTGAAGAAAGGATCCTCATTTCCTGGTGTTTTTACTGCCAAGTTCAGTATTCACTTAATGAATATGGTTGTAAGCCTTATCTAAATAGTCCCCCATTGTTGTTTAGCAATTAATTTTAATCCATTATCTCTACCCTCATTAACTTTACGGTTGAAATATCCCTGTTGTGTTTACTTCACATTTATTAAGCGATTAAAATTTGTTATGTTGCTTCCATCCATCTAATAATATTTTAAGCTTCATTATAAAAATAATCGCTTCCAGCCTAAAAGCTAATTGGAGGGCTAAGAATACAAGTGAGCCAAGTCCATAAAAGGCTTCTTTGTGCTACAGACGTTTAAAGTTGAAGCCGCTAGGCAGTAGCAATTAAAAACATTTTTTTAATTGCTGTTGCCTATACCATTTCTAGATAGAATGTAAGATTCGAAAAGACTCTCTTCCCCCATCCCTTCACAGGGTTTTCTACGAAAAAAAGGGGGCGTCGCTTATCTAATCCTAGCGTGCTTGAGGTTTACAATCAAAATAGTTAGTATTTCCCCATGTAGGGTGGGGGGAAAAAGCCGAAACTGCTATAAATCACCCCGTTCCAAGAAAACCGCACTCGTGGATGGGGGAGGAAATGCTTTCCAAAAAAGCTTACATTCTAAATAGACCTACTATAGCCCATATTATCTGAACTAGAGATTTTTTCATTATTGCACTGAAATTCTACGTAGATTGTACATGCAATTCCACTGCTAACTCAAAAGAGAATTAAAAAAAAGTTGATTGGCTCGCTTCGATTCTGAACCCTCCAATTAATACGTAGATAAGTTTTAGAATTATATTATATTCGTTAAATATTCATGTAATTCAATAGAACGTACAAATGCATAACAATTCCTTTGCAAATACACATACAATGATCCCATTAATTCTGAAGCCCAAATAGAGTGCTTCCCAAATAACTATGAACATTGTTACGCCTAATTATATTTACGACAAACCAATTTGTTTACTTCTTAAGACTGCCATACTATCGCAATTTACGAGTTGTACAGCTACACGCATGGGTCTGCATAGCCTAACTAACGTAAGATGAAAAAGCAAACGCATTCGTTTAAGTATCCATTTCCGGATGAAAATGCCTTTTTTAGCGCTCTATTGGGAAAAAATTCGGCATTTTTTTCCGGATTTGGGATAAAAAAAATATCCTGGGGTGTAATTTAGTTTGAGTATGGGAATAGAATATTTGGCTCTCGTTTCAGATTTCGATGTTTGGATGTGAATTGGGTAAATTGATGAGAGTGTATTTATAGTGAGGAATTTGGAAGGATTTTAGGTATTTCAAAAAATAGATTGAAGAATTTGCAAGATGTTTTTATGGGCAAAAAATGCCTCACTTTTTACCTTTGAAAATGTAGTGCACATTTTACTGTGCGGTGGTACAACTAATGGGTTTATGAATATGTTCTTACAGATTTTAAATGTAATGTTTTTAATGGGGGGTTGTTCATAAAGAAATAAAAAAAATCACATAAAGTTTCAGTTGTAATTTTATGTTTCCAGCCTAAAAGGGGTCTATTTATACTAATGATTCTGATTATTTGTTATATATTTTTTTAATTTTGTTTTTATTTTTATTTTGGAATGTTTAGACAATTGACAAATACCTAATTCAAAATCTAGCAACACGAAAAGTTTATTAAAATTACCACTTAGATCACTATATGTTGTTTTAAAAGTTCAAAATTACTTACGACATAAATGAAAATCTTTTGCAAGTAAAAATATTTTAGAAATTAACTGTAATTACACATATAAATAGGGATGGGCAGCTCAGTCGTTAAGATGGTCCCAGGTTCGGGTTCGGCCATTACCAAAATATATGCCGATCTATAAAGGGCCCGTGCAGCCAAAAAATTTCCAACGAATAGTACCCCGTGTAGAGGGAATGCACGTTAATATTGCTCCAAGGCCCCGACGCTGCGTACGATATCGCACTTAACGGCTGCTTTGGGTGCCTATTCAGATATCGGTTCGTCACCTGATTCTGGTTCTAAATTACGACGTCCGTTACAAATAGCACTCGTGTAGCTCTAGTGCGACGATAATTAAAATTAAATTGTAAAAAATTAGTGTGGTTCTAAATTACTAAGCCCCTTACCACTAGCAATCGCATAGATCTATTGCGACGATAATTCTTCTCAACACAACTCGGATAGCAGTCTTTTCCCTTGACCCTTGTCAAAATACGAGGTTTGTTGTCAATCACTAACTTGCAGTTTTAGTATAAAGAGAACCGAAATATATATAAACACACATTCAAAATAGTGGTGATGTGGTATTAATCACTGAACTGAACTAAAACTCTAAAAGGAACATCCCAGCTCATAGAGTTAGCCTATATTTTGTCACTTGGCAACAGTTTTAAGGAGAATACATGCCACATTTGGCATGAATTCACCCATCACAAGCCTAAACACTCGCCACATATTATCCCTAAAGCTGTCGCCAAGTGACCAAAAAATAGGGCTTCACCAGCTCCTCATGGGATGCTCCTTCCAGAGTTTCAGTTCAGTTCAGTGGTTTCAGTGCTGCGTTGTGGTATGTAGGTTTATACTTGTATTTTTTTGATTTGTGTGCTTGTTCAGAGACCCGCTTATAAACCTTTGCTGCGTTGTGTACCAGCAGGACTGTCGCCCACGTCGCTTACCTTTACTCAAAATGGAAAAACCCCATAATCCTAATGAAGTAGCGCGATGTTAATAAGATCAAAAGTACACTCTTAAAACAAACGAGCGATTTAACTCGGTCTGTGTTAATATACACTCCTTTCGGTGTCGAAAATGCACTTCTCCTATAGGAGAGGATTTCACACTTTTGTTTTGTTGAACCTCCAACAATTTTAACAACGAACGAGCGATTTTAAGGCGATTAGGAGCGATTTAAGAGAATCACGAGCGATTTAGGAGTTATTTTTCGCTCCTTTCCAGTGTCAAAAATGCACTTCTCCTAAAGGAGTGGATTTCACTCTTTTGTTTTAAGAGTGTTCTTTACTAATTTTTGAAATAACTTCTTACAATCTTTTAAGACACAAATTTAAATCATGTATAAGTAAATTAAATGTAAAATGTAACTATCTTCACATATAAATAGCCGCAAACGACAACACGCAAAAAAGCTCATTTAAATAATAAAAAATCCCCATTTAACCCCTTAATGCCCACCAACAATACCCAAAGTACACGTCTCCCTGCTTCAGACCCTATTTCCATCAAGACGACCCCATTAATATGTATTCAATGTTCTTCCCATCCACGAAACCACGTCCAGAGTTACGATTATAAGGGCATTAAAAGGCGGAATAACGACCCCTTTCTCAATTATTTCGTTTAAAGTTACCTTTAATGGCACCGATGTGTTTCTTGGCGTCTCAGTTACACTGAAGCGGAATGGAAGGTGTCTAATTAAAGTGTCTCGAAAGTAGCTCGGTGTCTTGATGTAGTGTGGGTTTTGTGAGGGAGTTATTGGTGTTGTCGTGTTCGATAAATGTAATAATGTTGTGTTAGAAATGTGTCGTTTAGTGTAGTTTTAAAGTATTTAATGTAACAGTAGATACTAATTATGCATATAATAGAAAGATGAAATTGCGAAATTAATATTCTCCAAAGCATAATTAAGATATCGGGTCCGGTTGTTTTTTGGTGAGTTTGACCAATTGAATTTAATGTCGCAAATAAACGGACCGAATTCTATTTCTTAGTTATACTTTGTAAAGTTGGAGTTTGGCAACCAGTGTAAATTTAGATTTTGGTTAAGTTAATCTTATCAAATTCCACAAAAATTGTAACATTTTGTTGTTCCCTGATTACACAGTCTGTCTTTGAAATTAACATACAAATTGATATTTTCAAACTCGGGGGCTCGGGAGCCCAGTTGGTTAGAGACTCGCCTAGCATGCGAAATGTCCCAGGTTCGGGTCCGGGCATCGCCAAAATATTTGACTACCTTCCAAACGGTCCGTGCAGCCAAAAATGTCCGACGAATACCCGTGTACGGGCTGGCTCGTAACTATCCTTCAAAGTCCTAACGCTGAGTGCAATGTTGCCCTTAACGGTTACGTTGGCTTTCTATTTAGGTGTCGGCTCGTCACTTGAATGTTGTTCTAAAATACGACGCCTGTCGTCAATAGCTCACGTGTAGCTCTAGAGCGACGATAATTGAAACTAAACTAAACTAATAATTTCAACAATTCCATAAAGAAACTTTCAAATATTCTCTCGTTTCAAACTACATCTTTTTTCAAAGAAGACTTGCATGAAGAAACTACTTTTATTTATACCTGGTAAAATCGAACACACATTTACCGAAAGGATCGATTTTAATGCACTTAATTTGTAAAGAAATAAGTATTTTGTTATCCAGTATATTGAAAGAATACGGGATTGATTGGCATTATTCTTTTTATTGGATCAATAAATCGAAAGTTACTTTAAAATTTAAGTGTTTCAATTGGACTGCTTATTAGCTGTAGCAACTTTTTTCAATTATCGAAAAAGAAAAGCAATAAAGAATCCAAATTATGTAGGTACTTATTTTATTCCTTTTTTTTTTTTTTAAATTGTATTTGAAACTTAAAAAAATATTTGGTATTATACAAGCATTTCTCGTTTGTCCGTCTCTAGCTTCTGCAGACCTAAATATAGATGATACAGAAAGGGATAATGCATAAATGAAGGAAACAGCAAATTGGCGAATGCTAATTCACCATTGACTTTAGCCAAATGTTACCAAAAAAATTTAATGAAAGTTTGTTTAAAATTCGAAATTTGCCCGTTTAATTTTCATCGAAACATTTTTATCTGTTTTTATTTGATAACTGGTAAATAAATATCCTTTTTTCGCGCAGACTAAAAAAATATCAAACATAATCAATCCAAGTCGACACAACATTTAATCTGCTATAGGGTAATAAGCCTTTGCTATTTCTCACGTTCATTACAAAGAATTGCTTCTCCGTACTTACATTATACCCGTTACAAAATCCAAAATATGCTATATAATGCACACCACAATAACACAAAATTATTCTTAATATGAGCTTATTGTCACTATATTTTCTCTCATAGAAACCAGTTTAACTATGATTGTATAATAATGTCATTTTAGGTCAAAATCTCAATTATGTTGCCCTAACTTAGTGTTTCTTGGTGTACCACACAAACACATACACGTACACACTTCATACTTATGCATAAATTATAAAAATAAACTGACACATCGCACATTATATAAATATAGATTAACGCAACCAGCATCTTTAAAAGTTTTTCCTGATTTTCTGATGCCTGACCAGAACTGGGGAGCCCAGTCGGTTAGGCATTCGCCTTGCATGCGGAAGGTCCTAGGTTCGGGTCCGGGCATCGCCAAAATAACTGCCTTCCTAAACACACGTGTAGCCTAAAAATGTCCGTCGAATATAAAGGGAGTGCACGTTTAATATGCTTCAAAGTCCTAATGTTGCCTACGATGTCGCCCTTAACGGTTGCGTTGGGTGCCTATTCAGGTGTCGACTCGTCACTTGACTGTGGTTCTAAAATACGACGTCCGTCGCCAATAGCCCTCGTGCAGCTCTAGTGCAACGATATTTTAAACCTTACCTAACCTGATTTTCTGATGTCTGCCCACATTTTTTTTTATATATATTTCATATTGAACTTCCATTTCTCAATGTCTAATTCGCATGTGTAGTTGTACAGCTGGGGAAAAAAAAAAACGCTCCACCCCACGTTTCTCAGCTGCTATTGAACAAGGAACTTTGTGAAAGGTGTCATTTTTCAGGAAATAGCGTAAGGAACTGAGAACTGGCAACAAAAATTGTATAAGGGGTCGTCTACATATTAAAATGTGTACCAACTTTGAAAACTCCAATGGCAACACCCAATTTTTTTTACATAAAAATGTTTAGCACCTTCAAAATACCCCATGTGTAAAAAATAATTATTTACTTTGCATTATTTGCTAAGCTATAAGCATTCAAAGTTGAACGCCCATAATGTTAAAAAAGTTTCATAAACTTTTATTCATATCTCCACAAATAAAAGGAATTAAAGAAAGTTTTTTTTTCATTATATACTTCTTAATCTTCCAAAAACAAATCACACAAGTTTTTTCATCAATTTTTCAGTTTTAATAATTTTTTATTTAAATTTAAATAATAAAAAATAAAACATGAATAGCAACCCCAAATTTTTTTTACACAAATCGATAAAGTAGATCAAGTAGAACCAAAATCCCAAATTTTTTAATTCAAAAACAATTACTTGCCGAGTTATTGCAAAAAAACTGAAAAAGACGAATTTTAGGGATCGTGTAAAAAATTACTTGGCGAATTCGATCCTAACTTGCATTATCGTTTGGTGATTGAAAAGCATTTGTTGATAAATGTTTATTCAAATTATTGATGTCTGAAAAAAAATCTAAAAATCTTTTCTTATTTCAAGTGCATGCAATGTATTTTGTTTGTCGAATTAACTTTAAATTATATCGATTACTATGTTTTTAAATATGTGTTATTTCCAATACAATTTCAAGAAGTGAGTATAAAAAATAAATATGCTAAAATATAATTGGAATTCGGTTTTCAGTACATTTTATTGTTACCACATTGCTTATTTAAAATTATTAGTGCCCACTTTCCTTGATTTTAAATCATTGCCCAATCATTCTGAGTAATTTTATTTTGCTTTCCTTAAATATCGTGTTAAGGTTGTAACCCTCCGTTTTGAAATACGTGGTTTATATTACCGATAAAGGGCGACAAATTTTTAACAAACTTTTTGCAGCAATATTAATGAAACAAAAATTTGCATAAAAAATGTGAAACATTAATGCAATAATCATGTTAGTCAATGTGATTATAACTAATCGCATTTGAAAATCTGTTCGTTATAAATAACCGTATATGCGACTTAAATAAAAATTAAACCTTTTTATCTTCTAGTCTTTATTTTATTTCTGAATTTATAATTTCAAAATAAAAAACATTAAAAAAATCACAATATTAGTGAAGAAAGTTAAATTCTAGCATCCGTTGGCGAGATTATGTTAACCCAGTTAGTTTGTTGTTTTGAAAAGACGCAACCCATATATTACTGTTTTCACTTTAGAGATGTCCCCCTAAACGAGTTCAAAATTAATGCTTTAATAACTCAGCAAATAATGCAAAATAAATGATTCTTTTTTTATACATGGGGTATTTTGAAGGTGCTGAACATTTTTATGTAAAAAAAATTGGGTGTTGCCATTGGAATTTTCAAAGTTGGTACTCATTTTAATATGTAGACGACCCCTTATGCAATTTTTGTTGCCAGTTCTAAATTCCTTACGCTATTTCCTGAAAAATGACACCTTTCATAAAGTTCCTTGACCAATAGCAGCCGAGAAACGAAGGGTGGAGCGTTTTTTTTTTCCCCAGCTGTACCATTACATTCGAATTGGCGTGTGTAAGTTGAATGGTTTATACTAGTGTACATATAAAATATTTTCTCATTTAACCAGCTCAATATCGAATAGTTTAGACAATCGATAAAAGCGATTTGAGTCAGAAATGACTTATAAATGTTTATTTATTTCTATGATGTTTTATTTATGAAGGTGTGTTTACTATAAAATTGGAATCGCTAATGGAAATTGAATATAAATCAGTGTTTGTACAACTTCTGGAATATATTGCTATTGATCTTTCAAACTTATTTAAATGATGAAACGAAAATGGAAACGGTTATTAATGTTTCTTGATATTTGACAAGCAATTTAAAAGCAGCCGAAATATTCTCTATAGTTTATGCGAAGGAAAAATAAACGATTTAAAATAGAAATTTATAATTTAAAATTAACTATGGAGGGTGGTGTATTCAAGAGGCAGTAAATAAAGGCTTGCATATCATATTTTTTTTTAATTCTAGTAACATGTTATAAGAGTGGCTTTTATACTTATGAGCCATACTATTCGGGAGAGTTTCGAATTTTTATTCTAGTAACATGATATAGGAGTGGCTTTTATACTTATTATACTTATGAGCCATACCATTCTGGAGAATTTCGAATTTCTATTTCAAAATTAACAATCTGAATATTAGTGTACAATGTGTTTTAAATAGTATAAATGGTTCAACTACACTACAAAAAATCGAATTGTACAATTAATATTTATAAAATCTATTTTATATTCTGGCAGTCATTAATTTGTCTCAATCTATCCAGTATGAAAATGATTGGAACAACGATCGAGAAAATTTGGACACTTTGTTAATTATTCTTTTCTTATTACTTTTAATAAAAAAAAACATACAAACATTTTTTTTTTGCCTTTTATGATATTGAGTCAAAACAAAGAGCTCTACTAGAACTAAAATAGTATCTATATACATAAAAGGCGACTTCTGTTTATCTAAGAGTCTGGGGTCTAAGAAAACCTAGTTTTAATCTTGAAAATAGCCATTAACTCTTTATTAATAAGTTCTAAAAAATAGAAAATAAAATATTTACAGAATCATTAGGTTTGAACGAAACCTTAACCTAATTATTAAGGTCGTTTATAAAATAATAAAAACCAAGAAAAGTTATAAATAGAATTTATTTCGTTTCTAAATAAAGGCATTTATGAAAGACTTCCTTGAAAATTAGTCAAAATGAGGACTTTTTTTTAATGCAACACTATTCAATATTAAATTAGCTTTTAAATTAGAATAAAAATGACTTATATTGGCTATAAAAACGTGGGTGGAATCTCTGATGTAGTATAACATATACTTCATTGCATGTACATCTTTCAAATCTTTAATTAAAAAATATTTCTAATTCGTATCCTTATTCAAAATCTTATACGTAGAAAATTAAACGTAGCCAATTAATTTTTTTAAAGAACTGCTGCATGTCCTATCAGAGTTCTGAAAAAACTTGTACCTGCATGGATGTATGTTTCGGATTTGATTAATTAAAAATTTAAGAAAATGCATTTTCCTGAAACGGATTATTTTAAAACGTGCCGCTTCTAAATAAATAATGAAACATATTAAAAGTAATAACGTTTGTGGAAATGAACCAATTAGAGAAAATTAACCAATTCAACCATACATTTATTTTAATTGAATATCTTCCTTATATTTGCCAAAATTTAATTAGCAAGGAGAAGTGTTGTTGTAAAACATTCCACAAGCCTTAGAGTTTTAACTTTATTTTATTTTTCTTTCAAGTTTTTAAATGTAATATATAGAAATTTTCTTCATTTTGAATTTAATAAGCAAATTAAGACGAAGGGGCTCTCAGAATCATTACTTTTTTTATTATAATTCCTGGTATTTTACCTAATTAAAGCACGAACGAATTCGCTATGAAATTAGCTTACTTATAAGCTGATTTTCTCATTCCATGCAGTTGAAATATATATCATTAATCGAAAATTAATGAAACTATCTGAACACTAAAAAGTTATTGTTCAAAAAGTTGCTATAAATCTAACAAGCATCTCTTATGCATAATATTTTTTTATTAATTAGGTGGTTATAATTTTTTTTGGTATTAGTTAAAAATGTTTTTAATTGAATATCCGAAATAAAATATTTTTGAAAATAATGTGGGCAAACTTAATGACTAATAATCAAAGCCATAAACCTGAGGATTAAAAAAATATGGTTTTCAGAAGTAGCTGGAGGGGATAAAATCACTCAAGCACAATCTTTCAATAACGAAAAAATTTTGTCACCTGAAGGCGAAAACAGCGATAAATTTTATTAACTGTCAAATTTTCCATTGACATTTTAATGAAATATTTGTCACGAATTCAAAGAATACTTCAGGTAACTTTACTTTTCATGGAATAAAAATGCAAAATAAATCAAAATTTATTTATTTAAGAATGACAGAAATTTAATCTTAGCTGAATTGTAAATAATTTTTGGACTCTAAGCGTAACACTTAAGCTAAAGATTTAAAGCCTAAATTTTTTAATAAAAAACAGGTTTTGTTATATTTGGAGTATATTCAGAATTTTAGCCTTTCAATTTGCATTATACAATTTTTAGTAGAAATTGAATAACTACAAAAATCAGTTGTAGTTCATCGTCTATTATTCATTATCATTCATTGGTGTGAAAATTATTATCCTTGGCGTGTTTGTGTCGTTATTGTTACTTTATTTTTTTATTGTTGTCATCATTTTCAAAAATCCTGTGTTTGGAAAATAATTGAAAGTTTTAAATAATTTAGAATATTGTAAAATAATTAAGCAACTTCCAAAGGAATTAATATAATTTGGAATATATTTTGATTAACAAATCGTTTTTTTTGTTGTTTATAAAATTTCGACTTTGAATTTTTAGCTTTGTAAATTACGTAAAAATGTTACGCTTTAAATCATAAAATATTTACAATTCGGATATGAATGAATTTTGGTCACTTAAAAATAAATTTATTTAATTTTTAATTTATTTTATGTATTCATAAAAGATAAAGTGAATGTGCTTTTTTTGACACTCAGTGGGTTGCAAAGTTTTTTTAAAATTCATTTTGGTCGGTTGCTTGAGGATCTTAACCTGCTTTACGAATGGGCCATTAGTATAGATTGTCGTTTTTGTTGTCTAATATGTCACAATGAAACCAAACTCGCTAAAATTTGACCCACATGAGCGATTTTTTGCATAAAGTTTTAGATATTGTTAGTCCTTCGGAGTTATATTGTTGTAGAGTTGTACAATAAGTCTTCGGTTTAAATATCTCCCTTTTTTCCCGAACTATGTAGCCGGCCAAAAACTTGTTAAAAAGCAAAATCGTCTATAAAGCATATTGTAAAAAAAGCGATGTAAACACCGATATTTAAAATGCTTTTTACTTTTAGCTTCTAAACTATTTCTATCATGCAAGAAGTGGAAGCTTTTATAAAAGCAATGTTGTCAGTCAGTCTCTCTCACTTTCGTAGCCTAAACAACAAACAATACTGACAAATTTGTTTTACGTCAAAAAATATATTGCACAGTAATTCTTAAAAATATGAATAAACTGAGCAAACGATATTGAATTAATGTAGAGTTTCGAAAGAAAATAAATGAAACTAGCATTATTTAGCGTTTAAAACGTTAAACGTACAATTAAATGCTGTGTTTGACATTTTTAAATGTTGACTTAAAATGATGCGTGAAGGCGGTCCAAGTGACATATCCTGTTACAAATCTACTTTTTATATTAGGATGTGACCAAATTTTGTTTTCGATTGATAGTTTATTTTTAATCACTTTAATGTAAACAGTTGACAATGTTTAATTTTGTTTATAAAGACACCTTTAACAACTAAAAATGCATAGAATGTTACCTTTTTAGAAAATTAAAAAAAAGTCTTTATAAAATTGAACAGCTTTTGTTAACAATATTTAGATTTTCGTTTAGTGTCACAATTTTCGATTAAGAATTTTGCTACTTTGAAGTTTAACAATAGAGGTAGATGGTGAAAAGAATAACAATTACATTCAATTTTCAAAAGAAACGCGTCTTTAGGGACACCTTTATCTTGCAATTTTTTTCTTATTTGTAGACGTTAACTTTTCCAAGTTGCAATAAACAAACATGAAAAACCAAGTAATGAAAAACTTAATGACTATATAAAATGAAATGTATGTCTTTTAAAAGTAACTTGTGTTTAAAAAACGTATTTATTACGAGAGTAAAAATTTATTCGAGCAAATAATTTGTTTATTTTGATAGTTTATTAAATATTTTATTCTAGTTTATGTTTGTCTTTGGAATTGATAAAAAATTAATATATTATTTATTCTACATTTTGAAATTTAGTTTTGGGTAAGCCTGTAATTATAAATATTACTGGCTTTCAAAAAGTCTTTTGTTAAAAGGAAACATATTTTTGGTTAAATACAAAAAATAAATTGTATATATCAATAAATAATATTTTTTTATCAAAAAATATTATCGTACTATCAAATAAAAGTATTTAATAATGTTGACTTTAACATTTAAATATACTCATGTATTTCTTTACACCACTTTTGACACTTCCTTTTGCAATTTATTAATTAACTTTATACAGTTTTTTCTGTCTATTCGTCTTTTACCAAGCCATTTTTATTATTATCTACAAACACTTTTGAGTTATCATATGAACTAAAATGCTCGCATATTCGTCCTTCACAAACAGAGTATAATGGCAATTATACAACAAATATTTCACTCACTCAAATGTACCTGTTAGTGCAAAATAATAAATTATTTATTCTGACTGAGAGGATTTACATGTAAACACACTTTTAATTATAAAAAACTAACCCGTCTCTTGTTCAATGTATTTTTAGCTATTTGAAAAAATATATCTTCTATCTACTATCATAAAATGAAGTACTCAGATATTCAGTAACAAAGCAATATATATCTCGCAATGTGTTTGATTTATTATTTATAAAACTCTCGTCGCCTACGTTATATAAGATTTTAGAAGTATCCTTGCTTCTTAATTGTTAGTTTAAAAGTATTTTTCATATGATAAGATTTTTAAAACTTTTGTAAATGCATTCACTGTCTTTCTTTGTAAAAATGCCTCCTTTCCTACAGACATTCTAAGGAGAATTTCTATAAAAAGTTTTAATATTTTAAAATAAGCATCTAATTCCTCATTAGTTTACTAATTTCTATACACAGTAAAAAATATTTTTTACACATGCATTAAAATTTCATAAATAAGGTTAAATCGGAACAAAACTTCTCGGTCGTACAAAAAATTTCACCATAAATATACATTAGGGTATTTATACTTGACAAATTATCATGAGCAGCTGATAAATTACCTTATGTAACGTTGAAAGCACTACAGACTTATAAACACCCTCCTGCAAGTGTAATTCTAAATAACCTTCTGTTTTTAACACTTGCGAAACTTTGCATGCAACAACGTGCCTTTTTTGTATTCTAAATCCATAAATAGAGGTTTTCTATTAGACTTAAGGCAATATACAACACTATGCATTAGGATTTTTATTCTTAAAAGAAAGTTGCTGTATAATTCATGTAAAATCAGAATTTTACTTAACCACCAATAAAAAGAACATAAAATATGTTTTGAACTCTATTCTTCGCTCTAAATTACAATAATTAAACAACACCGAGGTTTCTAGTAAAAAAAACAAGTAAATTTGTAACAATCTGTTTCTTGTCCTGTTTTCGCACAGTCGTTATACAACAATAAAAAAAAGCGCCAAACACATAATTAATTTGATATTAAACATTTACGTGCCGAATTTGGCTAGTTTTTATATTATTTCGAAAATTAAATAATTACTTCTTACCGCTGGCTAAATTTATAATTCAAAGAATAAATATATAATAGAAGCAGAACATGTCATAACAGCATAATACAATCAAATAAATCTTTTTGAAATATATCAGAAGTCATTTCAAACTGATTTATATCGCAAAAATAAATTTATTGAAATTTATTATTTTAAAGAAATAAACCTTCTCCAGCGATTGTTCTGAATGACAATGGTGATTTAATTCTAAATGTCTTCTAATTTCGATGCGCTGAAATTTTTTGACGGATTGCCTGTAGCAATAGTAGCTTGGGCAATGAAATATGGCGCGGACAGACAAAATGAACGATTTTAATGCCTTCCACTTTTTACTTTATAAAAGTAATGAGGAAGCTTAAAATGAAACTATAAAAATATGTTAGTTATTGGTTTGACGTTCAAAGTTGAAAAGTGTTTATCTCGCTTTACGGTTATTATTTTGATATCTGAAGTATACTAGCAAATATTATTCTTTAATAATTGATTTTTTTATGATTGCCAATAATAATCTTCTAGTTTAATAATGTTTTTTTAAAGATTGGAATGATCAATTAAGTTTTTTCATGATTTAAAAGTAACTTTTGAGAACACTTGTTACCACAAAATTTTAAAAACAATAGTATTGTCCTATAGTCAACTCATTAGTACATAAAAGTCCGGAATTCTTACTGGTGTTGCAAATACGAGATTGGATAAGTTTTAAGTACGTACAACTTTTCCACCAATCGATGACCTTAATTAAGTTTCTGAAAAGATTTATGGTTTTGAAATATTTGATATTGTAATCGAATGAAAAGACAAGTTTCACTGAGTCAATTTTAAGTTCTGCAAGCATGTTATTAGGAGAAGTGAAATGTAATAAGTTCTCAAAAAAAAAAACATTTGGGCATTATCACTTGAAATGTCGTAGTTTTAATTGGTAGTAAGAAGTTTGTTTTCACTAAATCTGTGAATATTGAAATAAAATTCAGCATTTTACATTTTTGAAAAATATAAAAGATTCACTAGATTAATGTGTAATTCATTCCTTTTTTAGCTAAAGATATCTGATCACAACCGTAATAATATTCAATGCATTTTATTCAAAATAGTAGGACAAATTTTCTGTAATAAAGATTATCAAAAGGCTACTTCTCTAAAAAAAATAGACACTAAATTAGACGAAAAACAATACATAATGAGTTAATAATCACATAATCACAGCAATTTAAAAGCCATTAGCAATAAACCCAGAGTAAATTTTATTTAAAAAAAAGATACCTTGTAGAGGTACCTTTACCTCTTAATCTTGCATCATGAATTTGAATTTTTATTCTTAGTCCTCAAATGCTTAAGTAAACCTTGAGCATTATTTTCAAATAAAAAAGTGTCTTTCAATGAATTTAACAGCTTTAATATAAAATTTTATTTTTTTCGCAAACTGTAAATGCTGTCAAATTAAGAAAAAAAGTACTAACCATCGAAACTTGGAATGTTGTGCATTATATTAATATAAATCATTTGGACAATTATATTTTCTCGTAATAACTACGTAGAGGTTAGAATATTATTATCAACCACAGCCATGACTTGAGATTTTAGGTGATCAGTGCTGTGGAACGAAACATAAATGTCTTTTGAGCCTTGTGAAATTCAATTTTTATTGGGTGTAACGATTTTTCTTGAAGTTTTCTTTGCATCTGAACTTAAGTGACTAACGACTCTATCAAACCTTCGTTAGCACTATTTTTGGAAGATTTTTCGTAGGTATTATAAACATTTGGAGAAAATTTCGCTGCGAGTTACGGATTGCTGATGCGGTACTAAGTAGGGGGAACCAGGGACGTCTGACCCAACTTGTAGTTTTTGGCTTGTTACTTAAAAAAAACACCGTTTATGGATGTGCAAATGCAGTCAATTTATTTTTCACTAAGTATTGCAAAATACTATAGATTTGTATTTTTATGAAGTATTAACTGCAATAGTAGTAAAATAAATATTATTAAAACCTTTAGTTTTGGGGCATGTATCCCAATGCTAAGCGATACATGACCCACCCATTAGGGATACGTGAGCCAAACCAAAAATTTGGTAGTAAGAGACTTACAATGATCAAAATTCTTTTACCTAATAGCAAAACTAACATCATATTATAAAGTTTAAATAGATTTTATAGTTTTTAAGACAAAATTATTACTTCTTATTTGTGTCGCATTAATTATGCTTATATTAACAAACTTATTAAATTCAAACGTAAAATCTTCTCTAAATACAAAACTGAGGATTATTTTATTTTGCATAGAAAACATAGGTGATCAAAGAAATCGCTTATATTTTTCAATATAAACTTTTGATGTATTACCCATTTCAGGCTATTTAAAACATTTTCCATCGATTGGTTCTGCATACTGAATTGAAAGCTCGTTAAAACAAATTTACCTTGTACCTTCCCAACAAACCTCATATTCCGTTAAAAATACAATCATTTACTTTTGGGACTCCCAAGTTTTTTTTTAAATAACTTGGTATTTTTCTGTCTACTTTTGTGTTGTTTACTTGGCTCACGTATCCCTAATTGTTTTGGGTCGAGTATCCATACTTGCACTTTTTTTATTAACATCAAAACAAAGACATTTGCGAAAAATTTCATTAGCCCTATTATGCATGTAATTGTAGCTAATAGCATGAACAAAACAAGTAACTAATTGAAAAAATATTTCTTTTAAATAAAAAAAAGCAGACCAAAAAGTATTACGGCATCACAAGTTTGCTTCCAGTGAATAAAAACGTACTTCTTCGTATATTTAAACACGTACGCAATGATTCAGTTGAGTTTTTTCATTATTTGGTTATTTGACTGAAAGGAAAAGAGTGATGCTGCTTCCAATTCATAAATCTTTTCCGATGCTTAGAAAAATGCATTGGGTCGTTAATCCCCTATGGATCAAATGTCCCTAGTCCCCCACTACACAAATATGTTGTTGTAAGAAAAAATCAACTGCTTGCACCAATCGTAGGTATTTCTAAATTATTAGAGACCAAAATATTATCAAATTATACAGGAATTAACCTTTAAACCTTTCAGTCCCAGTGATGCAATTTGGAATCATCACTTTCAATATTTTTTTCCAAATGTTTATGTCCCGTTCTGACATCCAAACACACATCATTCGATTCTTCACATTTTGTTATATTAGACAATATTTTACATTAACCTCAATAGAAGTCAGGACTATTTTTTATTTAGAAAATAGCTAACAAGCGTTTCACCTGATTTTTGAAAAGTTCACTTCAGTTCCACATAATTAAAACACAATTTAAACTATTTCGGGTAAAATAATTACTATTTTTTTATAATATGGTCAGATACCTTAAAATATATAAATCGAAGTGTTTTCAGGCAATATATATTTTTTTATTTTGTTGTTTTCCACAGTTAAACAATTGTGACATTATTTCAAAAACCATATAAAAAATTTTAATGATTCTTTTTTTCTTATGGAACTCTTATTTTTGACCTAAAATAAGCTTATTTTGTGAATATCAGATGTTTTTGTACTGTAGTAAATTTTTGGGACTGAAAGGGTTAATAACAGGCCTCTATCTTTGAGATAGCATTGCTTCCTTCCAGTATATTTTATGAAATAGCATCACTTTAAAGATTAGTACAGTACATGGAACTTCCATTAAAATGTTTCTTAACGCAATTATCTAACTATAGAGCAGCAGCAACTAACTATGGACTTTTAGAGCTTCATAAAATAGTGTGTTAGATTTTTTTTTTCTATATTAAGCTATTATTTTCCATTAGTGGTCAATCCTTTCATATATTTTTTAATACTCGTTTCTCAAACGACTTCTTTCTCGCCAAATTCTCATAAAAAAATTGGTCCTGGACTAAAATTGATACTTTTTTTCATCTAAAACGGCATTCCGTTTTGGATTATTTCCATTTCTGAACTTAGTAGAAAAGAGGACTAACGTCCAATGGATTCAATGGAAGAATATCCCAAGAAACATTTTGTGAGATAAAAAAAATAACACACAGGTTTATTAGGGAAATTCCCCTAAGTTTTTTCTGCATTATTCCTTTTTCGATCAGAACAAATATATCTTTCTATCGTGGGAATGATGCATTAAGCCATTTTTTTCGTTTTAGAGGAAGGAAGTAGAATATTATTTACAAAAAAAAAAGTTTGGTAATTCTTAATATCGTGGCAGCTTGCCAGGCGCTTGAAAAGTGTGGATGTCAAACATTCGCCACGTTTGGCGGTTTTTATATAACGCCTAGTTAGAATGATTAATATCGCAGATTTAAGAATCATCTGATTATTTTCCTGTTAACGCAAAGCTAAATAAACACGGTAATCTATTTTTAAAATGCATTTTATGCGTATTCTTTAGAGAAAATAGTTTATTTACAAAAATAGATTAAATGCGTGATTTGTCAAAGTTTAATTTTGGAGATGACCTTTCTTATGTTGTCAGAAATAGATTCGAAATAAAATATTATTGTTTATCGGTCTTAAAAAAAAGAATAATTCTGTATGTTATTTTGGGTTTTTATTTTTAAAAACTCTTGAAAATAGGTTTATTCCCAAATTATGTATGAGTGCATAAATTATTTGTTCCCTTATATTTATGCAACCAAATTTAGGGTAGTCATGAACAAAAAATATTTGAGTAAGATATTTAAGTAAAACTACTCACAAAGTAAATGTTAAAATAACATGCTGTCACAGAGAGTCTTATTATTACTAAGTTGCGACAAAATTGCTATGCCAAATTATAAAAATGAATTATTTCTAAATAAGTTTATTATAAGTGCGTTTTTTATGTGTTAAACAAAGCTAAAAAAATGAACATATCAAACTCGTGCAAAAATTATATATACTCCTAAAAATGAATCTTAAGTCATTCTACACATTTATTTTTTGCAGATGCATAATGAATTTTTTGTTTCCTTGCAGTTGTTGTACATAAATATCTTCTTAATTTAAAAATTATTATAAAGTATCTTCTCGTCAACAGATAAAAAGAGGCATTATTACTAGAGGGGGGAGGCCTCAGTGGAGGTTGAAAATTGTTCTACAATGTCCAATTTAAATTCACAGCTATCTGATATTTCGAACAATCAATTCTCCATTTAAGCATTAGCAAAACTGTTATTATACCCCGAAATATATAACAAAACTTCTTTCTTGAATTTTTGTCCAATTCCACTCTGTAGCGTGATACTTTTTTCTGTGTTTGGCGATTAAACACTAAGTTGCAATTGCAAAAAAAAAAAAAAAAACCTCGCCATAAAAACGAAAAACTATTTTTCGAATACTTTTAATCATCACTTGCATACAAACTAGCATCGCGATCGTCTTGTTAAAATGTACTCTGCCAAAAACTGAAGTTACTAAAAAAAATCAACACACGTTGTCCCTTTAATCGCTATGACAACCAAAAGACGAACGCGTTGCCATCCGCTTTGCATAAATAAAACACAAAACTCTAGAAAACGAATCATCTCCCCCATTTTTAAGCATGTGCCCGAAAAAAGGCCTCTGTCTTGGTTCGCATCCAACGCCAATTCCACATTTTTATGGAAACGGGCCTTTTGGAGTTACTTTTATAAAACACATTTCTCGTCTTTGTTCTTTTGAATTGTTTCTGAAACTTGCGTTAGTAGGAAATTGATTTCCAATAAATGGCTAAGAAAAGTTAAAAACAATGAGAAGATATTTTCTAATGGCTCATTAAGTATGGGTCTGAAGCACCACACGAATTTTAATTACCACTTAAGTTATTAAGTGAAGGAGTACGGTCGGAAGTATGGTCTTTTACATCAACAGTTAGTAGATATTGGATACGCTAGAATTCTGTACTAAAATGTTTTCATTTTTCATTAATACTTTAAACCCTTTCAGTCCCAGTGATGCCATTTGGTAACGTCATGTTTCTGATCATAATTTAAAAAAAAAATAATAGAACTGACGTCTATTGGGATTAATAAAAAATATTTTTTAATAGGAAAAAGTTTGAAGAATCAAATGATGCGCTTTATGATGTCATAAATGGCCATAGACGATCAGAAAAAAAATTCTAAGAAGATGATGCCAAATGGTCATTGAGACTGAAAGGGTTAAATCATAAAAAAGTGCGATTGCAGATTCTTTTGCGCATGTACTTTTCTCTCGATAGCATGATTATGACGGAAGTCCAGAAGTGGGAACTTATGTATTGATTTTGAAGTCCATATCGCTTTTAATTTTATCTGTAGAGTGGTTTTAGTAGTATGATACACAGATGGACAGACAGTTTGCCCAACGAACCAATATTCAGAAACTACTTTATCCAAATCAGCACGTATAGAAAACACAATCTCCATTACCATTTTGACCTCAACACAGTACTTGCATTACCTTATATTTTATATAAGATAATTTGTAAAATTAAATATCACAATTTTTTTAAAATTGCAATATCATCAAAGTTACTAGAGTATGCCTCTTTAATATTTAGAAAACTTCCATTTAAGGCTTATTGTCAAAGCCGGAATATAACAAAAAGTTAATTTCCTAAAAACAGTAGAAAAATTAATTTTTGGATGCCACTAAGAGAATAAATCAACGAATTTTGAATAAATTCTTAATCATAGGACTTTCTCATTGATGGACTTTAGTTACACTTGCTTACATTTAGAAACTCTTATTTTTACACAAAAAACAATTTAAATGGTCCTATTCTACGTTTTTGTTTCTAGGGTAGACTGACCAGTGAATGACCAGTTGGTAAATACATTTAAAAAGTAAGGATTAAAATCATTCCACTGGTAATGGTTGGATGGGCAACACTGACTTCCTCTCATCTAGTAGGAAGCTATCTGACATCTGATTTGTTGTCCTGTTCATTAATTAAAATCCAAATTCATTATTTACTGGAAGTTTTTGTGTTCATTCACTGGTAAAAGTACTGTTTATTTACTTGGCTTTTGTACCACTTTTTATTTGGACCCCCAAAAGACCCAAGCAATGCAATATAGAGTCAGCTCCTTTTTTTTGTAGAATATACATATAATGACGGATGTGTTCACATTGTCATCAACCCACAAGCTATATTTTCTTTAAATGTATGCATTTTCTTAAAGCGATTTGTGCTTAAGCGTTCATTCACTGGTTAGTCTACCCTATTAACAAACATAATTTCACGCAAAAAGTTTTTTTTTAATATTCAAAAACAATTTGTTCCTGTTCATCTTGAAGTACAAGTGAAAATGAAGACATCGTTAAACCGTAGAAATCCCTAAATTTCGTAAAACCATTTTTTTCATCCCGAAAAGCCACCTTGGCCACATGACAAAAAGGCATTTGGCAGTAGTTTCGAAGATATGACGCTTATTTCGTAAATGGTTCATGAGGGTTTGGAAATGACGTCAGAGGGTGTTCTGCAATATGTAGTCGTTTGTAATTAACTATCATTATTGGCCGCCTTTTTTATTACTATTTGTAAAATAATGTTAAAAAATTAACTACACATTTCTTTTATGTTGTTGTCCGCTACATGTGTTTTTGTTTTACGAGTTCTTTATCGATATCTGTTATTTCAGAATACGTTTTTACTGGTTTTTTTTTTTTTTTTTTTTTTTTACGGGTTTTTACTTCAGTATTTCACATAAATCGCTCAAACATTTTATATAAGAAAGTCTCAGTAGTTTAGTTAGATCTGGTTTTAAATATTGTTCAGAAATGCTCCGAAAACTTGCATTGGTCTATGATAATTTGAATTCTTATTGGCAATCTTCATAGTTGAAGAGTACAGGGGAAAAACCACTTGATTTCGTAGAAGTTCCTCAGTAGGCCTCTTTGGCAATGATAGTGTGAAATCGCCTTAACTGGTGTAAAGAAACTGGTTACTCGCTTTGTTTTTCTTTCGCGGCAACCATGATTCACGCTAAAGATCAGTGGACACGACCACACGTTTGTACCGCGAATGAAGAACCGAAAGAAAAACCGGTTTCCTGTCACCAATTACCGCCAAGCAGACACAATTACGGGAAGACTCCTAATAAATCAAGCGGTTCTTCCCCTGTACTCTTCAGTTATATAATTATAAGGAATAAAAAAATACAATTTCATTAGAAAACCACCTTGCCTTATATTTTAAATTTCTAGCCTTGTACGATTGTGAATCAAAATAGTAAAGCAAAATAAAAGGAGGTGTGGAGATCAATTTGAAAGTTTTAGCCTTCAAAATACCAGGTTCTTGATTCGAATTCGACACTTGTATCTTACTTACCTAAAAATTCAAACACAAATTTTGCCGCGTAGAGACCGATGGTGCACAATAATTTTTTCGTGACTCTTTGACTGATGAAATTTGCGATATCTCTCCTTGATTTTATTAGACAATGGGTCTTTTTACATTACTGTGGTTATAAAAGTAAGGAGGTTAATGCCCAGTCGGTTGGGCACTTGCTGTTACAACATGCGAAAGGTCCCAGGTTCGGGTCCGCCAAAATAACTACCGACCTATAAACTGCTCGTGCAGCCAAAAATGTCCGACGAATAATACCCTGTGTAAGGGAGTGCACGTTAAATATCCTTCAAATCCTTACGCTGCTTACAATGTCGCCCTTTACGGTTGCGTTGGGTGCCTATTCAGGTGTCGGCTCGTCACTTGACTGTGGTTCTAAAATATGACGCCCGCCGCCAATAGCCATCGTGTAGCTCTAGTGCGACGATAATTCAAAACCTAACCTAAGAAGATCAATGGGTTTTTCTACTTTATTATAACGAAGTGCACACCAAAAAGCCAATTTCAAGAGAATAACATTATTCAAAGTATCAGAAACTGATTTTAACTGATCTCAAGAAATGACCAAATTGCCCCAACTCAATTTATCACAGATAAGCGTCAAGTTTCTGGCAGAGGACCCCCTTTGTTAATTTGATGATAGAAAATTCTGTAAAGAGTCTCCCAATTATAATCTAATTGATGTACGCAGAGCTTTGTCAATGGTGACTTAACCGCTTGTTTATGCAGATTGCTATCCAATGAAATGGGTTTTTTCGGTTAACCAAATTCATAATTAATCAAAATAATTATAAAAGTGTAAAAATAGTTGAAGAATTACCATTTGGGTAGGTTTTTTGTTGTTATGGAATGAAATGCGGCGGTATTTCCATATTAAAAACAAGCGACATTTACAATTGCATCGGTAATTGCGAAAGGGGTCATTTTATTTCGGTGATCTTTTTTCCCCCAAAGTGTTACCGAATGAAAAATTGTGTGTGGAAATTTTCTTTCTAAATATGCCGTTAAAACGATTCATTTAACAGTTTAATATTTTTTAAAATTAGTATGATGGATTGCAATGACTTTCATGAATAGAATATGAGCCCTAGCGTACACGTAGTGTTCATCTATTTTAATATGCCATAAATCATTTTATTTGCACTTGTATGTGTATTTATATTTTTAATAGGTTATCATTATGGTATGTAACCATTATTAAAAAGAAATATATAATATTATATCTAGCAAATGTAAAATTAGACTTACAGTAAAATAGAGTAAAGTAAGGAAATATGTTTATAAAATTCAATAATTTTTTTAAATAAAACACTTCACTATTTAACTTTATTTTTCTAACTTATCTTGCATTTCTGTGTATTTGTAGTACTGTATGCCATTAAATTTTAATACTTAGGGGAGAGTGGGGGCTATTGGGACAAAGGGCTAATGAGACAAGGGCCCTAAAGCTGGGAAATATATACTTTGTTACAAATTTTTCTACACTACAGCATTGTAACAGTTAGACTTCACATTTTAACAGCCAAAGATCAGCCATTAAACACATGTGCTGAAGTGGAGAGAAGAATAGTTGTTTTGGAGAATTGAGAGTTTATTAAATGTGCACCTTGTTTTTCACTTTTGAAGTATTGAATAAAAACTTTCTATGAATTAAACTGCAGTTTTAGATAGATGAAATATCCTAGATTAGGATAGTATAGGTCAAATACTGTGGTGAAGTACAAGTGCTTCTGTGTTGGGTCATTTATAAAAAACAACACAGTGGGGTCTAATGGGACAGAAACGGTGGGGTCTAATGGGACACGAATAAACCTAGCTTTGTATGCTTATTCTCTCGAAGAATCTATATAAATCTCTAATATCTTATTCAGTCAAGTTGCCAAAAACTTTTTTTAAACTTATTTTTTTTAACTTTTTGAACTTTTTTCATCGTATAATAAGTGAAAGGTCAAGTATCTTTATTGGTGACATATTTCCACCTGCAATTTCATTAATTACATCTGAATAGAGCTTGGTGAAGATAAATAAATTGTTGTTGGTAAATTTTGCTAGGAAGCAAGCTATTTTTTATTCGTTGGATTGATTTCTGAAATAAAAAGGCGATGAAATAAAAATGTTCTTTAGAATGATCTGAAAAAGTCGAACGATGGAAAGCTATTTGAAGACAAAGGCGGTCTTTTAAATCCTTGTACCTTGAAAATGAGGACAAGTTTGGGATAAATTTTAGAAGATTTAGTTATAAAACTAAAGATTCAGCTATAAAACTATAATTTCCAGTGATTCAACAAAAATTATGGAAGCATCTTCGATGTTGAGTTTTAACTTTGATATTTCATCTTTCAATGGGAAATAATTGTCTAAAAAAATAAAATTTCGTTATGTATACATTATTTAAATGGCACGTGCTTTAAAATTTCATTTTCTGATTGATTTTCCCTTTTCTTAATATTTTATTAAAGCATCATTTAGCATGTCCCGTTAGCCCTGCACCCTGTCCCATTAGCCCCCACATATGGGGGCTAATGGGACATTTACATGAATGTTTAAAATGCTCAGCAACCAAAATATGGTAATGTTTTAACATTTGTCGAATGACTTTTTAAGTAAATGAATGTTCAGTTTATGAGCTTGTAAAATAAGAAATTAAGATTCTTTTATTTTTGCTGAGATACAGAGGTTGAAATTTTTTTGTCCCAATAGCCCCCACCCTCCCCTATGTACTATTTTTTTTATTCGTGTTTCCGCATTTCAGCGAAACCGTAATCCGATCTTTCTCTAATTTGTTTTAGTGAATCAACGTATGAAAAAAATCCTTGAATCCAGGAATTAATGGATTAAAGTAACGATTCTTCTATCATTTGGCAAAGCCATTAACTGTCTTAATGAAACCTGATACCACGAAGCTTACTATTACCAAAGATATTATGTAGTTAAACATACTGTCCATTAACCACTTACTCAATGCCATGTACAACTTAATTCATGTATAAATAATTCTTTCATCTCTTGATCTCTGTACCACTGTTACAAAACAAAATTTCCGAATTAGTCAAGCTTCTCAAAATTAGTTAAGCTTATTTGGTTAGTGCAAATCCTGCAACTAGTCGAGCTTAACGTTGATTGGTGATTAATCCCTTCTGGGAATTCAGATATTTGCATGTAAATTGGTGTTGTAAAGCTATACTTCAAAATATATGATTGCTAGGTAATTTTCTCAATAAACTAGTTTGTTGAATGTTTTAAATTGTTTATAGAAATAATATATAATGTTTAACTTTTAATTTGAATGTTCGGTTGGTTTGATATATTTTCAGAGGTAATTTGTTTTCGGAAAAAAAATAATAAATAAAAAAACGGAAATTCCAAAATAAATAACACTATTTTTCGATATTTTCTACTTAAATGACATTTAAAACATTTTAATTAATTTTCCTCTTTAACTGGATTAAGGTTATGAGTAAGACTCTAGTTACACTACCTTGTAAGTTTTCGGCCATTTTAAAGATACATAATTTTGAAATTCACATAAAAGACAAGTTTAAAATTTATCTTTTCTATTTTAATAAAACAAAAATTAATATAGTAAACAGCAATCTTTATTACTGAAATTTAAAATTGCATAATACTGTACATTTAAACAATAAAATTAAGTTTCAAGGATTAAAAAAGACTTTTGAGCAAATAACTATTTTACAATTTATACACTATGAGTTTGTCTTTACACATTTAATTCTGTTTTAACATACAAGGGCAATTATTTTAAAATGTTTTATGATGTATAATGCAACTAAAAAAGCAATACTCCAAAAAGTTTAGATAAATGAAGCACTACAAAAAATAAGAGTTTTTTATTACAAAAATAAATAACAGGAGTGCATTTTAATTTAACAACAATGCTCACATTTTTACTTATTTTTTCCTGTGCAGCCAAAGTAAATATGTCTTCCTGATTAAATTTTTTTGTGTTCATTTTAATGATAGTGGATATTTACAAAACATTTTTGGGATAATGGATATTAAAAACATTTTTATACGAATGAAAAGTAATATTAAAATAAAAACTATTCATAAAAATAACACTAAATGAATATTGCCTCAGGAAAAAACGTAATATTTGAGTTTTTTTATAATAAAAGTGCATAGAAATTTTTTTGAACCTTCAATTATTCTTATTATTTCCCTAAAAAATAAATTTTTGAAATCCTTACTGGAATAAATTTTAAACATATTTTGTATTCAGACAAAAAAAAAAACGCTTCAATTACCAATGATATAAAATACTTTTATGCACTAGATGTTTTGTAATCTATCACTTTATTATAAATTTATAAAAACGTATTCTTGTATACAACATTAAATATAATTTGCCGCTGACAACTTTCCGCAGAAAAAGAATATCATTCGAAACTGTTCAAGAAATTTCAAATCAGTATTGACTAGCACACATGCAAAATATTTTTCGTTTCCATATACAGACATAAATAACATCTTTTTCCATGACAATTCATTTAAATACTATTTTTTTCCCGAAATATCCTATTTACTCTTAGAACATTACATGCTAAATGATACTTTATTATTACATTATTCACCTTTTCATTATTTTAAATACCTTTAGAAATTATTTAAGTTTTTTAGAAATGCCTTAATTTTTAAAAAAAATGTGCTGAATTGCTTTGAAGTACGGGAGTTAAATGCAAGAATATTTTTCAATTTAAAGTAAAATTATAAAAGTGAATAATACCTAAATTACAGTTGTCACAGTCTATATATTTTTCTATGCCTTCTAATTTGCTGTTGAGTTTTCTAGAAACATGCTGAAACAGTTTTTATAAATTGTTGATACAAATGTCACAAAAATTTAAGAGTGCTCTTTATAACAAATGAAAACTCTTGTTATTGAATTGCAAATTATTTTTTTTGATCAAAACTAGGAACTATTTTGTTTTTTATAAGAAGAGTAACATATCATGCAATATCTATGGTTTTGGTTTTAATTATCGTCGCACTAGAGCTACAAATGGGGCTATTATACACGTTAGTATTTTAGAACCACATTCAAGTGACGAGACGACACCTGTGTAGGCACCCCACCCAACTTGGAATATCTATTAGAATTGCGTACAATTATACGCAATTCTCATAGATATCGACATATTTTAGCAATTAACTTAATGCAAAATTGTCGTTTCAAATAATTATTAAAATTTTACAATTATTTATCTAGTCATTATCTTTTTGTTGAATATTTATTTCTAATAACTTGATTTATTGTAAAACAAATGACCTGTTTACGATATTTAATATTTTATTTGCTTAAAATTTGTGGTGTTAAGATTTTCTTTTAATAATAATATTAGCTTGCCATTAAAAAAAACTAACTTCTTTTAGAGGTAAGGAGAAAAAGCTTATACTAACAATAATTTTATATTGTAATTAAAATTGATAACCTTGATAAATAAATTACAATTTTGCAACGCTGAAAAGAATATTCTAAAAATAATTAAGGGAATATTACCCAAGACAAAAAAAATTAAGTTAAAACAAAACAACTTCAGTACAGATATATTTTTAATAGTGCTGCCATCTATCTTTCACAAATAAATATGTTTATTCGTTAAGGATATCGAGTTTTTTTTCTTGTAAGATGCATATTAAGAGAATTTTAAAATTTAAACAATAATTTAATGCATAGTAATTTTCTCTAAATATTTTAAAAAGGAATTTCGTAATATAAAAAGAGAGGAAATAATGCTAATATAATAATAGTAACAAAACAACTGGTTCTATATTGTAATTATTTATTTCTTACTCGTAAGTAATTGAATCGGTGAGTGCAGAAACCACTTCAGTCCAAAAAATCCGAAAACTCGTTTTCAATGAAAATAAGCGTAGAAAGGCAAGATGCGTGTTTGGTGAAAAAACTACGTTAGTCTGTTGAGTAGTTCCGTAAATACAGGACGTTTGTTTCGAGTGTTGAGTGCAGAAACAACATGAGTCCAGTGACTGACGTTGTTTCTGCACCCACCGCCTGATCGCGTGACCAATCTTGCCAGGTTCCTTGCCGAGCATGCGCGTGTGATTAACACCCTAAGGTGAGGCTTGTATTGAAGTCAGTTCAGTCAAGTGTTTCAACGTGTTCTAAGTCAGTTTTCAACATCTACTGTCAGTCGTTTGCAATATGTCAGTGAGTCTCACAAGCAGTGAGAGTGATAATGAAACAGCACCCAAGAAGAGGAGGAGGAATGAAGAGAGTTTCGAAGAAACGCGATTAGAACATCTAAAGTACGTGGGGTTGAACACATCAACTGGAAAGGGCATCTCATTCCATCTCGATCAACAGGGTTGCTGCTTGTAAGTGTAAACTACAATGCTTTACTAACTTTAGCGATGATGAAAAATCTGAATTTGTTGCTAATTTGAATCAGTTCAAATCAAAAGATGAGCAAGATATTTTCTTACAACTGATCGAAAAACACGCCATTAAGCACAGTGTGCCAAAAGAAGCAAAATTCAAGTTTGCTCCCACTCGATATAAAGAGTTCCGCTATAACTCTGAGGAAAACATACATTTTCATTGAAGGATTACAAAAGCACAGCTATCAGTTGCTGAGACCTGCTTTCCGTAACGTCGATATTTATTTTCCTTCAAGTACTGCAGCCTACCCATCAGGGAAAGTTCCAATCAACATAAAGAAAATGGAAGACATCCAGAAAATGATTGTTCATATTCCAGAAAACTTCAAAGTTTTTATGATGAACTATTTACTTGGTCAACCACTGAACATGACAATGATACTATCGTCGAGAATGATTAATTTTAAGAGCGTTTCAGTTTGTTATATTCCTGTCTTATGACTTTGCAATACTGTAACTTCATTTCTCATGTAATATGGAAAAATATACGTTTGTAATTTTTGTGTGAAATTAATTAAAAGAAATATTATTAACAAAAATCGAAACAAAATTAATAACAAATACAAACTTTTAACGAATGGTTATGTTTTTCCAAGTTTCCTACTGTCTGTAAATAACAGTTGAGTGCAGAAACAGCATTAGTCCAAATCATAGTTTTAATTCTTCTGAGCCTAATTTATGTAGAAATTCGGTAATTTTTTTTTATAACAGCAGCATAAAAGCATGTTATGACAAAGAAAAAAAAGTTCTCAAATATTTTAAAATTTGGATGAGTTATTACGTTTTTTCTCCCTCCTGAAAAATTTAAAATTTGTGACTGACGTTGTTTCTGCACTCACCGATTCAATTACTAAGATGTCAAAAAACGTAAATTCAAGTAGGGTTAGGTTTTAATTATCGTCGCACTAGAGCTACACGAGGGCTATTGGCGACGGGCGTCGTATTGTAGAACCACAGTCAAGTGACGAGCCGACACCTGAATTGGCACTCAACGCAACAAATTCAAGTAGGGAAAATATATAACTATTGCAATCATCGACGCTTGTAATTTTAATTTAAGGCCATTAGTCAATCTTATTAGCTTAATTAATTTTTAGGTATACTAAATCTAGTAATATATATTATTTATTCGACAATTTGAGATATTTTTAATCGTAATATTAAAAAATTCTTAGATTTTTTTAATTACGTAATTTTTAATGAAGCGTAGATGGGTATTATATTAGGTAGGACTCATTACAAAAATGTTATTAAATAAAAAATATATTTTTGGGTTTCGAATTAAACTTTTACTATTTATTGGCCAATAACACAATCGAAAACAACAAAAGAAAATATGATTCAAACTATTGCGAGAATCTGCGTGTAACTTAAAAAAAAAAAAAAAAAAAAAAAAAACATAGACATCGAATTCGGAAACTTTTTTGTACTTAAATGACATTACTACTATAGTACATTTATAACATTTACTTGCAGCTTGAAAAATTTCAATTTTCTCTTTTGAGTTTTTTCTCTTACCTTTTATTTCCATTTAACAAGTTATAAAGCTTTGGGAAGTATACTTCCCAGCAACTTCATAAATTTTATTAGTGCTGCCATCTCCTGATAATTTCAGAAAACACAAACAAAATTACTAATGCAGGATTCCTATGGACGATACGTTTGAATAGCTCCTACTTTTTTTCATAATGAATTTCTTTTTATAAATCAATCTCAATCAAAGAAATACTTTAACGTAACATTACTAGAAAAAAATGGCCTTATAAATGGTTAATGGAATATATCGGCTCTGTTTTTACAAATTTTATCAAATCAAATTTGTAACAGTTGAATCATTATGATTTGGAGTGAGTGTTTTTTTTTCATTTTTAATAATTAGTAATTACCAGTCAAAATACTCAATTTTAATTAAATTTTGCACTAAAAAAACTCTAAAAGATTTTGTTCCAGTGGCTTTATTGCAAAATATTCAATTAAAATGTTAATTAATGTTCAAAACATTGTAAATGGTTTTCGAGAATGTCACCCAAGGAATAAATGGCAAAACAAACTAAGTTTTAGTTATTATTTTCCTAATTCCTTTTTTTTTTTTGTATACCATTTTTTCTTTTCTTTAAAAGTAACAGCTGTTTTTAGAAGAGTTTTTGGAATTTAATTACAATTTATGTAGAAAAAAGTAAACTAATGAGGAATTGAATTAATTAAAATATTTTAAAATGAGCGTAATCAGCTTTATAAAGAAATTTCAGTAGAAAACTTTTTTAGAATTTTTTTTATAAAAATTAGTGTTTTAATGTCTTTTTGTATCTTTAATATTTTTAATAACAAATTAAATATTTGATTAAATAGCGTTTCCAATTGTTGATTTTTTTTTCCTTTAAAAGTATTTTATTATTAAGGTACAAAATTTAATAAACTATTCACTAACCCAATAAACGGTTACTTAAATAATTAATATGTGGCTTGCTGGAATAGTTATTTTATTTGTATGCTAATACTGTTGAATAATACTGTTGAAGCTTTTTATTTCGCATGAGAAATGAAAAAAAAAATATCCCGGCATTTTTTAGATAATTTATATTAAATTCAATTGTACAAATAGAAAAAGAATAGAATTTATTTTAGAATTTAATTTCAATAAAAATGCTTTCGATTTCTATTAATTATGGTTAAATGGACAGGTTTTAGGTCATGAGTGAAAACAGAATTTCTGGATGAAATTGAATTCTTTCTGGATCCCCGATCGGTGAATCAATGTCACGTATAGAAACAGAGCACAAATCGCAGCGTAATCGAAGGAAATTCAGGAATGAAATCTGATAGGAAATACATCATCGTGAACACGTCAATTGTGAAGTCTTTTTATGCGATAGTTGTGCATTTATTTTTAACAATAAATCGGGAAATTACTTTGTAACGTTGAAATAGACTTGAATGTACTGAAATAAACATAAGCATTTTTTCTCGTTTTCGACTACTGAAAATGTTTCAGCACACGTGGGAATTTATTTTATTTGTTGAAATTTCTTTCTCTGTTATGTAGAACCGTATCTTGAAAATTTATGCTTGCCCTCTGGTACTGGTATGATTTTATTTTGAACATTGCTAATATACCTACAATTTATTGGTTTTCATGACTTAATAGTAATATTTAAGTATAAATGTTTGCAATTGAAAAAGTGCTACCCTAAAGGAAGCGAATTATCAACTGAAATAAAAAAAAAGCAATATCTAAAAATACAATATGTACGACGAAAACATGTTTCGAAGAAAAATAGTCAAGAACCTCAGTTGATAGGGTGTTTGCCATTAGAGTTTTAAGTCTACTTAGGGTAAATTGTTTTAGATAATATCACGTTATAAGTAAAAAAAAAAGTCTCATGTAGCATATTATAATAGATTTGGCTGTGTTCTGATTTAAGCTGTCAAGGGAGATATCTTATGCGAAGTCGCTCGCTTATGTTGGAAGCGTGGTAAAATGTCGAAATAGTCGCCTGTCAGAAGCCGTTAACTATTAATCCAGTCTCGAACAAACTATTAGTTGCTTCCACCATGTCAATACCCTACTTTTCTTTTTAACGTTTTAACGACGACTTTGTGAATACCGTTAACGCCTAAATTTCCAAATAAAAAAAAACTAACAAGATTTCCAGTTTCTTGTGTAACTTATTTCTGTTTTACACAAATTATTCAGGATAAAGGTGGTCAGCTGTCAAATATTTTGATTATTAGCATAAAGTTACCCTATAATATATGATTTTTTTTCATCTCGAAGAATATATTTGTATCTTTAATATTCATACATTATGGGAAAAATACTGAAAAAAAATTAACTTCGTTGGAATTTAAATAATTTCAATTTTTAAAGTTTTTGCCATATGGCAAAAACAAACTACAAAATTCCAATTTTGATTAGAATGATTATAAAACTACTAAACATATTTTCAAATAACCATCTTGAACTATAATTATTTTTTCAAAACTATTTATTTGTATTTAGTACTAATAGTTTTTTTTTTACACTTTGAAAACTGCCGAAGACGTAATTTCAGTTTATAACTTCACTCTTTAATTTTAAATACACTTTTACTACTGTCATCCATGATGATTTTTAGTAGTAACTAAAACTTTAAAATGGAATGTAATAGATGAAAAGAAAAGGAAAGAAAGTGAGAGGGAGCTCAACTTTATTAGAATAAAGTGGATTATGTTACTTATTGCCATATGGCAACAGTATGCATTAGAGGGTTAAGTGGAAATCTCATTATTGCGCTTCATTTTTTTTTGCCTATCAAGTCGTTTTTAATGGGAAAATAAACTTAAACAAAAAATCCTCAACAAGTCTTTCTTTGCAAATGAAGTTAATTTTAAAGTATATTTCAATATATTCAATTAAAATGGAAGAATTTCTTAAATTCTAATATTAAAACTTTTTATAAGTCTGCACCCACCCAGCATATCCGCCATCAGATGAAGAGCATTCTAATAGAAAGCAGAATATCAAGTGCAAAATCAAAGAAGATCAGTGCCAAATCATCTGCTAAAAGTATAAATTAAAATAAAAGTATGCAACGCTTTATAGTCACAAATCCCTGAACGGAGACTTTCCTATACAACTCTATATATTCCAGATCCTCAAATATCACTTAGCATTTCCCTATCACTTTAGAGTAGGTCCCATTACGCCCTATAAAATCAATTCCGTTCCATCCCGCTCCTCTTATCACATCCTAAACACAAGATGCGCAAGAATTGGATAACCTTATGTTTGCTCTATAACGATGCTTATCCGTGAAATGCACCTGCTTCTATTGAGAAGATTGGGATTCTGTCTATGGAAATGTTTTTGATCAATACCAGATTGCAGTGATTTATATGAAGTTTATTTACTGGTTATATTTTATATTGGGATTGAAAAGAACAGTATTTTCATTAAAAGGCTCCTCTAATTTGAGAATATGTGAGGTATTTTGATTGGTTTGAGAGTTTTAATTTGATAAGAAACTAAGATGATTAAACTGAGGTTCTGAATTTTAAAAATAATCACGAATTTTCGTAGCTTCGTCATTCGATTAGAACATTCTGTAACTTTTTAAATCTACACATGCATTGACATACTTATTTTTAATCTGATTCTCTACCTCAGAAACCAATTAATCTATGCTATGTTTCCTTTAATTTAAGAAATAGTTGTGTGATATTGAGTGCCAGAATTTAAGTAAGCTTATTGGGTCTATTTGTCACACTTTGACACCTTCACTGCAAATTTTTGTTACGAATATTAGCATATGTGGTCAATGCTTTCTGTTAAGCAAACAAACGGACAAAATTGCTATTTTTTGGGAGGGGAAATTGATTTTTGATTACATGGGAGAGCATTCCGTAAAAATTAGTTCGAAAAAATTCTATTAGAGGAAATGTAGCGATATTGCATTGTTTTCTAACATAAAATCATTATAGGATTTCTAGTTATAACATGATATTTTTCTAGAGATAGTATTGATTTTAATTTAAAAGAATTCCTTCCACACTATGGTTTCCATGCTCATTTGTTTATTTAATTTATTTAATTGGGTTCAGTATGTTGTTTATCGGTAGTGTTAAATTGGCCAATTTCAATGTACCTTTTCACAATAACTACTCATCAGATCATCTTAAAAATTTCTGTGTGTATTATACCAACCTTGTATATTAATCAGAGGTTAAAAGTTTTTTTTTTTTAAAATAACTGTTAGTTTTTTAAAATAAAATAAGTTTTAAAGTACCCAAAAAATCATGAAATTTCTCACTTTTTTGCCCCATAACATTTTTTTCACTTTAGTTTTATTAAAATTCATAACCTCAGATTAATTTATACTATATATTACATCATATAAAAAAGTTTACGAGAAAACATAGCATAGTTTTTGAGAAAAGGTACATCGAAGTTCAAAAAATCAAGTTCTGAGAAAAAGGCGTTTAAAGTTTTTATTAAAGTTTTAACCCATTTGCTTACGAAGCCATGACATTAAAATGGCTTTTAATGTCAAAAACAGTTTTCCAATCGTCTTGATACTTTGTGACATTATTAATAAAGGTTGTAATAGTATTTTAAGCCAATAAATTTTGTTTTGATTTTTTCACCGATTTGAGGGTATTGAACCCCCTTAAGTAATAATTGCAGATTAAGTGAACCACAAGCAATTACAATCTTATTAACTTATTAAATACTATGGTGTGGTCAGATTTAAAAAAGAAAATTCTATGATAGCAATTGAAACAGCTTTACAGATTGAGTTTCCAAGTTTTACTGAAAACTATTAGTATATTCGGAAAGACGTTTCTCATAAATTTTGCCTATTCTTCTGATCTAATAAAGCTGATTTTCTAAAATTCTATAAGGAAAAAGTAAGTAAAACAACAGAATGAAGACTTTCACCTCATTTAGATTAGGAAAATAAGCAAAGAAAGTTGGAAAATAAATTTAAATGGATATTAGAATAACAGCATTTTGTGAACTTTTGTATTTTACTTTTTGAAATTCCTGGGTTGACTGATCTTTAGCTGAGAAGGAGGTCTATACCTCTCCTTCTAGTTGAAATAAGTTATCTTCCCTTCCCTGATGTTCCCTAATTAAACCCTTTCATATTTCCTTTATTACAATCCTCACCCAATCATTCACTTCCGATACTTCCCACTAGATGCCGACACGCTATTATTCATATTCCGTTTACAAAATGTTGGCTACATTCCAAAGCAGGGCTAATCCATTCGGTCCAAACCGTTCGCCCCTTCTGTGCTCTTCGAAGAGTCCGATCGTAGACGTCCGACCCAATTTTACAATCGAAAATTTTCCCACTTTTATTTTACTCCTGTTTTTTTTTAAAATCTTTTTTAGGAGAAAACACTTCTGGGAGAATTCTCGTGATGAGGAAAACTATCGGATTGCTACTTTTTTTCTCGTTTTTTTTTAGTTATGGATTGTTATACTAGTTATGCAGTGGCAGAAGAGGATAGTTGAGAAGGGTTTATTTTCTGAGTGTTAAACGGGGTCGTCTTTTTATTATTGTTTTTGATGGTGTGTGAATTAACGTTAAATGTCCAATATTTTTTAAAACATATATTAGCTGAGTGCCTGTGTCGGAAACATCGATTTTTTTTACTACCCATGCATTTTCCATAATACCACACAAACTTCGAAAAAAAAAATTCAACTTCCTATGATTGGAAGTTTGACATCGTAATGCATGCATGACCCCAACATCCATTTAAATTGATGTGTTTCCTACAAAAATTACAATTTTAATTTCCATTAATTCCTCACAAAACTTCATTGATCCATTGATAAAAAAATATATTTAAATAAAGGATATATAAACTACTTTTTAAGGGTATCTCCGGAGGTTAAATCAGTTTTATGTTATGAAAAATAATGATTTGAAACAATCAATAGGTATTCCCAACAATGTATTTGTTCATATTTCCTTGTGAGTTAAACATCTAAGTTATGTTGCGCTTAAATGGCATCTGAATCAAAGCTATGGATTTCGTATTCATAACTTCTTACAAAAGTAATTTGGAAAACTTAATAATATTTTTATCTAATATTTTCGTAGGACACAACTTTTCAAGAAATATAATTAAAATACTATGTGTTGCAAAGGGAATGAAAACTATAATCAAATGTCGGAAAACATTTATTTAGAAAAAGATTTAAATAATAATTTAATTTGTATATTATAACTAGGGGGAAAAGCCCGCTGCTCGCTACCGCTCGCCTACCCCCGAATAAACATATTGTAAAAGTAATAAATATTGCATATTGAAAATAAATATTACAGAAAGATACATTTGCAAAGAGAAAAATAAATATTGCAGTATTTAAACATTAGAAAAAAATCGCTGCTATCAATTTCCTTTTTGCACTATGCTATATCATTATAAATCATTTGATGACAACCCTTTTCAGAACATTTCATTACATTAAATGCTCCAAAGTGAAAAAATTATGCATTCACCTATTTAAGGAAACGCAATTTATTAATACGAAAATGTATTTCCACGTCTACTTGTCATATCCATTCTAGTATAATTGAATCTTTCAAAAAATAAAGCCAATTACCTTAATTTTATAAATGCGCTATTAATACCATTTTCAACTTTTTTTTATTACGATTTAATGATAATAAATCCCAAATCAGACATTTTTTAACGTCAATAGGTATTTTTCTTTTAGCTTATTCTTATTATCCAGTGCACCTTAATCGTTTTCTACCGTTTGTTCACCTTTTTACCAGGCTGCTTCAACCTCTTTATTTTGTTCCTACAATTGGTATTCCAGACCAAAGTTTACCCCACCCATATATTCCCACCCTTGGGAATATCTGACCTTTTTTAGAACGCTTTTCCGATCGAATCTTTTCTGTTCTGATGAGAAGGAAAATGATGATTAGTTCGTTTTTATATGTTCCTTAACGTCTTAAGACCCGAGCAAAATTAATCTAAACAGACTTTTAATTGTTAAATTTAGGAATATTGACTCTATTGTTCGAAGTTTGAAACTGACACTGCAGATTTTTGTAAGAAATTAGTGTGTAGGATGACGGCATTGAGGGATTTCTGAATACTGTCTATACACTCTAATCAAGGGCCTACTAATTGGCATAATTGCTATTAATTTGGGGGTGGGAGAGACCATTCTGCAAAAATAGTTAAATATAATTTCCACGACAAATATTTTTATAAAGAAATTTTAACGCAGTTATTGCAAATTATACACATTATCTAACCCTTTCAGTCCCAATGACAATATGGCATCATCATTCTAGATTATTTTTCCATAGTCGTTTATGGTATCAAAAAGCACATCATTCGATTCTTTAAACTTTTTCCTATTAGAAAATATTTTTATTATTCCCAATAGATGTCAGCCCTATTATTTTTAAAATTATGATTAGAAACATGATCATGCCAAATGGCATCACTAGGACTGAAAGGGTTAAACAAATACATTAATAGCAATTTACAAAGAAAACACTGAAAAAGTTTATTTAGTGTGGTAAAAGTAAAACTAAAATACTTATTTGAGGAAGGCAAAATACAAATTACAGCTCCTTATGAAATAACTTATTCAAGTCCTTATTCTAATGCATATCAAACTAATATATTAAGGACAATAGACAGAGAAGAAACTACAAAAGTTTAAATAATGTGAAAACTAAAATATGCTTTTAAGGAACGAAACGTACGAAATATCACTCCTTACGGAATAACCTATTCAACGTTCTTACTCCATGTTCTTTTTACTCTATGTTCTCTTTTCCCGTTGTGCGTCACTAAATTTCCATCTTGTTTTTATCAGATTAATCAGGCCTTTGTGTTTATTCCCGTGATAATATGCGGAGAGCAACACATGGATTTTTTATGGCCTTTTTACAACCTCCTGTAATCGGTGTTATGTTTTGGTTTCATGTAAATAATAGTTTTAAAGTTTAAAGTAAATTATTTTGTAGTAAAGGAATTGAATAACTTCATAGCCCTTGATTAAAAGTAGCAGTGGTTTATTTGTTTGTAAATTTATTTAGAGCTACACTCGATTGTGATTCTTTTCCATTCGTTTTTTTACTATTACTGGATTTTTGTAATAATTGTATTTCCTATATATAGCTACGTGAATGTCATGCCTTAATTGATCAAATTCTAGAAAAAACCTACCTAATCTAACGTTGGCAATTTCTTTTGTTATTTTTATGGTTTTTAGTTAAAATAAACATAATTTAACAATAAATATCCATATCACTAGTTTTATCGTAGTTAGCCTCAACAGCTTCAAAACTGGCATCTTTAACTGTTGCACAATGCCAGTTCTGCAAAAAAATAAAATTTAATTTCCACGAAAATAATTTTTATAAAGAAATTTTCACACAGTTGTTGCAAATTATACACATTAATTGCAACATTTGGGTGTAATTAAATAATTTTGAGGAAATTTGGACTTAACTTATAAATTCTCAAATGTTAAAACCCAATCCAACCTCGAAATTTGTTTACTGCCCATGCATTTTCCATAATACCACACAAACTTCGAAAAAAAAATCCAACTTCATATGTCTTGAAGTTTGACATCGTAAAGCATTTATGACCAAAACATCCATTTAACCCTTTCAGTCCCGGCATTTTCGTTTTAGATTTTTTTTCTATTCGTCTATAGCCATTTATGATATCAAAAAGCACATAATTTGATTCTTCGAACATTTTTCTATTAGAAAATATTCTTTATTAATTCCAACAGATGCAGGCCCTATTATTTTTTCCAGTTATGATCAGAAGCATGATGATGCTGGGATCAAAATCAGGTCAGATCATCACTAGGACAAATGGATCTGTTCCCTGAAAAAATTACAATTGTAATTTTCGTGAATTCCTCGCAAAACTTAGATTTCATGGTCAATTTATTAAAAAAATTATATTTAAATATAGAATATATAGACTAAATTTTACGCGTATCTCAGGAAGTTAAACCAGTTGTCAAAATATAGCCACTAAAGAGTTTTATGTTATTAAAGATAATGATTTGAAACAATCAATAATGTATTATGGCATTTAGTGTTTTTCTTACACTTAATTCTAAAAATACTGACATTTAAAAAAATATATTTTACCGTTTTTCATTCATTAATAAATTTAAAGTTTTACGAAAACTAAAATATTTTAAAATCATTGTTCGATAATCCTCGAAACATATGGAAAAAACCGTGTAAATCGGACGATATTTTAATGGAAAACTTCTTATTGACACAATTTCTGAATAGAACATAATATAGATGATTTTAAAAAAAAATCTTTCAAATGGCATTGAAGGATTAGTAGGATACAGTAGGGATTACTGACGCAATAGAATTTAGTTGATGTAGTAAGGATATTTTTAAACTCCTGTTTAAAGGCACAAGCTATAATTTCATTTTTCAAATATATCTTATTTATTTCAGAACAATGGCTGGAATTGTCATTTTCCTTATATATAATTCAAACAATAAATTTTATTTAATTCTCAAACCATTTTTCTGCAATATTTGAATTACGAAAAAATGATAATTAATCTCTTTATTTTGTTTTCTTTTTAGGTAAGTACTCTTTGAACTTAAGAGATGTTTGAAAAGAAGTGAGATATGCTATTCTTCTAGGGAGAAAATAATGAAGTAAAAAATCACAGTAAGTCACGTTGATAAAATTTATATCGAATAAAGTGAAAGTGTTATTAATTTGCGCTTGTTTTTAAGTTAAAAAATTTTATCTTGCATGATTTTTCTTATTGATGACTTGAAGAATTTTTACAAAAATGACAAATTTATAAAAAAAAAAATGATTAAAACTTATAAATAAGTATTATAATTGTGCTATTTGCGTTATCTAATAATATTTTTAAAAACGTCAGTGTTTAATTACATATTTTCCAGCAAAATTTGTATACAATCTTTACTCATTACAGCTGTTAGTTACTATATTAGTACATGTAACATTATGAAATTATTAATTTTGAAATATATTCTCCATGAAAAACGCCAAAAGCTGAATTATGCTTTACTTGTTACTGTCAAATTTTTATCGGTTTGCAATTTGTATAGCTTCGTCTTTTCCTTTGAAAAAAATATTTCACACAATTTTTTCATAAGCTTATTAACGTATCCCAATAATAAAAAAAATTGAGAGCAAGTAGTACATTTCGTGTTTTACAATCTTTTGTTACTGATATTCTATTATGTAAAACCATTTCTCTTATCAAAAAATCGTTTCGAAATTTATCTTCGCATCTTCAACGCGAATCTGTATTCAGACGTTCAATCAACAAAACAAAACCAATATCTTAAACCATCACACACACTTTATTTCAGCGATACCGTTTGCGTTTAATGACGTACCAAACGAAGCAAATCTCGTTATCTCCACTCGCTAGCATCCCGGAAGATAAATTCCGGACTGCCTGGCAAAGATGCGTGACCATTTAGTCTTCCGGGCATTCGGACCGATGGGTTTTCTTCGGATTGGGGCATTCGCTTAGCATCCGTGGGATTGCTCCTTCGTTTAGTAGATGGTGTCTTATTGAATGTTATTTGACGGGTTTCATTGAAGGTCGTGGTTAGTAATGGATATTTTTTTTTATCATGATTAAATTATTTTGTAGGTGAACACGTTTAAAGCATTAAGTTTTGTTGCCAAGGCTTGACCTGGTTTTGGTGATGTTTAATTAGATAATTTTTTATTGTTATTTTATGATCTTTTAGTTCATTTCAACAAAAACGTATTAGGTTACTAATTGCACATCTTTAAACAATGTTATTTAACCCATCAAAGTCGGTTGGCAGGATAAGTTACCACGCAAAAATAAGCTTTATGTTTAAGTTTATCTAAATAAACATAATATAATAAAACAAATGAAAATCACAGTTCAGAACAATTTAAGTAGGACAAATCATGTAACAGGAAAAACGAATTTCGAAAATTAAAAAAAAAAAAAATTAAAGAGTTTATCTTTCTCTTCGGAATTAAGGTGCTGGGGGTATTAATGAAATTCTGCGGTATCAAAACCAATCTATCTTGAAATCAGTTCAAAATTAAACTACTTATCTCCAACAGACCACTGTAACTCTATTTCGACGTTCAATCAACCGAACCGAATCTATCCCTTAAACCATCGCACGCTTTATTTCACCTATACCGATTCCGTTTAATCGCATACCAAACGAAGCAAATCTCGTCATCTCCACTCGCTAACATCCTAGAAGATAAATTCCGGACTGCCCGGCAAAGATGCGTGACCATTTAGTCTTCCTGGCATTCGGACTGATGGGTTTTCTTCGGATTGGGGCATTCGCTTAGCATCCGCGGGATTGCTCCTTCGTTTAGTAGATGGTGTCTTATTGAATGTTATTTCATGGGTTTCATTGAAGGTAGTGGTTTGTCGTGTATATATTTTTTGATCTTGATTGAATGAATTTGTAATTGACCATGTTTTAAGCATCAAGTTTTCTTGCCTAGACAGACTGGTTACGATTTTGCTGATGTTTAGTTAAACAATTTATATTTGTTAGTTTTCGTGATCTTTATTTCATTTCAACAAAAACGTATCAAATTACTTACGTCTTACTTCATGTTAGAGCGTCCTGCTGCTAATTGTAGCCGATGGCTCGCCATTGCCACTTAAGGATCTCCCACTGCCCCCCTTGCCTCGTAAAGGCTCTTAACTCAAACGTATCAAATTACTAATTACTAATATTTAAATTATGATATTAAACCCTTCAAAGCCGGTTGGCAGGATAATCAGGATAGTTTACAAAGTAAAAATAAGCTTTATGCCTTATTTTATCTAAATAAATGTAATATAAGATAAATGGAGATCATAGTCCGGAACAATTTAAGACAAATTATGTTGCACGAAAACCGAATTTTAAAAACCTAATTAAAGACTTTCTATTTGTAAATAAGGTGTTGATGTTATCCACAAACTCGTCATTAATGTAATTTTATGCTATCGAAACCAATCTTTGTCTTGAAATCAAATCAAAATTAATTTACTCATCTTTAACATACCACTGCAACTCTTTTCCAAAATTCAATCAACCAAACCAAATCTATCTATTAAACCATCACACACTATACTTAAGCACACTTTATTTCACCTATACCGATTCCGTTTAATCGCATACCAAACGAAGCAAATCTCGTTATCTCCACTCGCTAACATACCAGAAGATAAATTCCGGACTGCCCGGCAAAGATGCGTCGTGACCATTTAGTCTTCCGGGCATTCGGACTGATGGGTTCTCTTTGGATTGGTTTAGCAATCGCGGGATTGCTCCGATGCATCGTTTAGCAGATGCTATCTTGATGCTGCTTGAATGTTATTTTATGGTATGCATCGTGGAAGTATTTTTAGATTGGTTTAATGAATTTGTAGGTGACCATGTTTAAAGCATCAAGTTTTCTTGCCAAGGCGACCTGGTTTTGCTTTTGTTGATGTTTAGTTAGAAAATTTTTGATTGATAGTTTTAATGGTCGTTTCTTCATTTCAACAATAAAGTATTAAGTTACTAATTACAAATCTTTAAATGATGATATTTAACCCATCAAAGTCGGCTGGCAGGAAAAGTTGCCACGCAAAAAAATTAGCTTTATGCTTGAGTTTATCTAAATAAACACAATATAATAAGACAATTGAAAATCACAGTTCAGAACAATTTAGTAGGACAAATTATGTAACACGAAAAGCGACTTTAAAAAATTTAATTACAAAATTATCTTTCTTTATTAAAAAGTTTATCTTTTCGGAAATAAGGTGTTGGTGGTATTCACAAATTCGTCATTAATGAAATTCTGTGGTATCAAAACCAATCTTTACCTTGAAATCAATTTTTAAAAAATTAAACTACTCATCTCCAACAAACCACTGAAACTCTATTTCGACGTTCAATCAACCGAACCGAATCTATCTCTTAAACCATCGCACACTTTATTTCACCTATACCGATTCCGTTTAATCGCATACCAAACGAAGCAAATCTCGTTATCTCCACTCGCTAACATCCTAGAAGATAAATTCCGGACTGCCCGGCAAAGATGCGTGACCATTTAGTCTTCCGGGCATTCGGACTGATGGGTTCTCTTTGGATTGGTTTAGCATTCGCGGGATTGCTCCGAGGCATCGTTTAGCAGATGCTGTCTTATTGAATGTTATTTTATGGTTTGTATCGTGGAAGTATTTTTTTTGGTTTGGTTTAATGAATTTGTAGGTGTTATCGTCTCTCATTAAAAGCATCGTCAGACATGAAAGATTAAGTTTTGTTGAAAGTGTGTGAAGGGTTTTAATTTTCTGTAATGTATGCTTACATTAAATTTTTAATTATTATTTTCATAGTTGTGTATTGTTTAAGGGGAAAGAGGTAGGAACATATATATTCCGGATTGTGTACTTGATCAGAGACCCGCTTATATAAGACTTTGTCAATTAAGACAGACACAGAAATAATTTTTACTGAGAAAGGAAAGTACGCATAGAGCGAAAGATGGTATCGAACCCGCACCCGTTACAGCGTGCAGACTGCTTGCGTAATGGTCATAACCATTCGGCCGTCCGAGCCACGTGCTGTTTAACAAACTCATCAAATGACTAATGACACTATAAAAAAAATCTGTAAATTTTACGGAAAAAAAATTATTCATTGAAAAGATACTTATAATACTCACGTTCTTTTAACAGTTTTTTCAGTACAAATATGCAGTCTTAAGTAAAAAAAAGTTTATTTTTTACTAAGAAAGAGTACTTTACTGCAGCAACCGAATACGCATTTAAACTGTGTTTTGCTGTGTACATTTAAACTGTGTAAGTGCTGAACTAGCTTATTTTGGAGGGTGTTGAACTGTAGGTCCAAAGTTCTGTGGTTCGAATCCTGGTTCTGCAGTTTACTATTTCTTGGTAGTATTGTAGTCCTCAGCGCCTCAAGCACTGGGGTGACTGGGGGCTTGATTTATAAACAGAGGGAGGTAAAAATGTGTTTTTACTACAAATTGTCGATTACAAATAGCTTTTTTTAATTAAATTTTTTTGTATGAAATAAATTTATCTTCCCTGTAAATTATATGGAATTTTTCTGGCACACTAATTGGCATTTTTTTTTGCAAAAAGATAGTACTTTTTCTAGTGTACAATCCTTAAGGTTATGGTATTTAACCACTAAAAAGAGGAAACATGGTAAACTGTTTGAAATAGGAAGTAAGAATGGCAGGGAAAAACTAAAAAAAACTTGTATATGATTAATGCAACATCTTACAAAATCTGTAAACATATGTACAAATATAATTTTTCAAACAAATATTGAACATTAGAATGAAGCTTGCACAAGATATATGTCAGTAATTAACTTCAATGTCATGCACCGCTATTTGGATTGACAAACGATGTTTATCTCGTTATCCAACTTCTGCCAGGCATTTCGTTACATATATTCCTTTCATGTCCGGCATAGGTATGTGACAGTTTTGTCTGAGCATTGGCCAGACGTTAAAGGGGTATTTGTAACATGGCATTTGTTTACCATTTCATTGAATTGGTTCGCCGCATCTTTTAATACTTTGTTTTAGTATATTAGCCTCTTAAGACCCGAGCAAAATTGTACACTTATATACTTATATAATCTAAACATACTATTCAAATAAATATATGCTAAAAAGTATGTTTTTCAAATAAACTTTAATAAAAAAAATTGCGTGTAATAGCTACTTAGGGACACGCTTTAAACACTAAAAATTCACATTTTTTGTACATAAATGCAACGAAAAAGGCCGTGTCACTTATTTATAGTTAACAGATTATTTTAACATTGTTTTTAATGCAAAAGGCCCTAAAAATTAACTACTCAACGAACTTTTTTTTAAAGTTTTTAAAAAAATATTTTTTAAGAACTCTAATATCGTATTGACACTCGTTCAACTTCATATTTATAGAAATAATTGACTGATACCTTGAATCAAAGGCTGAAAACTGATATTTGGATCTTCTTCTATCGTACTAGGTACATTTCGGAACTAATTCAAGTATTAATTGCTTGTGAGGAGGTGTTAAAGAATATCCCCAAATAGGGACGTCAGGTCGCAAGAGGTTATAGTACTTTTAAATCGTTAACGCGTGTCAAAAATTATCCTGCGAAAGTTTTGTTTAAAAAAGGAGGGGGTTGTATAACGCAAGACTACTAATTGCTGCGTACATTTGCATCAGAGTCAGCTTCTTTTATTGGACGGACACCTGTCTTGAATGAAATAATTCGGTTTCAATGAATAGAAATATTTGAAATCAAAGACTACTATTTCTGCTTTTTTATAAAGGTAGAAAAATTAATTTAAAGCCCGCTAAATGACTGCAACATCAAATTCACGTGAGCTTAACTAACATGTTTTACAAGTACATGTTTCCATTCATTTTTAAAAAATCAACAGATAGTTCAATTTGAAATTTTTTGAACATTTTGAAACGTATTTAGTTCAAATAAAGTCTAGCACAAATGAGAATAACAAAATTACAAAGTAATTTGCATAATATAAACTTACATAAACATATAAACATAACATAATCATATAAACAGAACATAATCATATAAACAGAACATAATCATATAAACAGAAGACAGTTTCAGTTTAAAATAGTATATGTGTTTTCTAATTATAATACAAGAGTCTCCGTTTCAATTGCGCTATTTACTTTCTATACAAGAATACTAAATCAACTGTTCATTTTTCTTGTGTAATTCAATGAGGCCAGAACATTGGGATTTCAAATCTACATTTACTCTGCAATTAACATTCACATTTCTCTTCATATTGCAAGGAATTGTTAAAGACTGTAATTGTTGAATGTTAAAATCTACATTCTGCGAAATTCTCATAGGAAAATTTTAGATAATTTTTCCAGAATCGTTGTTGAGTACTGCTGTTGCAGCTTCCACCTACAATTTATTCGTCGTCAAAGCACCTGACAAAAGATTTAGTTCTATATATAAAACTTTTAAATGTTAAAACTAAGCTAATTTTCAATGAGAAATTTGTCAATTATTAGTTTTTATTTACTAAATTTATATTTGTTTTGACGAATAAGTTAACGCTTAAAATGAAGTAAAGCTTTTTATTTATCAACATACAACATTTAAAACTATATATCATCTTCAAAACAGAACTAAACAAATAAATGTTTAAATACCTTTAAAAAAAGTAATTGAACAAGCCATCCCAAAGAGAATATATGGTATTAAAGCATCATTATTAAATAATAATTGTTTAAATTTGAATAAAAAACCACGTCTGATTTTTAAACTTAAACTACTTACCTAGTGCCTCGTTCCAAACAATTAATACGAACAATCAAAAAATCTTATTGTAACATTCCTTCGTCATTCTTAACTGATTTTTACCGCAAAAATAAATGTTCTTTAATTTATTGTATTGAATAACAATAATTTTTTAACTCCATTGAAATTGGCTTAGGCTATAGTTTTTACTACTAATAATAATAATTGTGTGAGGTACATCGAAGTGTTTATCTATGATATTTAATGACTTCGATTTTAATGCTTTAATTTTTTTTGACGTATTACATTTATCTGTACCATTTACAATTTTGTCTATGAAAGTGGGCGAAGTGCAGTCGGACAGACAAACGGACACAACCTTTTTTAATTTTCTACGTTTAAAACGTAGTGCGAAGCTAAAACCGTCACTTTCAACGATAAGGAAGATGCATAAAATATACTGGATGTTTTTCTTTTAGTTTTTTTGTCATCTAGAGCATAATAATAAAATAAATTCTTGTTATCTTTTTTATAAACTTTAATAATTATATGAATTAACGAACAAACAATTTATATTAATTGAAAACAGTACGTGTCCGCCTCATAATTCCCAGTTTGCGGGTTCGAGCCCCGGCTGAGTTGTGGGATTTGCTGGATGGCAAATCGGGAGCACGCATATCATATGATTATGTGTCACATAAAAAAAAGCTTTAAATCTCGACATACTTTAACATCCACAAGGAGCTCAGATACATTGCAATCTGGGACTCAAAATTATTGGCGCGAGTCGCCTAGATGGTTCCCCACAACAAAAGGCTCTCATTTCTGGGTTGTTTACCGAGTCTGCAAAGGCTTATCCGCTAACAAGGGCAGCAGCATTGGTAAAAAAAAGAAAACTGCACATATAAATTGCACAACATCGTTTCTTTCCCATCCAATTCCCAACTGCTATCGATTGCACAGGACGCGAGACTAGTCCTTCTTAACCAGTGGCGGATTGCAAAAGACCAGTCCCCAGTGGCGTGACGCTAGGTCTTTCCGAAAAAGCGAGGGGCGAGAAGGATGTCCCGGCGGAAACGCCGCCGACAATGCTATGTTTCCGGAGAGCGTGCAGCTTTTTGGCAGGTTTAGAGATATCGTGGCTATTGATTGAGGTCCTGTGACTGTGGTATCGGTGTGGAAGAAAGTGGGAGATTTAGATATGGGAGGGTTCAGTTAGGAATGTATGCAAGAAATGTATTTAAAGACTCTTCAGAAAAAAAATTGTGCGATTTTGTACATTGGAGGATTGTATGACATTGTACTATTTTTGTAACGAATAAAGAATAACTTGCTTTCAAGCAAATTTTACCAACAACAAATTATTTACCTTTACCAAGCTATGTTCAGGTGTAATAAATGAAATTGCAGGCGGAAAAATTTCACCAATAAATCTGCTTGAACTTTCATATTATACGGTAATAAAAGTTTAAAAAGTTTAAAATTAAAGTTTAAAAAAGTGTTTTGCAACTTGACTTAATAAGATATTAGAGATTTATACAGATTCTTCAAGACAAAAAATACAAAGCTAAGTATATTCGTACCCATTTGACTCCACTGTTTTGGTCCCATTAGACCCCACAGTGTTGTTTTTTATAAATTATCCAACACAGAAGCACGTGTCACTCACCAAGGTATTCGACATATAATATCTCAATCCATGGTACGTCATCTACCAAAAGCTATAGTTTAATTCATAGAAAGTTTTTATTTAATACTTCAAAAGGGAAAGAAAATATACACTTTTAACTAACTTTGGATTCTCCAAAACAATAATTCTTCTCTCCACTTAAACACATGCTTTTACTATCCAATCTTTGCTCGTTAAAATGTAAAGTCTAACTGTTGCAATGCTGTAGTGTAGAAATATTTGTAAAAAAGTATATTTCCCCCGCTTTAAGCCCCTTGTCCCATTAGCCCCCCACTCTTCTCTATGTTTCTGCAATATATATCAAAACATAATTTTCACCTATACTCAATGTCCTTAAAGGTATTTAGTGGAACAAAACTTACATTTAATTCAAACACACACTGAATTTCAGAAAAAGAAGATATTCAAAAAGGAAATTCTTCAAAAATTAAGCTAAACGATGATGTAAGGTAGATTTTTCTTGTTCATTAGAAAGTACTTTTTAACCATTTAGTGTCAACCATCGTGTTTTATAAATTCTTTTAATTTCTGAGGTATTAGAAATATAAAGGATGTTAACACGTACAAAATATTCTTGTAAATAACAAAATCAATGAATTATTTGATATATATTGATTACAAATATTAAAAAAAGTATGATTCATATTACAATATAAGCATTCACTTCTATGACAATTTCATGAAATAGTAAATTTGTTGTAAATTTAAAAATTGGTATTCGGGACACGAAACAAAACATTATATTGCTCCATATGTTAGATTCTTAGATACAGTTTTATTGTAATAATGGGATTTCCATGCAAGGATTTTCATTTTCTGTAAGTTTTGAAAATAAAAAAAAAATCTTTCCTTAATTAATGAAAATACATATTTATGAAAGTTATTGTTCAGAGTTGTTCAGAGTTATTGTTCAGTTATTGTTCAAAGTTATTGTTAGTTATTGTTCCCACATGAAAAAAATATTACCATCAATCAATTTACCCAAAAGTTACTGTTTTACTGTTATACATAATATATATACCTTAAAATACCTGGTTTGTATATTTCAAACATCAAAAATTAGATATATTTAAACAACTTAAAGCATCAAAGCATGAAATACAGTCTGAAAGCTCTTAGAATATTGATTTTTTTTTTTCAGAAACAAATCTGTTTACATTCTGTTTCTGGCGCACAAATTCGTTCTATTACCATGAACAAAAGTAAAGCCCTCATCTTTGAAGGAAAAAATAATCCTAAAAGCCGTTTATCTCACAACAAGCTTTCGTTTATTGAACATCGTTGCATGCATTCTCTTGTAATGCTTCGGTATTAACTGATACCTTAAAAGCATTTTATTTAGTCAAAAACCTTTTATTTTATGCTTGCAAATACCCTCAGGGCCTTGAATAAATATAAATTGAAGTTTATTTTGGGTAGATATTAGCTTTATTTAAAATTGGGGGAGTGTATTACTTAAAAAGAATTTTATATTATCCGTGTGTCATTTTTTGAATTTTTTGCTTTTGTTACTTGTTTTTTTTTTTTTTTTAAATTTTCATTGGATCTTTCATAAAATTTTTAATAAAATTTTCAAATTTCTTTTAAAATTATTAAATCATCAAACAAGTTTTATATCTCATTAGCTTCCACACTTCAATTGAATACTCAAGCATCAAAGTAATTTATCTTATTTGCAGTCTAAGCTTTCTCCAAACCTCCTATTATGAAACGTATGAAAAGAACTCTTTGAGACATTTATTTTTCTCAAATGTATTTCAAGAAAAGGCTTTCCACATTCTCTGCGTTTCTAGAATTTTCTTCAAATTCAATGGACTGAATTTCATTAAAGGTATTTTCCTTTCACTGCCATACGTTTTATCAAAAACATCTGGGAAAGTATTGGTCAAATAAGATTCGATAAATCGTTTTGAGTTTCTAAACATTCTTTTTATAAACCGTATTTTCTATGATAAAATACTTTTTAATGTGTTTGTATAAATACAAATATTAAGTCCTAAAAAACTTTTAAACTAGCTTAAAATTCAATCTTTTTAAATTTCATGAGAAAATGTAAACTGTTGGAGGCCATGGTGATAGATTAAATGTTTTTTAGTGTTTTACGCACATACCTAGATTTTAGTTCCCTGTTCTAATTTTAAAAGCCTGATAATTGTATTCTTTTAATAATAAACCGGAATTATTTAGTGTTCTCTTTTTAATAAAATTTCATTTCATTTTGAAAAAATAATAAATTAAAATTTAACTGTATTAATTTAACCTGCCTGTTATTTAATGTTTTTAAATTAAAACAATACAAATGAGCAATAAAATAAAAAATCAGTTAAATTCAAAAGTTCAGGAAAAGTAGCTCAGATATCTTTTGATATTTCGAAATTGTATTTCATTTAACTTTTCCATGATAAAGATTTTTTAGAATAAGAAACACAATTTTTTTTCTTTTATAATGACTGTCTAAAATAATTATACTACTCAACGAAACACTTGGGAAATCTTAAAGAAAATATGCTGACAGATAATCCATTATTTAAGCTTAAGAACCAAATTCCCACATATGGAATAATACTTAAAATTAATTATGAAAACTTTTGTGACAATTTTAAATGGCTCTCTTATTTATTTTTCTTTCCTTAAAGGAGTTTTAATGAGACTTGTATTAATGTTGACTTTTTTAATATAAATAAGTTATTGATCGTACATTTTTACGTATACATATGCAGCCCTCTAAATTAATGTATGTATCCTCATGCGTTCGACAATATGTTTTAATAAATGTATTCCGTTTTTATATTATTAGCCTATTTTACGTTATAAATTAGATAAAAATTTGTTAAATTATGATTGTAGTACAGTGTTTATATAAGTTAATGGGAATATCTTAATATTTTATGACGGTATTTAAGCTTCTTTTAATTGCATTTCTTTGAGTTTTACTCTACTGTGGAAGTTCCACTGCAAATAGCACCGTAAACGTCTTTCAGAGATTTTTAATAGAAAGCGTTTTTTATTTTCCACAAACTCCCGTAAATTATGGAAATTCGACATTAAGTGATCCTTGACCATGATTTAAGGAGTTATGATCAGCAGGTTTTTTTTTCATGTTTATTTACCTAAAAAGAATGCAATGCAGTTTTTAGCATGTTTTCTGGATGAATTCACAAATTATTTATGGAACTATTTACATCCCCGGAAGGATCTTCTCCATAGAATATTTCTATCTACCCAACTTAGGTTGGCAAGGAGTGTAGGAGATGTCTGTTTAACTTATTTTTTAATCATATAAGCTTTTAAAATGAACCCAAATGTTTATCAGAAATTCAGAATGAAACTTTGGTAAGATAAAGAAGATGCAAAATCAAGATGACTTTAAAAAAGACAAGTGACAAGATAAAAAAAAAAGGAAAATAGTTACTCACGATGAGTAGATGAAAAGAATCCTCAGAAAAAAATCAATTTGTTCTAAAAAGAAAAGTCTGCCTTTAAGATTTTTGAAACAGTTAAAAAACTATTTAGGAACTATTAATCGAATAACTATTAGGAACTATTAATCGAATAACTATTAGGAACTATCAATATTTTAAACATAATTTAGTAGAATAAATAATCATTCATTTTTATTAAAATTGCTAATTTTTAAGCTTTGGTTCATCAGCATTCATTGGCTAAGATAAATGCATGTGAGCGAGCAGTCCTTACTTACTGCATTTTGCCTGCCGAATCTATTTTTTTACACTTATTTAAATTTTTCATAGTTAAAAGATGGTTAATTTGAAATGAAAATTGCAAAACATGATAATATATGTAAATTAGATGCCAAAAGTTTGAAAGAAATCGGAAAAAAAAAGAGAAAGTTTTGAAGTTGCTGCTGTTTACCCATCCACGGAAGTAACCACCAATAACTATAATTATTCCTTAAGCAGATCAATATTGTAAATTTTCCTAACTTGCCCTATCTTAAATAGTGCTAATTTACCAAATTAACGATTTATAGAGCAGAATACAATTTATTGCATTAAAATGAAGAGTACACGGGAAAAACCGATTGATTTTGTAGAGAAGTTTCCTTAGCATCATGCCACTTTGGCAATGATAGCGAGTGATTGCCTAAACTGGTGTAAAGAAGCCAGTTACTCGCTTTGTTTATCTTTCGCAGCAACCCTGATTCACGCCAGAATTGAGTGGAACGAGTCACACGTTTGTACCGCAATTGAAGAACCATAAGAAAAACCAGTTTCCGGTAGCCAATGTCAGCCAAGCAGACACAATTACGGAAAGCATCTAAAGAAATCAATCGGTTCTTCCCGTGTACTCTTCAAATATGTTTATTAAATGCAATTTCACAAGACATTATAACGAAATACATTTCGTAAACTTTAGAGAAATTGAACACAAAATATTTGTTTATACCAAAAATAAAACCTTATGACTTAACTGTATTGCACATTTCCAGTTTTTGTGTCAAAAATTTAATAACACAACTGCAACTTGTATGTATCAAACATGATTAAAATAGCAAGATTCACATAAGAGAGTCCTCATAAGCACAAATACATATAGTACTTTAATTTAAAAACTTGTATCTGTTCGTTGAAGTTCAATATTGCTTAGTATGTTTATTTAAAAAAAAATTGTGTGAAAGTGATGGTATGTAATATGTGTCAAAATGTCAAACTTTCATATACGTTACTCAGATATATTTGAGAATAAAAATCTGATTCCAATAAAAAATCAATCTGTTCAATTTTGCAGGCAGGTTGTCCCTAATAACGATAAAAATAAGAGTTCGTAATTTAAAACTGTTTACTAACTGTGCCAACGGGAAATTTACTTTTATTAATATACATTTTTTGCTGGATATTTTCTGTATGAAAGTTTAATTTTATTTTTTTAGATTTCAAAAGTCTACATTTTGCATGAAATCGTTTTATACACATACGTTTTACACGTAAATCAAACATTCGCATATTTTCAAATTATATAAACTTTGAATATGAGTATATAAATAATTACCAATGTGTTGTGATTGGTTTACGCGAAAAAAGTATGTAATTTAAGAGCGTTCTCTGTATAAACTATCAACCCTTCAACTTACTAAAATTACAGATGTTTTGTGACTTATATTAAATACACTTTTCACTTAAATAAGAGCGTTCTCTGCATAATACATCAACCCTTTAGCTTACTCAAATTACAAATGTGTTGTGACTGATTTCCTTGAAAAAAAAAAGTATGTAATATAAGAGCGTTCACTGTATAAAACATCAACCCTTCAACTTACTAAAATTACAAATGTTTTCTGACTGATTTCCGTGAAAAAAAGTATGTAATATAAGAGCGTTCTCTGTATAAACTATCAACCCTTCTTACTAAAATAACTTACTAAAATTACAGATGTTTTGTGACTTATATTAAATACACTTTTCACTTAAATAAGAGCGTTCTGTGCATAATACATCAACCCTTTAACTTACTCAAATTACAAATGTGTTGTGACTGATTTCCTTGAAAAAAAAATTATGTAATATAAGAGCGTTCACTGTATAAAACATCAACCCTTCAACTTACTAAAATTACAAATGTTTTCTGACTGATTTCCGTGAAAAAAAGTATGTAATATAAGAGCGTTCTCTTTAAAGCATTAACCCTCTAACTTATTCCAATAAACTGTATTTTACAAAAATCCATAGCCAAGTAGCAGTACAACACAAAATTCATCTTCTTAAGACGCAGTACCTTTTAAATCGATAGCAGATATATTTTATTTCTAGGAAACAGTTATAATGATAAAATAAATTTTTCCAGAACATCTACCAACATTTTACCTTTCCACACTATCGTTCTTAATTAGTAATGACCCTTTATTAATTGGATTGCGCTGCAGAATAACGGAAATTAAATAATTATACAATTAAGAAATTTCCTCACAGATATTTCTTTTCATTCAGTATTATGTTTCATTGATTATTATGTAGTTATTTCAATAATGAAGTTATTACACAGCATTTAAAGACAATTTTCAAAGAGAAAATAGACATTTTGAAGAATATGTAATAAATAGGGGGGGTGGGGGAAATGAGGGTAAAATCGAGCTTTTTCAAAATCATTTCATTAAACATCTACTTTTTAATTCATTTTCATAGATTTTTTTTGTATATAGCATACATTTGAACTGTTTAGATTTCGAATATATAATTTTTTCCACCACATGCTTCAATATCTGGCAATTTAGGGAACTTAGTTTTATACCCTCATTTTCCCCCAGGGTGGGGGGAAAATGGGGGTAGCCCAAATTTAACGATATGATTAAGTCAAAAATCATTAATATAAAGAACTAATTGAAGCAAACTCATTCCTAATATTCCTCTACACTTTTTTTTTCAGAAAAGCTTACTTAGAGATAATAATAGTAGTAGAATAATAGAATTTTTAAGCAAGAGAGTATTGTTAACTACTATTAAATTGAGGCCCTGTAAAACTTAACATATTGCACCGAACATAACATAATCTGCATCGTATATTTCTCGAAATTATATTAGTTTCCATCTTTGATTTAGTTAAGTATTTTACATTATAGTTTGTATCATTTGGTAAATAAATTGCGAATAACTAATTGCAAATAATTGCTAATTGCTTCCGGGCATATTCTTAAAGATGCATTGGTAAACTTAATATATTAAGCTAAATTTGAACAAATCTCATAAAATGAGTTTTTTAATAATGCTGTATATTTTAATAACACTAAAATGGTTTTTATAAAATATCCTCCAATATAATCCAATTTAAATTCATTCCACGTCCCAAAACTCCATTATATCTTGCATGCATAGCTAAGCCTAACCATACCACCACTTTACCCCACGGCATTAAAAAAATTATAAAAAATTAAAAAATTCGAATTTTTCTTAGCAAACTTTACAGAAATACTCTTCGAAAATGTGGCTATTGCATGTAACAAGGCTTAAGAGCACAGTATGTTTTATTAAATAAATAGAACAAAGTTTTTAAGAGTGAATTTTAACAGCTGAAACAAAATTAGCTTAAGAACAAGAATTTCAATGAATAAATGGTGTTGCCAGATTCTAAAAACCAAATAAAAGTAATTAGAGATCATCTAAAAATAATATTTCAAAGAAAAACTCTAAAAAAATTTAAATTTATAGTTGAAAAATTTATATTTTTTAACATACCCTCATTTTCCCCCCTACCACCATTTTCCCCCACCTTCCTCTACTAAACGAAAATTATAATATAAAAAAAATTGAGGTGTGAATTCATTGAAGGTTTGGTGTTTAGTAAATTTTGTGTTCTTACTTTTATCTAAATAGGTGATTTCAGTATTGAAATGAATGTAAGATTACTTGTATGTTTTATTATGCACACTAAATTATTCAAATTCATTATTTCATATTTTAATAAAAATGTTTTTTATGTAAACGCAATACAAAAATTTATTATTAGACATTTCATATAATTTAATGTGTTATTGTGTGATAAAACAATTCAAGTCAAATAGCTAGAAGTTTGAGCGATTTAATATGCAAATATATTTTAAAATGTTATTTCATAAAAATGATTAAAAAAATTAGTGGGCAGTTTAATACTTTTTATGGTTCTCTTTAACTGATACCAAGGCCTCAGGCAAAAGTATTTTTAACCATATAATTTTGATTTAAATTATCCCTTCCTTTAACATATCCATTTCATAATAATAATAATACTAACTGATAATAAATATCATTAAAAAATCTTTTAGGTGTTTACTTCACAAAGAATTGATATGGAGCATACCTTTTGCTGCAGAATTTTTTGTAAAGGATTTTTATAATTAAACTTTTGAGTTTAGGAAAATTTCTGTTAAACTCCACGTTAGAAATTAACTTTAATTTTCTCTTGTTGAACGTCACTAAATTAAAATATTTTGCAAGAGATACGCCTTCTTTCTTTGAAGTTAATTTCAAGCAATCAAGTGCACATTTTCTCAAACCAAAAACTTTCCTTTGCCATACTTGCTATCAAAATTGCTCCTAGCTCCTACATTTTAACCCCGAACGGGGAAGAAAAAAAAAGGCTTCAATGTCATTAAAAAAACCTCTTTGTGCTCCACTTTCTGTTTACTTTTTTCATCTTTTTCTAGGGGGGATGTTTTAGAAAACCAGATCAAATAAAAATATTAATAAAAAAAGGCGCGCACTTTTGCGTGACTGGCGCGGATTTTCTCCCCAATTCCAGGGACTGCGCATGCGCCCGGGGAGAAAAATCACCGTTTCGCGGATTTTTCCCTTCTCCGCGAACTGGGCATGCGCAGTGGCGGCCACTTTTCGCGGGGTGGCGGGACTCAATCCCGAGTAAGATCGACCTGCCGATCAGTCTGTTGAGGTAGTGGGTAGTGAAATTTTGCACCGGATAGTACGTTCCCGGATACCGGACTTGGCCGGATAGGGAAATATATTTATTTCCCACGCTGGTAAAAGATGACGTAAACTTGAGGATTGCTGGTGTCCTTGGTGCATTTTATGGATATAGGAAGCAACAGTTGTGATAAAGAGCTGTGGACGTTTTTATTAACGTTTGATTAGTTATTTCGAATCTGTGTGCCTGCCTAACTTTTTGATGTCCATTTTCGATTTTTTGAAGCCTTGCTATTTGCATGATTCTTGAATTTTGTTCGAAACAGTTCAATTATTACCAAACAATTTTCTATCTACAGATTTTATTTCCGTATTTTTTTAAGTGGAAGTCCAGTAGTTTAGAATGGATTTTGGTACTTTTACAGTATTGAAGTTTTAGAGATATATTGTACAAAATGTTTTTCTTGTTGCACATAACTTTTTACTGTTAACGTCCTCTGCACCAGATTAAACGAATTTCACAGGATTTTTCCAAATGTTTTCAGTGTAAAATTTTGCTCATAATACTAAAATATCAAAAGCTAATGTAGGTCGCGTAAACAATAATTTTATTTAAATAATAGCATAATTTTATCATAAAAGTTGTATAACACAAATTGAGTTAAATTAATTATTAAAATAAGTTATTTTACCCATAAATTATCTAATAGATTAAAAAATAATTATTTAATGATTGTTAATAAATTATATTAAAATAATTAAATAATGCATGCTTATTTTAAAGGTTTTTAACATTTAAAAAATAAAAGCAAGTATTTTTTACTATATCTGATATATGTGTTGATCTTAAGTCCATTTAAATATGCCCTTAGTCTAAACTAAGCACAAAACAAAAATATTTATATATAATTGCATTTATAATACTTCATTGTCTACTAAGCACTTAAATGTTTATAGATAAACATTGCACTGCCTTATAAGAGTATCTAATTGTTAAATAATAATTATATATTTGTCCACGAAAATATTTTCGGGTTACTTCTTACGCATATTAAGTGTTTGTCTTATATAGTGAAATATGTCTATTCAATTTTCCTAAAAAAATCAATGTTGAAAAGTTATTTACGTATTGTGAATACTATATTTACAAAAAATGCGGCGCGTCGGTTCAATTCGAGAACTAAAGGTGAAAGACCTTTTTGAAGAAAATTATACTTATATAAGAAAATGCAGATCTTATGTTCTAGAGGAATTTATTTTATTCAAAATGAATAATTTTCTTAAAAGAAGTTAATGCAAAATTTTTCCAAACTGAGATTTTAATTTTCGTAACAAAACTTGATCTTTCAAATTTAAAGTCACTAAAAATATTTAATTAAGTATGATAAGTTATTCAAGTACATACTTCTAATATATTTCAAAAAATTTTAGTCGATTGAATAAGTTTTAAATAAGTAGACTCTCGTATTAAATTAATTTTTGCAAAAATTGCATAGATGTCATTAAAAAAGTTTTTAAAATAGAAATTTACCTAAATGTTTTATATTTTTCAATATCACTTTTTTTTCTAGATTAATTTATCTGACTACAATTTCTAGGAGTAAATCATACACACACGTAAATTTTTAATTATACTATCATTTTAAAATTATTTATAGCTAAGAGTAAATAATATATTCTAATTAATAATTTTTTAAAAACATTTATTGTTTTAGAAATTGAAAATCTAATAGGACTTTAACTTTAATTAATTAGCCTCAAAAATTTCAATAATAAGGGAGTATAAGGAAAGAAAATGACCAACGTTGATTGAATATAGTCAACGAAGCTACACATATTAGTTTATAAAATGTATTTAAGCAATATTTTTCCAAATATGATACGTTTCCAACATACATACTAGAAAATAAAATAAAAGTTACATCAGTATGTTTTCCGGGAACAACATTTATTTTTAAAAAAAACTTAACTTTTCCATAAGTGTAAAATTTGGCTTATAACCAAAATCAAGTCTTTTACAGAAACTTTTTACTTGTTATGGTTTATGTTTTCAATAGGAGTAGTATGATAGTTTAGAGCAGTTTATGCCTTGTTGAACTTGATATGTATTAGATTATATTTTTAGAGTCACTAAATTTTAGGAGAACGATCTATTTAATTTGTTATTAAGTTTGAGCCCTCAAAATATTTTTGAAAATTATTCTAAAACTATATTATTTTAATCAGAAAAATTTATTTTGCCTCATTAGTTTCAGGAAACCAAACTCTAAAAAAAATGTATTTATGGATAAAGAGGCAAAACTTTGAAAGAATGTTATATTAAAATTTAGAAAAATTAGAGTATTTTAGTGATCATACAAATATGCAACAACGAAATTAGATAATTTTAATTCATAAGTGTTCATATAAAAGTTATGCCAAATTTGTGATTATATATAGAGACATAAAAATTTAATCTAATATTTTTTATGAAATTTTGAACAGCATAATTATTCCTTCAGATATTAATAAATGACAGTAGACTGAAAACTTATTGTCCATTTTACCATATGAACTTAGCATACAAGTATTGTTATCAAAATAACTTAAAGGGATTATTTGTAAAAACCATTATAGGGTAGGTACTATGCCTAAAAAGTTCGGTGCTTTTAAGTCTAACGTAATTGATAGTAATAGGTATATTGAATATTTGTCTAAGATTGTCTTAAGAGGATTTTTTTAAATGCATTTAAATGTAGACAAATGCACGCTCTAGTATTGCTTGTAAAGGTTTTTTATGTAGTAAATATGAATGATATAGTTAGCTACAAATTAATGTATTTGTTAAAAGTTTAAAGCTTATGTAAGTGTTCCCAACCCGTTTTAATTATACTTTATTTTATAATGCTTAAGAACTATAAGTTAAATTGCAACTAATCTTCTAGATAAAGTTAGTAGCATTACAGCAATTTTATTTTAAATGCCTGTGTTGTAAACACTTTTTTTTTAATTCAGCTAGTAAGGACCATTATAATTTTTAAAAATTAGTGATGTTTTCCTATGTATAGTCACAATGGAAGGATCATAAGATTTCAAATAAAATATGCAGAGCACACATGGACATTCGAAAAAGTTAGCTTGCGTATTTAAATAGTAATGATATTCACACACCATAAAAAAAGAAGCTGAAATAAGCCTAGATATATAGTGATATATTAGGTTCCACACGATGAAAAAACATCCTGCTATTGGATGTCTGGACAGTAATAATAGGACCAAGTAATTTTATTTCAATAACTGTTTCAGATTTTTTAAAAAAAACCTAAATAGTATTGGCTGAATATGAAGACTGAAATTCAGTGTAATAAACTTAGACTGATGGTTTATAACTATAGAAGCAATTTATTGCATTTAATTCTAAATGTTTAGGCATGTATTTTCAAATCTATTATATTCTTGCTACATGCACCTAGTAGTGTGTTACTTATATTCAAGCACATCTTGAAAACATTTAAGACCAAACGCCTTACCACCCGAGGGATCAACAATAAATGTAGAACTAACAGCCTCTTGAATGTGACTAATATAAATTGTGTGTAGAGGAATGCTTCATATACCTATAGAGTGTAGCTAATACTCTCTGGATTATATGTTGATTAATGTCATGTCACAATAAACTGAAGAAAGTTAATAACCAACAGCTTTAGGATTTGAAATTGTGCGACCGATTTCACCAATAAAAGGACCAACTTACTATAAACCAGTGTAACCATATACCAGTGTGACCATTACTATCTCATGCAAGTTCCCACAAATTAGATCGAGACAGAAGCAATTTGCGGTGGATATTCGTTACAGACTTTTCTCCGCTTGTGCCAATCAAGACGGTCAAAGTGAATCACCAATTTCCACCTTCTTTCTTCCCTGAGTGGATCTATGAATAATGGAATTTGATGCGGTGGTTGCTCGCGTCGTCGCACTAGGTGATTTGCGGGAGTTTTAATTGGAAATTCTTCTTTTTCCCGATGGCAACAGTCGGGATTTGGGCGCAGGCTGGGGCCTCGTCCTACCCAGAGCAACTGCCGAGTGAATTTCTTTTGGATTATGGATGCGCGTAAGTACACTCATTTATATGAATTCATTTTCCTAACCATCCATAGCCAGAATGCGAGCTTCGAAAAGACACTCTTCCTCCATACCTTCGCTTGGTTTTCTAGGAAACGGGGGAGCATCGCTTTTCTAAACCTAACGCGTTTGAGTTTTTGTTGTGGGGTTAACAATCCGTACAGTGTAAACTCAAGTAGGGTGGGAAAAAACACGCTCACGCCGTTTCGAAGAAAACCAAGCGAAGGGATGGGGAAGAAAGTCTTTTCGAAGCTCACATTCTGGCTAGACAAGGTTTAATTGTAGTAAGTATTACACAGGGATTGGAAAGTTTCTCTTAAAAGGTAATAACTTAACTAAAAAGTAACTAGTTACATTTAATTAGTACATTTAATAAATAGTAACTAGTTACAAAAAGTACTAGTTACACAGGGATTGGAAAGTTTATCTTAAAAAGTAATAACTTAATTAATTAAAAAGTAACTTGTTTAATTTACTTTATACGAAAAGTAACTAATCTTGTTTATTTTTAGAAATTTCAAATTGTAGGAAAAATTAAAATTTGACCATCTTACCGTTTTTCAGAAAAAACAAGACTACAGAAATAGAAACAATAGGGAAAAACGAGAACGCAAATTCAGTGTTGTTTTAACAATTCAATTTAAATAATTAAATTTAAGCGGAACGCCGAAGTGTGCCGAAAATATCTATAAAGAGTGACATGCGAAATAACGAAATTTTTCGATACTTCGTTACTGCTAAAAGTTAATAAGAGGTACCGTTACTTTCTGCAAAATCTAGCGGAGTTACTCGGCATTACCAAAAAAAGTAACTGCAACTTAAGTATTATTAGTAGTTAAACCGCAATATATTATTTTTATGATTCGTGCACAAATAAAAATAGATATGCAACATTGCCAGGTAGAATCGTAAACATTCACGAAATTTTCGCATCTAGTTAAATACGTCGTAATTATTTATTTTTAGTTTTAATGTTTGAAATGAGCTAATTCGCGTAATATTTTGTAAATAAAATTTCTGATATATAAATTTGTAGTGGATATCAATAATATTTTTTAACGAACAAATAATTCAAATGCCCTAAGTGTCACACGACGTCATACGTTTCATTTCCGATATTATTATGAAATTGTGATATCGAGTCAACATCAAGGGTTGATCGATCAATATATAATGCTTCTGGGGTTATTAATGTGTTTGTCAACTGTGATATATTTTTAATTTAATTTTTTGAATAGTTTATATCCGCATATAACTTTAGCTATCCATCTATTTGAGGGAAAAGTTTAACTGCTCTTTCTTAAGTTAAATGTACGTCACAGGATTTAAATCAATCAATGCTATTTTAAAATTGGTTTCCATGATTTGGAACCACAGTCAAGTAACGGGGACAAAACTTATTTTAATTACAACACCAGTTTTCCAAAAGAATCAATGTTTTTAAAAAAAATATACAAGTTAATTCCTTTCCTTCAGATATAAATAAAACGTCAAACCCATTAAAAAAAACTTTTTTCTTCTAAAAAACAGCCAACTCGAGATACACTTTACTAAGAGCCAACGCCAAGGTTCATTCCCAGCACGTAGAGCCCAAACTCATCCTCTGCGCCCTTAAATTAAGAGCTCTTTTAAGCGAATAGATTTCGAGGGGCGTCCTCCCATGAAATCTCTTAACCAATCCCGATCGATACAATCCTAGGGATTCGTGCTATGCTTTATACGTTTACTCCCTTAAAGTATCCTGCACATTTGTTTGAAGATGATGTAACCGACACCCACTGTAAACAAGGCATTTGCACGGGTTGTAGTATAACGTAGTGAGAAAAGTTCCCTCTGACTTAACACTGACAGAAAAAAGTTATGTAGGCATTGCTTTTTGCTTTTGGAATCAGTAAGATGGGTTAACTTTAACACGTTATTTAAGTGCAGAGGTCTTTTCTAAGGAAGGTGATGACGTTTATATCGCTTCATTGGTTTTGATTTAATGAAAATTACTTAACAGTATTCACCCTTTCAGTCTCAATGACACTTTTGCATCATCATTTTAGAAATTTTTTTCTGATCGTCTACAGCCCCATTTATGATATAAAAAATCACATCATTTGATTCTTTAAACTTTTTTCTATATTGAAAAATATTTTGTGTTAATCCCAATAGATGTCAGCCCTAATTAAAAAAAAATATTATCAGAAAAATGATGATGCCAAATGTCATCAATGGGATTAAAATTGTAAAGGTATAATTGATTTTCAGTCAAGTTTTATTTTTCTGTTAACTATTTAATTTCGTTCATTTAATAGATTTTGCTTAATTGCTTTTGTGAAGTGGCTAAATATGCTCAGATACGCTGATCAGACCCATCCACATTGTCTTGTTTAAGTTAAGTCCAAAGAGATAATCCTGTCATTTGACATTTATCGGGTTGATGTTAAAAATTTTAGTTTTCCAATAATCTTGAATCGTTTCAAAACTTTGCAATCGCTTTGATATTTTTATCATATATTTTAAGAGACATACATTGCGCTCTTAAGTAGTTTACGAATTTATTTAACATTTTGCAGTAATTTGTAACTAATTTCTTACTTTTAATTTCAAAGAATTAAAATAAATGAAAATTTGGTTATTGACATGTCGAGATTTCCCTTCCACAAACATACTCTGTTCAATACAACGTTCTGTCCAGCCGATTTCAAAAATTATTTTATTTGAAATATTTTAACATAATATACCCATTTTTTACATAATTTATTTATCTATTTATACTAGTATACATCCGTCCCTTTGTAGTCCGTCCACCTGTTCACCCCCCCTTTTCATTACCGTTCAAACAGTCCGAATTTAACATAGTTTTTTTGTGTGTTTGAAAGGTATGAAATCAGAACTATTAATTCTGCCCAATGTCTGTACGTAATTCTTTCTGTCCATTATTTTGTCTGTCCTTATCCACTTTCCCGTTCCTAATTGTCCCTAACAGTATTCTTTCTTTAACACTATAAGTTCTTTATTTTTGTTTGAAAGATATGACATCTGACACCTATATTCTACTTTTTGTCCACCCGTACTATACGAATTTCTGTGGATATTTAAGTAAAAGAAAAATAGGTTATTTGAGTTCTCATAACTTCTTCTTTTCCTTGCAGGCGCTTCGGTTCCTTATCTGCAATATTTATACAAAGTCGTGTTTGATGAAAAAAAATCATGTACAGTTTTGTCAAAACAACAAACAGTGTTTAGTGGCTCGAAGTGCGTATGTTGGCTGAACAGGAAGGTTTATGATGCGATTAAGATTATGGCTTACAAGGACATAAATCGATATTTTGATTAGATGGTTATGTCAGGATTGATTAATTAGAGGAGTTTTAATTAGGGTTGAATTTGTAATTTTAATGGTGTGAAAAGCTTGTACTTTACCTGAAAAAAGCAATATAAGTAGGTTATAGAATCTGAACTACTTAAACAAGAATCACAACTATAGACAATATAATGTAATAAAATCTCTCATCTCTTACAGTAAAGTTTACATAATTTATTGCCAAATATCTAAGTTAAGTTAGTGATAGATTTAAAAGGAAATCAATATTAACATTCAAAATGGTTAAGACATTGATATGTAGTTAAGCGTTTGTTAAAACAAAGTTCAGCTAAAGCGAACCTAAGTTTTTGGTTAATGAGATTCATGGAATTTGAAAGTAACGCATAGTTTTTGCACAACAATATATTTGTTCATCAATATATTTCAGTGATTTTTAAGTGTTTTTTGGGTTTACAATAGAACACATAGCATGAGTAATTATTTATTTAATAACCTTTAATGGTCACGCTAGGATTTCCCCATGACACAACGCATATCTGCGTTATCGGTTACACATGAAATAAAACTTTCAAACCACAGCTGCAACTCAGTTTTTTAAGCCTTTTTTTTAAAGTTTAAAATTACGATAAAATGCCTTAGGTACATTTAAACATGACTTTGAAAGAACTTTCGTTTTTAAAATTAGATGTTTCCTCACTTCTTCACTACTTTAATTATATTACCCTAATACACTTTTGCATAGGATTAAATTAAATATTAGTGTATTGAAATGCTGAACGTTAAATTAGTCAAGTCGAAAAATGATTGAGAACCACCAATGCGAAATAAAAGTAACGCCGAAGCCAAAATTTCCACTCGTAATCCTTTAAATAATTCATAATTAGTGATGTTTCAACATTAGCAGTTCTAATATAAAATTATTATTTAATATTTATTATGTCAATTGACGTTATTTTGCAACATGTAAATAGCTATTTACGTCGATAAACTTGAAATTATAAGGAAATACAACAGAAAACACCGTAAATAAATCGTAACTATAGGTGTGTCAAGTTACCTTCTCTAAAATGAAATATCAAAACATATACCTTTTCCCTTTCTTTTTAAGTTTTTCATCGTAAGCTACCTTGTGCTTGTGTTGATGGATCAATGATAAAAAAAAACAATTTCGAAATCATGATATTAAAGAAATTAATACTTTAAAGCAAATTACTGGTTTTTAAACAGGAAATACAGTAACACAGTGGGCGAATTTTTTCTCCACTCCACCAAGATAATTCTAACAAAAAAGATTTAAATTTGCTGTAACCTGAAATCAATGGACAAGTGTGCCAGAAGTGAACTTTTCGTTACATTTTACATTTAATCTGGTTGTCTTGTTACTTATTATTTCATTTCTCTAATTGATCTTTGTCAACCAAACTCAATTGTTTAATGAGAGTTGTTCTTGCTATATTTCCTATACTTCTCAATAGCCTTCACAAACTCTAATATGACGCTAATTTAAGATACCATCTGAACTGAACTGTTGCATCTCGATTAAAAAAAGTCAATTTATATCCAACCATAATTTATAAATATTGCTTGCTTCTATTTCTCTATATAAATTATCTTAATTGTCTTTCCTTACGACTTATTATACTTGTATTACTGAAAGTTTTAACACTTTAGCTTTATTGTGATGCTTATTCAACTAAAACAAAAGTTTTGCAATATCAATACTCATTAACTTTTAAATCATGGTCATCGACAAGGTAAACATGTGTAAATTATGGACCGAGATCATCTAAAATATAACCTACATATCATTGATATTCATCTACGCATACTATCAGTTAACCAATTTCAAAGTCCTTTATCATCGACATCAAGAAGGTACTCTAATAATATTAACACTAAAAGAATTTAAAAAGAATATTATTTAAATTTAAGCTCCTTTTGATGAATGTTAAGACATACCATTTCCGAAAAAAAGTATTTAAAAACATAAATTCTAAAAATTATTCGCTTTCACCCAAAAGAATAAATAAAAGATAATCCCTGAAAGAAATAACTTGAACAGAACAAGAATTGTGAATTAAAAATAACGAGCTTCGTCCGTTGGTTGGGTTAACGGAAATCCATTGATTTTCAATGAAATCTGGAACTAATGGTAGTTCTTTAGACTATTATTTGTGGGCAAGGCCATGTGCTATGATAGTTAGTTGATAATCTTCCAAGAATCCGGTAAATTACGATGACCTTTATTCTATCTTGGAGGTTTATTAGTTATGCAGATTGGAGATTTCAATGTTGAATGTTTCAGCATAGGGGTCGTTATGTGTGGGTGTTGGTAATGCCTTAATATAGGCTGTTGATGCGTGCTATTTTTAGCAATTATTCAATTTTTATGTAATTTTTATTTAATGCTAATTATTTTAAAAAAGTAAAATTTAAATAATTGACAGAATGAAATTGAAATAATTGTATACTTACATTAATTTTTTGAAATAACTTTCAAAGTAAGTAGAAAAAAAAGGAAAAAACCATGGGTGAAACTATCTCGGCAATTCTGAAAATTTGGACGGCCTATATATTTATTTCATTTATACGTTTAATTTCATAATATTTTCTCAGAAGAAGTTTAACAATAACTTTTTTTTAAATTTTCAATTTAGTTATACTTGATAACCATAAACAAATTCAATTATTCAAAGCATAAGCCCGGACCACAATGCTTAAAAAAATTTAAAAAGTGATGACGTAACGTAGTTAAATTTTTATATCTTTTGGTGCTGATATGATTTAGTCGTAATTTAAAAACATGATAATGTAGTATTTGTGACCAAGAAAAATTTATCACCGCTTAAAAGGATAATTTATTATCAGTTTATGCAGCCAATAAAATCTTACCAAGTACTAAAAATAAAAAAACGTAACAGCATTACTAGAAAAGCAAAATTATTGTACACATGAATCTGGCTTTCCCTTAACATTCACGACAATAACCTTTTTGCAGCTACAGTGCGGCAGTTTTGTAATTAACACACACCATTAACCCTCATTTCTTTTTTCCCCCTTCAAGATTGAATTTTGACTTAGGAATGGCACAGTTATTTAGAAACTAAAATTACATGCGGTCATGATTACACCTCTTCGCTTCTAACCAGTCTTAATCCATGAAATCAATGGCTAAGAAGAAAACTTGCGGAAGCACTTGGTGTGAGTTACTGCATCGTTACGAACCTCTTCCTCTCCGCCGATGCAACCGTAAAGCTCATTGATTTTCTGGATCCTCATTAACCAGTAGTTTTCTTCGTTCTTTATTCAGATTCCGGGGTGATTATAAAAAAATTAACCGTAATTGAAAGGATTTTTTTTAAATTGTCGGTTGATAGAATGTTTTTTATTGATTTGTTTGTACTTTTAGAAAATATATAGCAATGCTTTAAAAAAATATAAGCAACGACATTGATTTTCTGGATATTCATTAACCAGTAGTTTTCTTAGTTCTTTACGACGATTGTCAAAAAATTAACCATATAGAAAAAATATTTTTAAAAAGAAATTTGTTTTTTGTAGATTGAATATTTATTGATTTTTTTTATTCTTTTACAAAAAAAATATTGCTCGAAATTGCAAAAAACGTTAGTTATTAAAGCTTTACGTAAGTAAATTAAATAGATTTTTTATCATAAACTGTGTTTTCTTTAGTTTATGAAGATTACTTAAAAATATTTTTGCTTTATAACTATAAATGAATATTATAGTATGATCCAGAAATTTCGACAAAATAACTTTTTTTTATTCTTACCAATAAACAAGGATTTCCGTTTAACTTATATAAACCTTATTTTTTGTATCAGTTAGGAAAATGAATTGAATACAATATTAAAGATAATACCAAATACCAAATAATAAATATCAAAAACCAATATGCATATCTATACCAATGTATTTAAAGTACTCTTAAATTATCAACTGCCAAATATTAAGATAATTGCTAATAACCCCAGTGTTTATCTAGCACGACTTATTAAAATCAACCAACACATGGAAAGTATTTTTTAAAAAGTTAACAAAATATTATGTTCAAAAACTAAAAAGGCAAGAATTTCAAGCTTAAATCTAATATACAGATCCATTCTTAAAATCTCACAAATTCTTCACTCCTTATCTTAAATCTTAGAACCTCTCTACATAAATCTGCCTATACTGCCTGCAGTTTGCAAGAAGGCCAATCTCTGCTTACCCACTGTGCATTGTTCTCTGGAGCCTTGCTAATTAAGCATCTAGGATGCGCATTCGTAGAGGACATACGGAATAAATTTCTGATATTAAGGGGTTGCCTTTTCCGTAGTATTTTGCGTTAAGATGCTTTCGGACGTTTCAAGATATTACGTGTGAGATGGTTGGGAATTTAAATTATTATGATGAGAAAAGACGATTTTGTTATTTTGAATAGGGCTAACTTTGCATTTTATTGTGTTTGTGTAATATGAAAGTTCTCCCTAAGTTATGGAATACTGATAATGAGTTAGCCACAGATTGATGCTTGTCATATAATGTTATTTTGTTTTAATTGTTACTTTCAAAACTAGTTACAGTATACTTGATAAAATGATTGCGAATAAGATGTGTTTTGGGGACAGACTTGTTTTTTGTGAGTTGGAGGTGGGATTTCAATCTAAAATTTTAAAAGGCAAAATTTTAAATTCCTGTAAAATCTTGAATGTTGAGAGATATGTAAATTTAAAAAAATAGCGAAAGGTAGGATAAAAAAAGGTATATAGTAACGGTTATATAAATAATATCAATCATTATTTACGCAAGCGGACTTAATTGAACCACTTAGTAAGGGACTTTGAGTACACATTTCTGTATCAAAAACGTACTGGGTAGATGAATACTTACTTAAACAGTAAATATTTTTGAAAGAATTCTTCGTTCTAGGGGGCCACGGATATCATTAATTTACTTTTTAAATAAAACTTTAATTTATTTGACTTAATAAGCTTCACAGACTGTTTTATTTGTTATAAATGGCCTATTTACACTGAAATGTGTCAAGGCCAGATATGTTTGTGTCAAAGAGTTAAATCATCACAGTTGATAATAAGAGATATTTCGTGTGTTTATTTATAGCTTTAAAGGTTATATGTAAGGAAAGAAATCACATATTTTAAAAACAGTTGTGTTGAGGATTTTTTTAATATATTAAAACATGTATATATATTACATGAACAAAAGCAACAAATGTATGTTTTTATCCAACAGGAATGTTAAGTTCTGTTCCAACACTGTGGAGAAAAATCGTATTATTGAATACGTTATTTTATAATATACTTTTTCTAAGAAACGTATTCAAAATACACTGTAGAAAATTAGATGTAACTTGTCTTGAATTTTGTATCACTAAGATGAGAATACATTACATTTTCAGATGGATGCATTCAAATTCAAATTCCCCTAGAAAGCTGAATCTTTGCATCTCGTGCTTTCTATTTTGAGAAATAAAGACATTCCATTGGTATATTTTCTGTTCAGATATGTTTTAAAAGATTTTTTAAAAATATTTTTTGATTTAATAACGTCCTCCAAACAAGAATCTTACCTGAATACTGCAGCCATCACTCCATTAATATTTGCCCTAAAATATGCGTCATTTTTTTTCAAAAACTATTTTTGCGTATTTTACTAAATATATCTTTACTGTATCTTTTTAAGAAACTGTATTGACGTCTTTTCAAAGCAATCTATTAAATTTCTCGTAGTACTCTAAACGTTTATTTTAACGTATTTCGTGTATTTATCCAATATAATAGACCCTTCATATGGCTCTATTTAACTATTTAATTTGTGCCTACTCTGTTACGAAGGTAGCATGATGTAAATGTAGTATAGTACTTTGGTTGTATAGATTTGGGGGAAAATTCATGTCACAAATATTGTGAGTACATGCCTGGTGTGTTTGATTTTAAAATATCAAGTTATCCCCTCCTCTCAGTGCACATGGAACTGGTATGGCAATACATTTAAACACACTTTAATAGTGCGAAGATTTTAGCTATAAGCTCAAAATACAGTATTTGCTAGTTAGAAGTATTTTGTTTCAGGCTTTTACTATTTGAAATTCAATGACTAAATCCTATATATTTTTAATTTTAATAATACATACTTATTAAAATATCTATTAAAAGATTATTTAACTGTAAGTTGTCATTATTTATTTGAAATATGTTTATTATTTAGAGATATTTGAACTGACGAAGTGGGTGACTGAAAGTATTAAAAATTTAAATGAAGCACTAAAATAATTCATTGATTTTCTAAATCTTTTCTTTTATGTTTTAATGTCGACGTAAGATTTAATATAAATAAAAAAATCTTTAACAAAATATTATACTGTGTCCAAGTAAAGTTTTTTTTCTTGCGCACATTGAGTTATCACTGCAAATGCAACAACAACATAAAACCTAATAGACTTTTTAAATTAAATATCAGTTGGTCAAATGCAATGACTAATTTACCACATTGATTTTTATTATTATTTGAATCTAGTTTAAAGTTCATGTAAACCTAATTTTACTATAAACTTAATAAATTTAACATTTTAAATTTGTCATGTACCTTTTTCACCAACAATATGCATTTTACCCTTGTAAAACTTGTTTTGCTATGCATGTAGTCAAGATGCAAGGAAGCAAACCCAAAGGTTCGTGTTTATTGGAACAAGCCTGAATGTGTTTGGCCTAATTTTATTATGGTTTTTGAAGATTTATGTATTTTATTAAATGCTTAAATGTTACATCTATGCCTCAGATGATTATTTATTTGACTCTGTGTAAATTATGTGACAATCTTTTTTCGCTAATTTTTTTAATAACTTTACAGGATTTTTGAATTAAGTACCCTTAAAGCTCTAAATTAAAATGTCTTCTCTAAATTGTGGCCCAAATTTTATTTTATAGGTATCAAATTGCATATTACACTATTTTTTGTAAAATTTATTTAAATGCGTTTTAGGGGAAAAATAAATTTGCCTCTATCGGAAAAAATTACGTGATTTTTCGATGAAGTCACTTTATTTTCCATTTAAAAATATTTTGAGGTTGTATTATTGTTACAAACTGCTTTATATTAATTGTTTAATAAAACAGTTTAACAAAATGTTGAAAAATGGGCCAATTAATAATTAATATTACTATAAACATACCTATGATATGCATCACTATAAACTTTTACTTTGTTTTTATTTTATCTTTCTAGAATATTTTTTCAACAATATCTTCCTGTTATCAGAAACGTACTTTTTTTTTAAAAAAAATATCACCATAACTAGATCGAGTATTAAAATATCCGCTACATACATTCAAACTATGATTAAATTAACAAACAAAAGTGATATCACATTCTTTTGTAAACATTTAGCCTCCATTAATCGATTCGAGTTCTACTAACAATGAATCAATACTCCCTTGTTCGTAAATATTTACTCTACCTGAACCCAAACAAAACTATTTTTAAACAATTCGAACTAAAGGATACCTGCAACATCATTTACTAATTAAGATCTAAACTATTTCTATTGCACATTCATTTTGCAATAGATGATATCAGTGTGGTCTTATTACAAAGCTTCTGCATGACACAGTATCCATGCCACAGGTTGTCTGTCTGGTAGCCATGACGACGTACGTCAACAGTTAGGCCTTGGATGTGTAAAATTCGATTTTGTATTACTTTTTGAAATGATTAGGTTTTGAGACCTGATTAGCCGAGCGAGAAAGTTATATGTTGCTGCTACTGTTGTTTGACTGAAATTCTAGTTATTTTATCATTAGTTAACCATTTCAAATTGTACTTGTGAGGAAGTGTGTTTATTTATTTGAATTTATTGAAACCTTGAAATATTTTTCATTGGAAATGTTGCAACTCTAATATTGTTTGTTTGACTGTTATTTAATTTAGATATTTAAATATGTTACAATTTGGTATGTTTGAGGCAAATATGTTTTTATATGACTTGGCGTTTTATGGTAAATAGTGAAAAATTAATGCAAAAGTGTAAAAAAAAAAGAGCAACAAAATATTAGGATGACACAGACACAATTTCCAAATGTATTGCTTTAAATGCCTTTTATCTGACCCACTTTATGTATTCAACGTTGCATGGATGTATCATCAATAACCTACTAAACAGGTAAAATATTGTCTTACTCATTTGGCGAATTGCGTTATGTTTCCAAGTCATGAAACCAAATAAACCAGATGGATGTATACCCCTTTATCAAAACTTAATACGTATGGGCTGCTCTTTTTGATTGTCCACAATCGTCAAAAGTCGCCAACAGAACGACCCATTCACATCATAACTTCTTTCCTAAAAAGAAACAATTTCCGACCATAAAAGCTCGCACCAAATGAAAATTCGAAAATATTAAATCTTAATAGAAGTTGAAACTACGCAAAACTAACCTTCGGTCAACGTATTTTGACACCTTTTCTGTATCTAAAATTTGTGGTTTTGACGGAGAGATATTTCAGACAGACAATCAACCAGATACACAAAAAAAATTAATTGTTCAGATGCTATTTTAGAAAAAAAAATTAAACTTTAAAAAGATAGTAGCAGTTTTATAAGCAATAGATGTATTAGGGTAGTTTGAATTCATTTTATCAATATTTCATTTCATAAGTTACAACTAACTGATCCCTCCATAAATAGTTTACTGGAAGAAAACTGCTTATTTCCAATCAGAAACTCAGTCAATACATTTTAAATTAGACTCGTTTTATAAGAAGTAGCACTTCCTATTCTTAGCTAATATTAGCAATAGACTGTAAAGTTCCTTATAAATGAAAACAAAATGGCTTTGCAATCAATTTTATGGAAGATTCTTATCTAGGATTATAGGGCCTGCCTTTCAACCATTATAGTTGGGGACCTATTTTCCCCGTAAGTGGATAAGTGTCGTTCCTCTAAGTTGAAATTTGACTTTTTTCTTCTTATACATTAAACATCCAGTTTATAGAGCAATATAAAAAAACCAACCTACAATCCACCCTTCACAATTTATCTATTTCTATTGCTTCTGAACTGGCAAGCTATGTGTTTTTTCTTCTGAATCCATCTGTGGGTTGATTATTGGATACATGATTCGCAAAAGAAGTCGTTTACATTTGAAGAGTACACGGGAAATAACGCTTGATTTCGTAGAAGGCTTTCCTCAATAGGCTTCTTTGGCGATGATAGTGAGAAATAGCATAAACTGGTGTAAATAAACCGGTACTCGTTTTGTTTTTCTTTCACGGAAACCCTGATTCCCGCCTGAGATCAGTGGAAAACGAGTCACACGTTTGTACCGCGAATGAAGAACTGAAAGAAAAACCGGTTTCCTGTCGCCAATTCCGCCAAGCATACACAATTACGGCAAGTTTCCTAATAAATCAAGCGATTCTTCCCTTGTAGGGTAGACTAACCAGTGAATGAACGTAAAGGCGCTGCGTTCGCCAGTGAATGAATACCAGTATATAATGACCAGGACAACCAACCATATGGTTGATTGGTTGACATACATATATTTTCAGGCTTGTGAGCTTGCTCAGAGAGCCGCTTATAAACCTTCGTCAAAGACCCCCCCCACCAACCATATGTCACATAGCTTCCTACTACAAGGATGTCAGTGTTGCCAATCCATGTAGTGGAATGATTTTCAATCCTTATTTTTTAATTATATTTACCAAATGTTCATTCACTGGGGCCTGTTCACTCACTGGTCAGTCTACCCTACTCTTCATTTTGAAAAAGGGATAATAGCAATATTCATATTTTTAAGGATCGTGCCATTTAGTTTACCTAAGCAGCAAGTTTCAACAATTTATAAACAAAATATTATTCTTGCTTTTAACAACGAAAAATATCACCCTGAAGAAGTTTTGACTTCTGGCATTCAAACATAAACTGAAATTATATTTATTTTGTAACCATTTGTATTCAGCTTGAGATCAAAGTCGCCGGGAAATATTTCACGTTGTTTTCTTCTTTTTATAAAGATCAAACACAACCGCTTTAAAATATATTCTGAAACAGCACGCTTTTTTACTTGTTATCCAATTATTTATTCCATTGTTTGGAAATGCTGTAAGGTAAACATAGATTTTGAAAAAAAAAGTATGCGGTTGGTACGTTTTATTTATTCACAAGTACATAAAAGCCTAACTGTGTTCTCAGTAAACATTTTTTTAATGCTAGCTAATAATAGTAAACAATGAATCGTGGATCCAGATTTAATTGAATTGAATTGGAGTTCGTAAATTTTAAAAAATACTATATCTTACAGAGCTAAATTACTCCTAAGTCATAAGGCGAAGCTGATTATCATTTCTGGAGATGAAAATTTAAAAAAATGTTCGATATATTATCTACAGTACAAAATAATATCAAATCACCTGTAACAAAGGAGCGTTTAAATGCAATTGAGAATTCATGCCACTAGTGAGCAACAAAATTAGTTTTCCTGATGGCAGATATTCCGTCGAGTTACAATTATTTCTTCGGCATATGATTATTTTTTAAAAAATCCGGTAACTATATATAAGGTTTAATTAGCGTGATAGATATAGTAGCTCAGTATATTATTATTGAGGATGTAGCAAATGGAGGATAATTTTTTTAAGTTTACTATGCAAAACGATTTTGTTGGGTTAATTAAACTTCCTGGAATATTCATTAATTCGAATGCTATATAAATATAGTGCTTAAGAAAATACTCTCTGCAAATACAAGCTGTAATATTCCTCCATAAATATAACTTTTTAACTCGTTTATTACGAAGAAATGTGCATATGCCTCTAACCTCAGGTGTTTCAGTTGATTTAGCTGAAAACAAACACAGATTAATAATAATGTAATTTTACTATCAGATAAATCGCTAACGTTTGCCCAATTTTGAGAATAGTGCAATTTAAAAATAACTTTCTTTCATTGAAAGTGGTTGAAAAAAGACAAGACACACATGACTTATTGAAGAAATATTAGAATTTTTCTACGGACTTGGAACTTATTTCAGAATATTCTTGTTTCATGATTAATTTTTTAAAAAAACATGCAGTCCTATATATTTTTTTTAAGAAAATATATGCAAACATCTTTTATTTATGAGGATGCAATGATGCGTATATATTATGAATGCATATCAGTTCTACTCAAGAAATGAATTATGAATAAATATCAGGAATTCCAAATATTTTTTATTCTTTACAATTTCTTATTATTTACTTTTATTCTATATTTTTAGGAGAACAACTAAAAGTATTTCGACATTTACTATAAAAAGGATATCAAAGGATACGTTCAGAAGATAGATCATGCTAATTTTTATTACATTCTTGTTGATTTGTTCCTTTATATTAAATACTTATAATATGCAACTGCAAATCGAAATAACCATGGTTATGAAAATATAAACTTCACCGATGATTTTATTTTTAATTATTGTTTCTTTTTCGACTCCTGTTTGGTTGATGGTTATGTCTAATATAGAGTTGAATTCAAATACAAATACAAAAAAAAAAAAAAATGTCGACCAACAACAAGCCAGAGGCCCAACAAAATAGGTCCAAAATAAATTTAATACTCTACCAGCTTCCAATTACTATCAAGATTCTTCTTAAAATTTTTTACTCTCTTCGAATACACAACATAATATGGTAAAACATTCCACTCATTGGCAACTCTATTGTGTGGCCGAGTGGTTAGCATCGCAGGCCAGCAGTCTGCGCGCTGTAACGGGTGTGGGTTAGATTCCCCCCTTCGCCCTGGGTGTACTTCCTTTCTCGTTGACAGTAAAAACTCTTTCTGTGTCTGTCTTTCTTGACGAAGGCTTATAAGCGGGTGTCTGATCAAGCTTACAAGCCGGAATATATATGTACCCTACCTAACTCTATTGTAAAAATAACGTTTTCTTACCATCCTTCTAAAGCACAATTATTCATTCAATTTCTGATCATGCACTCTGGTCCGGCCCTTTAAGGTAAAACCTAAGCCCGCCATGTCTCCCTGTTTTATGAACTTAACTAGCAGTATGGTCCCGCCTAACTGGGAACCCGTTAACTTTGCATTGCTTCCTTTTAGAGGCATACTTACTGAAAATGGGGGACATTCACGGTCTCTTATCAACCTTAGCTTCAATTCCAAATCGATGTGGTAAAAAAGAGGTTACGCAGGTTGGAGCAGTAGGAAAACATTAGCACGTGGTTCGAGAGCTGTATAGGATAACATTAGCACGTGTTTCGAGAGTTGTAGGATAACAAACCGCGTGACATCACATGAATGTTCCCCACACACTCAATATCTAAACTAAATTCAATTCGTGTTGGCACATGCGCAAGAAAAAAGCAAATAACAGAGAATGGCGTTCAAGCCCCTGTTACGGCCCGGTCGTTGTGTTTTGAAGCCCTGTTACGGTTTGCCTACTTATTAAAATAAACTCATAATCAAAACAAAATTAAATTCGTGTTGGCGCATGAGCACTTAAAAAGCAAACACTAATAGAGGATGGCGTCAACCCCCATTTCGGCCCGGTCCATGTATTTTCCAGCCCTGTTATGGTCCCGAACTCCCACGTGGATGACGTTTTTTGAAACTAATTATATTAATTAAAAATCACAATAAAATACGAAAAAACTAAGCCTCAGGTGCACACGTAGGTATTAAAAGGAATCTATATTAAAAAATTTGAATTTTTAGAGTAGTCTAAGTAGGTCTTTTGCGATCCACAGACATACACACAGACAGACTTTCTTTTATTATTATAGGTAACTGAATTAAATCACCCCTAACTCTCATATTTTCCAGGGAATACATGTTTAAAGATCTTAATCAGTTATCACAATCCATTCCAGTTAGACACTTAATAATTTTTGTAGCCCTATGCTGAACTTTTTCAAGCAATCAGGATTCCTCCAGGATTGGGAAAGCATTACCTATCTTCTTTGGATAATGGCTGGAATTTAAGGTCAATATACCTACTCTAGAGGTTAATTGCTTTCGCTGAAAGTAATTAGTGTACTTTTCTTTTTGTCGATAGACAGTATCTAGGGAATGTTTCGGTTGTTGCTGGGTCAACAGTCGCGCAAAAATAAGCCTTATGGATACGGTTTGTGTATCCTTAACTATTTATAAAACAACTAGCAGTATGTCTTACTGGGAACCCGTTAACTTCGACTTGCTTCCTTTTAGAGGCATACCTACTTGTGAAAATACACACAATATCTAAAAAAAATTAAATTCGTGTTGGCGCATGCGCACTTAAAAAGCAAACACTAATAGAGGATGGCGTCAAGTCCCCGTTTCGGCCCGGTCCATGTATTTTCAAGTCCTGTTATGGTCCCGCACTCGTACGTTTAAGACGTTTTTTGAAACTTAATTAAAAATCACAATCAAATATGAAAAAACTAAGCCTCAGGTTCACACGTAGGTATTGAAAGGAATCTATATTAAGAATTTCGAATTTTTTAGAGCAGTCTAAGTAGGTCTTTTGCGATCCACAGATATACACACAGACTCTTTCTTTTAGTATTATAGATAAGTTCTAAAAAATGAAATATCCCACTTTTCTGCTACTTAAACCCTTTCAGTCCCACTGACAATTTGACATCATTATTTTAGAATTTTTTTCCCGATCGTCTATAGCCATTTATGATATCAAAAAGCACATCATTGGACTCTTCAAACTTTTTTCTATTAAAAAATATTTCTTTTTAATCTAAATAGTTGTCAACTCTATTATTTTTCTTTAATTATGATCAGAAACATGTTGATCCCAAATGGCATCACTGGGACTGAAAGAGTTAAATACTTACTAATATGATTTCGGTAAACAAGTTTGTAACAGTAACCTGTCATTTAGACCTCCTGTCGAAACGTATCTGTATTTTTTACGTTGGTCTCTAAGTGAAAACGTTATACAAATATTAAACTTGAATTTTTTTAAAATTAATTTATTAATATTTTCTGGGTGCTGTATTTTTATTCGTGAAATAGTTTGTTATTTTGTTGAGCCTATAAACCGTGAAAAATATGTCTGCAATAGTTTCTTTTATTTTAATGTGTCTGTAGACTTTTTTTTACACTTAGGATTACAAAATAATAATATTGAGTCTAGACGTGATTTAATTTCATATATTATACTTTTAAAAAGTAAAAACTGCTAATACCTCTGAGCTTAACAGATACAGAATTCCTAAACCACTGAATAATCAGATATCTCACAGACAAAGTTTCTTTTATTTTCAAATTTCCAAGTCTAGACGTGAGAACTTTTACTATTTATCCTTAAGTTAATAAATTCTTTAAAAAATTGGAAGAATCTTAGCTGAGTAATGCGCAAATTGAATACAATTCCTTACACAGTTTCGTTGATGCAAAAGAAGCTAATATAGGAACGAAATATTTTCTGCAATACAAACCGGGAAAATCTATTCAAAATTGCAAAAAAAAATGACTTGTCAGTGATGTTAAATTAAAGGGAACAAACTGTATTTCCAGCACTGAACTCAAGCAAATTTCCTATAATTTTTTTCTCTACATGCTGGGTTTAATCTCTGTTAACTTTGATGCATTGAAATTATCAGATTAAACATGTAGCATTAAAGTGCATATTTAAACCAATTTGGTCACAGTGCTATTTTTAACTTGTAATTCTTCTTGTAATTAATTACCAACATTTTACATAGCTTTCACAACAATTTTAGTCGCACATACAATAGGAGGAAAAAAACTTAAGGAATAGAATTTTAAAATTAAAATAACCCAAATTGGAAAATAATGTATGTAATGTACTAAAGAAAGGTTATGTTAGGTTTGAATTATCGTCGCACTAGAGCTACACGAGGGCTATTGGCGACGGGCGTCGTATTTTAGAGCCACAGTCACTAAAGAAAGCTGTAGAACACCTATATTACAAGTCAGTACGTAAGTCATTTTCGCAAAATAAACAAGATTTATCCGATTTGCATGAAAAACATGCATTTTTCTCTATACGTCACTATTACGACGCCCGTCGCCAACAGCCCTAGTGTAGCTCTAGTGCTACGATAATTCAAACTAAACTAAATTCAATACGTCACTTTTCCGCGTAAGGTGGTAACAGTAATCCTTTTAACTACAAAACTCAACTAGTCTTGCATCTAATTGCCTTGACCAAAATACGTCTACTCGCATAGTACGTAAACACAGAACCCAGTCGTCTGCATTTAGATTTGTTTTGAAGTGTCGCACTGTTAGTTTGACACATTTTTAACTGACAGTGGTAATAAAAAACTTAACTCTATGGTAATAACCAGTGACAAAACATTATAATGGTGATATTTTTAGACAACTTTCATTTTTTCTCAATTCGAAAAAATTAAAACGTTGAGTTTTTTTTAGTTTAAAAAAACCTAATTTAAAATTTTGTTTCAGCCATTCGTTTTTTAAATTTTTATTTGTAGTAAATAGCTATGACATTCAACCTCCTATCTTTTTGTACTTTATGTGCTTTTGTCTGCGTGCTTTTTCATCTGTCTTTAAAGCATTCTGCTGTCAGTGCTTTAATAGGGTACTAGACTAAATCGCTAAAATACATTTCAATATTACATTAGTTATAGTGTGAACCCAAAAGTAACAAACGTACATACTTTTTTGCAAAACAAATCTTTATAAATTAATAAAAATCATTTAAAATGGCTTTTTTTATCGGTAAGTCACGTAATCGCAAACACGTCGATTTGGTTGACGTGTTTAGTATGTATAAACTAACCGGTGTGATGTTTTTTTTTTTTTTGCTTGCATATAAACTTTATTTAATCTATTTTACTATTAAAATAATAACTATATAGATAGTGGAAGGAGGTTTTACAGAAGCGGATAGTTCAAATTTGTTTAAAGAGGGTTCCAAAATGGTGTTTCAAAGTTTGCTTACAGTTACTAGTGACATCAGATACCACGTGACTTCCACAAAGCGTTTTCGGGCGTGATTTTTTGTATTAATTTTAAAATTAATTTTTCTCTTTTTATGCGGTAGTAATGGAAAAAAAGGTCGACTATTTTTTGGACAAGAATATTTTAAGTCAATAAAATTTATTTTAGTCAAGTACCATATTGGTGATTTATTCAAACGTGACAAATATCAAGGGAAAAAAAAGAAATCATATTCTATCACCATGTATGATAACACTCAAAACATCCCAATTTGCCGAAACCCCTCCGATCAAACCCCCAGATGGTGGAAAACTCCGGGTGGCTTAAATTTACGAGTACGGCCAGTTAAGTCCAGTGTTAGTTACGACATTGTAAATCCAACATAACCATTCTACGAATTCCTTAGCGCCTTGTACAAATTTTGGACCACGGCCAAATAGGCTGCTTCGTATGCAATGGTACAAACATAAAGTTTATTAGGCTTTCTAATGTGGTGATGGGAAATGTAATATGGGTATAGGCGTCGTAAATTTCAACAGTTGTTTACGTTGAAAAGAAAGACGGAACCTGTTTTTTTTATAAAATGAATAAAGAGTTAGAGATTAGTAGTAATTAGTCAAAAACCCGCATCAAATTTTGAAACGCATAAATTCAGTTAGGTTAGGTTTGAATTATCGTCACACTAAAGCTGCACGAGGGCTATTGACGACGGGCGTCATATTATGGAACCACAGTCAAGTGACGAGACGATACCTGAATAGGCACCCAACTCAACCGTTAAGGGCAACATCGTACTCAGCGTTAGGACTTTGAAGGGTATTTAACGTGCACTCCTTTACATGGGGTATTATTCGTCGGACATTTTTGGCTGTACGGGCCTTATGTTTATAGGTCGGCAGTTATTTTGGCGATGCCCGGATCCGAACCTGCTACCTTCCTTATGCCTATGCAAGTGCCTAACAGACTGTGGTAGTTGGGTAATAATTAATAAACTGTTTACATGTGTATTTCATAGATTATGTTTGGAAAAAAAATTGTAGGTATATTTTATTTACCAAGTAGTTAAATAGTAGCCTTGATGGAATAGTATCATTAGTATATATTTTACAAAAAGCACTACACTGAAACAATCTTGAATTGTACAATGCAACAAGTAAAACTAAAATATTTGCCAGTGTATTTCGATTTATAAAAATTGCATCAATATTAGAACTGCTTTTTTTAAAATGCCATGATTAAAGTATAATATCAGAAGGTATCAACTCAACCGAAAAATTTACACAACATTCAGACTAGCCTTCTATATCGAATGTCCCTCAACCAAAAATTCCACTCTTTCCCATATTCCAAAACATAATAAATTTTGGACCTAAACAACCACTCGTGTTAACCACGCAAACATAAAATCATGTCACCTACATTTAAATTTTCTCCTGATATATTTCCACGACCCCCGAGTTCCTTAAGCTCATGTCCTAAATCTGGATCTCAGCCAAATGGACAGATTTGTATGCAATGGTCAAAGTTTATTATGCTTATTATTTTGATGATGTGTTGGGGCATAGGAATTGTAAATGTCAACGGTTGCTGTTTTTTGTTGTGTGTGTTGGTGGTAAGATGTCTTGGGTGTCAGCGAAATTTTAGATGGAATTTAATTTATTGCATTCTCTCTCCCCGAGGATTGGAGTTGCTGATTAGGGGGGCTTGGGTTGCCCAGTAGGTAAGACGCATGCTTTGCATGCGAAAGGTCCTTGGCTCTGGTTCGGTCAATGCTAAAAGTAACTGCCAAAATCTATAAATGTTTGACGAATAATACTCTGTGTAGAGGGAGTGCCCGGGCAATATACTTCTGATTAAGAAGCTTGGGGTGCCTAGTCGGTAAGGTGTCTTCTTCATGCGAAAGGTCAAAGGTTCGTGCAATGCTAAAAAAAACAGCCAATCTATAAATGCTAGACGAATATTGCCCCGTGTAGAGGTAGTGCTCGTGCAATGTGCTTCAATGTCCTGACGCTGTGTACGATGTCGCTCCTAAAAATAATTGCGTTGGGTGCCAACATTCCTTTGTCGGCTATTTACTTGACTGTAGTTCTAAATTATGACGCTCGTCGCCAATGGCGTTCGTGTAGCTATGGTGTGACAATAATTCGACTAAACGAGTTGCTTATAATTCGTCAGATGTACTTCAACTGTTGAATCTATAGGGGTAAGTGGTATACCTTGGACATATGTGTACCTCGAACCTATGCTGATTTTAGCTCGATTTGCTTAGATATTGAAACAAAACCACATGCAGTTAAAGTATTTGCTACCAGGGGTCTCAGTGAAGTTCTATCTGTTTGTTTAAAAGGTGAATTTATTAAGGAGGTTTCGAAAAACTAAATTCACAGTTCAAAAGTAAATTTTTGTCAGTTTCTTTAATGTATTTTTATACTCAAACGTGTAGTGTTTATTCAGAAACGATGGTTATGCAATATAAAGCAAAGTTTTAGCTATAAAACTGTGTGCTTGAAATTAAGTTAAGTCTAACCTTTACATGGTGATTAACACTTTTGTTTTTAGTATCCAAGTGGTGTACCTCGAACCTAATACAAGTGGTGTACCTTGGACTGGTCTAAGGTTTCACTACTATAGGTCTTATGTGCTTCAGATTGTCGAAACCCCTTTTTAAAATTCACGCAAACTTTTTCCTTTGAAAAATTAAGTAATTTAAGCTATTAATATGCAACCCTGATTTGTAAAATTATGTAGAATGGAAATCTGTAAGAAATTTTTCTATGGTGTGATAAATAATTTTTCTGTAGTTAATTATTTAGATTTATGGTAGGCCTATAAAATTTTAAACATATTGATATAATATAGAGAATAATTATTGCATGCGCATTTAAAAAGATGTGTTTTCAGAACATCCTTTTTACGTTTAGGCCTAGTTGTATAAACATAGGGGAAAATATTTGAGTTGTTTTTTAAAATTTTTGACAGAAAGATAGCCAAATGTTTTTCTATGACATGAAATGAGAGTTTAATTTTATGCTGCATTTTAACGGATACACCTGAGAAAGATCGCATTGCAGCTGGAAAAAAAAGGGCACTAAAAAACTAAGGCAATAAAACCCCTTACTAAGCCAATTGACCTAACATTACCAATTACTACAATCGTGGCTAGAAATAAAAGTAGGTTGTAAAATGTATTTTTGAATTTTATGTGGCTAATAAATATTGGTTTTCGGACTGTTAACCGAGTCTCTCTTCCTGTTAATAATTGGTCCAAGGTACACTACCGGTTGGACCAAGGTACACCACCGGTGGTGTACCTTGGTCCTAATTACATTTTTCTGTATTTATTTTTTTAATAGTTGAAATCATTTAAATAACATGCTAAAATAAATATATGTTGTATATAACAACATAAAGTATTTAGTAAAAATATTTTTATTCACTTCTGGCAAGTAATTAGGAAATTAAAAATTGAAAAGTCAAAATAGGTCCAAGGTAACCCACCTTCCCCTACAGCCAAAATTATTCAAAGATGATACAATGAAAATTTGGATAGATTAAAAATATGCACATAAAAATCCTATATCAGTGATGCAAATCTAAAACCCAACTTGCAGCATGAAACCCTAAATAAACATTTAATGCACATATATGTTTTGTACCTGTTCTGAATCTCTTACGAAGTATATTTTACGCAAATATGTTTCAAAATGTGAGGCTTTTAATGTTTTTTTTATTTTTAGTATTAGTATAAACTTTCACACATTACACATTCAAAATCAACTTAAAGAAATCCATCAATTAGTACACTAATTCAGTTTTAAGTTTGTTGTGCTTTTGTTCAATAGATGTTACTTAAATCCAAAATAATAATAATAAATTTGTATAATATTAAAAATGTATGCAATGTATGTATCTTTTTTAATACTTATTCAAGTTCTATGTATTTCTAAATCTTACATAAATACATTACCATTCCATTCTTTTGCAATAAATTATATTACGGATACAAATATACCATCAGCATAACAAACCGCATTTATAATTCTTTTGATGCTAACAAATGACATCATTTCTAAGTTTCCTTTACGAAAAATAAAAAAATCTTTTATTTTAAATATTCATTCCATAAAGCCATCGTATGCACTTGGGAGAATATAAAGAACATTCCTCACATTTCTATCTCGAGTAATAAAAATAAGCTCCTCCACTTCTTTAGAATCATCTCTGTTTATGAATACTTCATGAGAAATACAATCTCGTCCTTATTTGAGTTCGTAATTTTTACGGTCTGTTGATTTGCTGAGAGAAATTTCAACAATTCAACTTAGATCTCCGATTCCAATATACACTATGCGTAGAAAAGCGGTGGATCTCGTATTGAATTAATATTTCAGAAGTGCCGGTTTTCTACGTGTAGTGAGGTATATTTTTCATAAAATTTAGCAAATTTAGTGGTACAGTTGGTGAATAAATAAAAGGTGTTAATCCAATATTTGTTTCTTAATTCTCCTCACAAAAAATATAAATCTGCATTGAATTTTTAAAGAGTCGGTAAAAAATAAGTAAGACACAAGGGAAATTATATATTATTTTATATGCGGTGGTATTTAAATTCATAAAATAGTTTGGTAATTTTTTAAGCTTGCCGCATTTTCAACTTTTTTTTACACTATTAAATAACTTTTAAGGCTTTATTATTAAATAAAAATATATTTTATTATTATGATTATCATTATTATTCAAGAATAAGAACAGGTTTCAAATTTATTTCGAAATTTTAATGCATTTTGATCAGGAAAATGTTCCGTTTAAAAAAAATATATTTACCTTTGCAATGATGTTTATTCCTTCAAGAGCCATGTGTGAGCTCTATATTTTCAAAAAAATTATAATTATTTGATTTATAAAAGCATAAAACATTTGAAAAATGGTTAGTTTACAGATTTCAGATTTCAATCACTAAATAGGAAGTAGGTATATGAGGAGAACTGGTGCATTTATGTCTTCCCATGAGTAGAATGCCAAACTATATTTAAACTCTTATAATCGTTTTTAAATAAATCGTAAAGTAAATGCAAATTCGTATAGGTATTTATAGTAAGGTTTTGAAGTATTAAAGTTGTTGGTTCCACCGTTTAAATTATAAAATGAGTTATTTTCTCTTTTTATAAGTAAAATAACAAAATAAATGTATAAAAAACTTTGAATGAGTAATTTATACTTTCAAAAATTCATATCATATGTACACTCTTAAAACAAAGGAGTGAAATCCACTCCTGTATTAGCAGTGCATTTTCAACACTGGAAAGGAGTGAATATTTACTCTGAGTTAAAGTCACTCGTTTGGAGTGATCTTGTAGCAGATTCAACATACAAAGGATCCACTCTTGTAGGAGAAGTGCATTTTCGACACTGGAGAAGTGAAAATTAACTCAGACTGAGTTAAAATCACTCGTTTGTATTAAGAGTGTATATCTAAGGTGAGGTTAGGTGTGAATTGTCGTTGTACTAGAGCTACACGAGGGATATTGGCGACGCTCGTCGTATTTTAGAACCACATTCAAGTGACGAGCCGACATCTGAATAAGCACCCAACGCAACCGTTAAGTGCGACATCGTAAGCAGCGTTGGGACTTTGAAGGATATTTAACGTGTACTCCCTAAAGCCTTGGTTTCCTCGGAGTCTGTCGCCAGAAAAATGCGACCGCTATTATGCGTGGAAGACGTCACTCTACCGGCCACCGCTTCATCGGAACGTTACGTTGACACGAAACTGGAAACCTAGCGAGCGAACTCAACTAACTCTATTGTTGTTTTGTTTTCCTCTTTGCCTGTCAAAAATAGAAAATTTAGGTTCTTCGAGATTTCTCACAAAATCAATTAGCATTTCTTCCTAGGCAAGCGTAAAACAACTCTCGCCTTTCGTCATTTCTCCAAACTTTAAGTTTTGGGCAAGCACACCGCACAACAGACAGCAGCAAAAAACGTTGTCATCAGGATTTCCCCAACGCACTCAACAGCAACTCTATCTGGCGGTCGAAGGGCTGGGGAGCCCAGTCGGTTAAGCACTCGCTTAGCATGCGGAAGGTCCCAGGTTCGAGTCCGGGCATCGCCAAAATTGCTGCCGACCTATAAACGGCCCGTGCAGCCAAAAATGTCCGACGAATAATACCCCGTGTAAGGGAGTGCACGTTAAATATCCTTCAAAGTCCTAACGCTGCGTACGATGTCGCCCTTAACGGTTGCGCTGGGTGCCTATTCAGGTGTTGGCTCGTCACCTGACTGTGGTTCTAAAATACGACGCCCGTCGCCAATAGCCCTCGTGTAGCTCTAGTGCGACGTTAATTCAAACCAAACCAAACTATCTGGCGGTCGTGTTGAGTTGTCCGGCGACGCTCCCGAGGAAACCATTCTAGCGTAATCAATGTCAGTAGTTTGTATGACGTCACTCACCGCACTTGTCCGACCGTTTAAATCTGTTTACGGACTCCGAGGAAACCGAGGCTTTACACGGGGTATTTGTCGGACATTTTTGGCTACACGGGCCGTTTATAGGTCGGCAGTCAATTTGGCGATGTCCGGACCCGAACCTGGGACCTTGAGCATGCTAGGTGGTATATCTCAGAAAAGCAGAAAAAACAACATAATGTTAAAACTACTAAAAATCCAACTAAACCTACCTCTATCCCGCAACCAACTGTTACCACTCCTTCATTCGTATTCGATTGCAGCAACCCACGGAAAACGGAAACGATCAATACCTTTTCATATTTAGTGCCACGCCATCCTCAATTATTCACGCAAATGCATTAAAAGACTGATTGCGAAGAAGACGAAAATACACATAAAGACTTGCAGTAAAGACTGTGGCCTGGCTTGCCGTGGTCTTTATCTAAAAGTGTCTATGGCTGAGACTTGTGTTGATTAATGATATGCAAATATTTGCTCTGTTTGGAAATGAGTTGTATTCAATGGTTTATTAATAGTTTGTTTAGTTTGGAGATTAATGAGTTTATGATCAGGGCCTGAAATGGTTTTAAAAGCAATTTATTTATCAGATGAAATATTCTGTGTAAAAAAAATATGTGGTTATCTATCACTTCATATTGAATACAGTCCAATCTCGATTAAGACGCATTATTCGCCAAAATCCATGGAATTCGGCAAAAATCCAAAATCTATGTAGACGAAAGGACACGGATTAAAGAGTGGTTGGTTGGTTTTAGGTTAGGTTAGGTTTGAATTATCGTCGCACTAAAGTACACGAGGGCTATTGCGACGCTCGTCGTACATTAGAACCACATTCAAGTGACGAGCCGACATCTGAATAGGCACCCAAAGCAACCGTTAAGGGCGACATCGTACGCAGCGTTAGGACTTTGAAGGATATTTAACGTGCACTCCCTTACACGTCGGACATTTTTGACTGCACGGGCTGTTTATAGGTCGGCAGTTAATTTGGCGATGCCCGGACCTGAACCTGGGACCTTTCGCATGCTAAATGGTATATCTAAAACAAGCGGAAAAAAACAACACACTGTTAAAACTACTAAAAATCCAACTAAACCTACCTCTATCCCGCAACCAACTGTTACCACTCCTTACCGTATTCGATTGCAGCAACCCACGGAAAACGGAAACGATCAATACCTCTTCCTATTTAGTGCCACGCCATCGTCAATTATTCACGCAAATGCATTAAAGGACTGATTGCGAAGAAGACGAAAATACACATAAAGAGTCTGCACTTGCAGTAAAGACTGTGACCTGGCATGCCATAGTCTTTATCTAACAGTGTCTATTGATAAAGACTTGTGTTGATTAATGATATGCAAATATTTGCTCTGTTTGGAAATGAGTTATATTCAATGGTTTATTAATAGTTTGGAGATTAATGAGTTTATTATCAGGGCCTGAAATGATTTTAAAAGCAATTTATTCATCAGATGAAATATAATGTGAATCAAAATAATGTGGTTATTTACGATTTTTTATTTATTACCGTCCACTCTCGCTTAACCCTTTCAATCCCAATGGCAATTTGGCATCATTTTTCTGATCGTCTATAGCCATTTATGATATCAAAAAGCACATCATTTGATTCTTTAAACTTATTTTGATTAGAATTTTTTTTATTAATGTAATATATGTGAGCAATTTTATTTGTTTTTAAATTATGATCAGAAAAATGATGATGCCAAATGGCATCATTTGGACTGAAAGGGTTAAGGCGCATTTAGTGCGTCATTATCAAAAGGAGTTGTTAAAGAGTTGTTGGTTGGCTTTAAAAAACGTCGCACTACAACTTCCCTGTTCAATGACCGTGATTTTATTTTATCTTCTTCGAGATTATTGGTAGAGAGCGCATTAAATACCGATGATGGCTTTGTCCAAAGTTTAATTTGTTTTACACCTTTTTAAGAAGCCTTTTATCCGACTTTTTTTTTTTAACCATAAGTCGTTTCCTCAAACCATTGCTCTTTGGTACATCAGACGTTCTATTTCATGAAATAAATAAAATCTAAAGCCGTCGGTGGAGGAAGTTAGGATGATACATTTATGTTCCACTTTGTGTTCTTGATCAGAGATCCACTTATAAATCGTTGTCAAGTCACAGACAGAATTTTTCATCAACACAGAGAAAGTACACTAGAGTCGGAAGCTGGAATCAAACCCGCACCCGGTACAGTGCGCATTCTGTTGCCATAATGGGCTGCGATCAAACCCACTAAGCCCCCCCCCCCCCCCCCCCCCCCCCCGTTGGTGGATTAAAGAGGACGACGAATTCATGGTGGTTGGATAAAGTTTGGACGGTAGTTTAATCGACAATTGGATCCGCAGCGCCTACAATAACTTTTCAATTGTGTCAGCCATTACCTTAAACTTCACAAGCAAACATGCAACTAGGCGTCTAAACTAGAATGCCACTTACCCCCTTTGCAGTGACGACCCTGTAACGTCAAGTGTTGAGAATTGATTACGATTATTGTTTTCACTTATGCATATAATATTTTTCTTGCCGATTTTGCTAACTGCCGAATGGCAACAATTCCCTGTTTTGCTGCTTTGACTTGTGTTTAAGTGACTAAGCTTAAAGTGTTATACACGTTGTTACCACCTTGCGTGGAGCTACAATCCAGCTAACAAAACCAACCAACGCGTTGTATCAGTCATCCTATAAATCGGATATCTGTACTGGGAAAGAGTAGAAAATCCAACTCGTGACGGATGGGCCCGAGTACACTGGGACCGACGTGCTCGTTAAATCTGTGGAGCCCAAAGTCTCGACGGCGTCAGCGTACGATGTCGCTCGAAGTTCCGTTGGGTGCCTGCTCAGGTGTCGACCTCGTCACTTGACCAGGGTTCCAAATTAAGAGGCGTTATTCGCTGCGATAAAGCTCCTAATGGAGGCTAGAAATAGGCAGAAGGAAACGATTATACTACACTACAATACGTTGTGTCTTCTCTTTATTCTGTTTGAGCTGATTCCTGTAGAAATGTTGAACGTTCGTATCTACATTTAAAAGTTCGGTAAGAATTTGTTTTTTGTTTCATAGTAATAACTTTGAACGAGGTCTGTAACTTTTCGCATTGTCTCTGTTCCTACAAACAAACCACGCTCCTCCCCGTTCGAATCGTCCATTGGTTTGAAAGGTTGATGGACACGCATTTTATTTTTAAAAAATAAGAATGATTATTAATGTGTAATAAAGACAGGGATAGTACTACTTCGAAAAGAAATCTGAGCTGTTGAAAAAGATTGCGCTGTGTTGACATAGCATTCATTTAAATATTTCTCTTTGGAATTTATTAGTTGAATAGACACTATAAAGACATAACGGACCGTAATTGTTTGAGTGGGAAAGAAAATAAGAATTTGTGAAAGGATTTCATGATAATAATAACATATGAAACAACAGACGTGAAATGAAAGCTGCTCTTACGTTTACGTTTGAATTTGTTTGCTTAATTTTACTAGTTTTAACGATCAAGAGCATAATCACATGCCAGATCCTGTTAAATAAATGTTCACCAAAATTGTTTACTCTTAAATATTTACTGAAATTTAATTAGTATTCAAATATTTTAGTTAACAGTTCCAAATTATTTGAAAAGTTTTTTAATGTATGTTGCGGAAAAAATCTGATATCTGAAGCATTTTCTCACGCACAGAAATTATTTCCCAAAATCACCGGTGAACATCAACAGGCGATATTGTTTGCCGACGATTAAAGAATTTCTGAATTTACAACAACAAATGTTTTTTTTACATTTATTTATATGGAAGTGTTCAACTGCATTCCTTAACACTAAACTGTATGCAAGATACAAATTAAAAATAAATTTTTCGTTATAAATTATTTAACTGTCTTAAACCTACACTTCAGGTTATCAAATGAAATTTTTAGACATCTTAAACATTTTTAAATTATTCAATAACAGCCATGTGTTCTTTATCGTTAAAAACATTTGATAAATTAAGAGCTATATAACTAATTCACTATTGTGTATTTTTTAAATTAAATTTCACATTTGAAATCTTTTTATGATAATTTAAGAACTGTGTTATTGCTGCAAATTACATTTATTATTTTTAATAAAGTATTGAATGTTAAAACTTAAATTTCAAATAACATAATTTACATTCTACATAAATTCTTAAATAATTTAATTTGTTAAAAATAAGCTTCTGCATACTTATTATTCAAATATCATCTCTCAAAATTGAAATAAAGCGCTTATGTGCTATAAAATTGTTAAATTAGAGACATCAACATTATAACAAAAAACCTTATGTATTTTATGAAATAATGTTGCTGCTTCTTGCTTGAATAATTTTGCACTTACCATCTTCATTTTATGCAAATTTTAAGGAAGCTTCAAAGGCTTAACATTCTATTCAGATGCTATATTTCTACCCAGGTCTTAAAAAATACTGCTATATATAAATAGCTTCATATTACTTTTAAAACTACCAATTCAATTTGAATTTTCAAATATAAATAAGATTGTATTCATACTTTAATATTTTTTGTAACATTTAAGCGTAAATTCACTGTAATAATAAAGCCTTAATTTTAAAATTGTACATTTTGTGAAGAAAATATGAATAATAAAAGAACAATGAAAATAAAAAAAATTTATAACGAAATGTAAGCGTTGTTCTTCATGTGTATTTAACTGATTTTTTTATGTTAAAATATGGTTTCTAGGATCCCTAGCTTTAAAAAACTAAAACTCTAAGTATAAAGGTAGCTTATAGTCGGCCAAGGTATGCTGCGTATATTTTAATAGCCCCTAACCCCAGTGTGTCGAATTTCATCAATATAAGATTATAACTTTTGATTGATATTATTCATAACTAAGTTTTAATTTCTCTCATTCACATAGAGTATAGACAATGTATTTAATCAGTAATTGAATTATAATTCACATTATAAATTACCGAATAAGACACTATAAAATTCATCAACATCACAGTCATAAAAATAGTCTCAATTGGTTATAAATGTAAAAGATGGATCTTATCGAATGTCAAAACCCACCAATTACCAAAACCATCAATGAAAGGCAGGAATGAAAGCAGTAATATATACGTCACATGAAACAAACCAATTGAATTTACCAATCGTTTTCCGGTGCCACTGAACTTCTATTCGGAGAAAAATAGTCTGAATCACAAATCGAAAGCTCGTATCGACTTAACAATTAGTCTTTTTTTCCTTTTTTTTAGATTTTTTTCCAACGTTCTAGACGCTATTTAACTCTAGAGTGGAACTTTTGTTTTGTCTGCGAACAGATGAATGAAGTTGTAGTTGTTTTTCTGTGACATCTTAATTGGATTCTTTAGTTAGGGGTTATCCTAAGTTTAAAAGAGTTTTTATCTGGCTTAGTTGAAAGTAATTGGCTTATTCTAGGTGATGTAATTTCTTCCAAGTTTTATTTCTGAACTTCTTTTGATCGGTGCTCAGATTGGGTACCCTGTTCGCACTGAACATTGATTCATCAATCAAGAAGGAATTAGTAGTAATGTATTTTCATTCAGCATTTCTTTTGCCACTCAAGGACCTGAAACATGCACATTGAAAACCGGTGTTTAAGAAATCCTTTTCAGCGTAGTCATAGCGTCGTTTGAAACAACTTTTGATTCTTTTAACCCTTTAATGCATGCTGTTGCCATATGGCAACAAGCAACATAATCCACTTTATTCTATTAAAGTAGAGCTCCCACTCGACAAATCTGTGTTTTTTCATCTATTACATTCCGTTTTGAAGTTTTAGTTACTAATAACCCTCATAGATGACAGTAGTAAAAATGTTTTCAAAATTAAAGAGTGAATTTTTAACTGTTGTGAAATTCCGTCTTTTGGCAGTATTTAAAGTGTCATAATATTAGTACACTAAATACAAATATATAGTTTTTGAAAAATAATTATAGTTCAAGAGGGTTATTTTTAAATATATTTAGTAGTTTTCTAGTCATTCTTATCAAAATTGGAATTTTGTAGTTGGTTTTTGCCATATGGCATAAATTTTAAAAATTGAAATTATTTAAAATAAAATACAGTAACTTTTTTTTCAGTATTTTCCCCATAATGTATGAGTATTAAAGATACAAAGATATTTTTTCGGGGTGAAAAAAAAAACACCCATGCATTGCAGGGTTAAAAGTAGGTAATCCTTTTTTATTAATATGTAAACGTTTTTAAAAACATTTTTACAATATTTAAATTTTTGAAGAGCTACCTTAATTTTTAAAATAATGTTTAAGTACGATTGATTTATGAGTATAATAAGTACTGCTCAACTAACAGACAATGTTTCAAATCAGTCGGTAAAGATTTTATGTAGGGAAATATACAATTTAGTACAAGCTAGGTTTTTTCTGCATAGCAAATAATGTTTTGTGTCGTAAATAAACAATTTGTATTTGTTGCAATTCAAGGATACGTTGACTATTTGATATTTTGTTTTGTGTTGAGTATATTTGTATTTTTTTTTACATTTATCAAAGATTCCTTTTCGTAGCCGAGTGGTTCTTGTAGTCAATGACATACAATGCTGTTGCAAAAATATGCAAACAAATGTCAACAAAAACATTGTTTTTAAGACATATCGAAATTTTAAAATAATAATAAGTATCATTTCAGAATAAGTTGTATAGTATTCTTTACGTTTTGAAAAACGCAAATACGAGAAGGGAAAAAAGTTGGAACAAAAGAAATGTCTTATTTCCAATTGTTGTTGATATCTTCAGCGAATATAAAGTAGGAATTGAAACTTAGAATTGCAAAAGCATTCTTTTTTTAACAATGTAGTACAGTTTGATATAAAGAAAAATTTGCATTGGAACTATATTTTTAGTTCCGCTTGATTTGAGTCCTGTTTCCTTTAAATATTGTATGTTTCGCATTCAATTTGCTACACGTACCTATATGCTGCTGATTATATTCTTTTTTCGCATTGTCATAATTTCTTCGAGTCAATTTCAAATAAAGGTGTACAAGGGGATGAGGGGAGGACGGGAGAAAGAATGATTGAGGTTAAAAATTATTTCTCAGCTACTTTTTGATAAATAATTTATCTTTATTTTTTAAGAAAAGTTTTTTTTTATAAAAAAAGAATTATTTATTCTTTGTGGCCATCACGCAAAAAGCTATTTCATAAGTAAAAGTCTAGGAAAATCTATTTCTCTAAATAAAACTTAACGAAACAATAAGGAACTAATTTGGGAGTGATTCGGTGTCTATAAACCGAATTTTTTATTAAAACAAATCGTTAAAACAAAAGTTTCTGAAAATTATAAACTTTAATAAATTACTTTTATATGAGAGACATTCTCTTTAGGCTCTGGAACTGAGTGAAATTAGTTGCTAGTTATTTGCAAAACAAGTTAATTTCTATAGAGAAAAAACTCTTTGCCCGCATTTTATAGGATATATCATAATTAACCCCTTTAAACTTCAAGTTAACGCAACAAAAAATTAACACAAACATTTTCACTTTCTTTAATCCACCAATGCAGTCTAAGTCCAGTCAATCGAAGTCTAGTTCAAAACTAATATTCGTTTATATTAAACTGAAAATATCAAATTCAACAAACACTATAAAACACTGATTCACTGCCTGCCAGAATTTCCTTCAACATGCTTCAAACGAGAACTTATTTCGCTCTCATCAAATATTCACATGGCTCTGAGAGTCGTTTGACGCTTACGAGAGCTGGGAAGGAAAAAGGAACGATCTCACTTATCAAATTTCAGTCCAGAAATCAAATATTTATGCATAATTCCGATAACGGTTATTTAAGTTTTTGTTCTATTATGCTCTTATTTGTTCGTTACGTCACAACTGTGGGATAGCTGTATTGATTGTAAACAGCTTCCCTCCACAAAAGAAGTTTTGCGCTGTCTTCCATCAAACACTAAGTCGTCTTTGACAACCTAAAGCTATCTTTCGACGAGAGCATTTTTGGATGAGGGAAAACTATTCCTTTTTTATAGCAGTTTAGAGTTGAGTTTCTTTGACTAAAAACATTCTAAAATAAGTGTCAAGTCATAGGCATTACTTTTTGAAACTTGAGGAAAATCAAGAACTTCATACTAATATCTTCAGTACTATGCGAAATACTCCTAAAGGAAGGATTATCTTAACAGCAGGAAAATAACTAAATTTATATGTATTAGTTCTCCTATTAGATATGATCTTCGAGCTTAGTGTTTTAGTTTTCAGAAGTCATTTATAGTAGGAAATAATATAACACATTTGCTTATTCAACAATAAATGACCGTTTCTTTTTTAATATACATAGCTGTAATAATATGACTTCCATTTTCATTGGCAAAATCTTTTCCTTTTTTCGTTAAAGTTTATTTCGATTGAAGTAGTGTCAATATTTTTTTAATTTAGTTTTCTAGGATGTGTGTTATTAAATGTGTAGTGTATACTAATATAAATTCCGAATGTTCTTGATAAAGTATAGTAACAAGTGATAGACAGCAGAAGAATAACAACTTATAAATCCCTCACTGTCTCCGTCTCAGAGCATTTCAAAATCTGCTGTTTCGGAGATCCTAACTAATTATCAGAAACTCTTCAAAGACTAGTTTAGTCAAAAAGGTCTGTTTTTATTTTGAGTTTTAAGCTAGTGAAGTTTAAGTGATGCAATGTGAGTTACTGCAATGTAGCTTTATTGATTGCGATGCGGTAAATGTTTGCTGTTCCCTTGTGTTAATTATTCATGTTATTGTAGTTCAAATAAATTTATTTGATTTTCCAATGTTTTAATTACTAATGGTATTGTATTTCCAATGAATACATTTGTTTTGTGTGGGGTTTGGAAACTTAAATGTTCAGATGTGTGTTGATATTTCTGTCAAAAGCTAGGTAACAGTCGACAATTCCCTTTGATGTTAATTTCGTAATGAGATAAAAGTGTGACTACTCACTGCTTTGAACATAGTGGCTCTCTTGATTGTGAAACAAAAAGTTCTAAAAGAACTAAAACAGCCTACTTTAATGTTACTTAAATATTTACTAGAATTCCTATAGAGAAACAAATAGGTTCGTAACAGTAAGTGACATATACAACCGTTTGTACATAAAATGTATACACATTAGAATAAATTTCACTAAACAAAGCATCCAACTTCAATTTAAACGCCTTAAAGCCAAGATCAACTATTTTCATTAATTTTCTATCGCAAAAATATTATTACTTATCGTCTGTTTGATTAATTTGTAGTTCTACAAATAATGAAATGTTTATTTATAACAAAACCATCAACTATTCTAAAATGCACTTAAAATAAGAAATGTAAATTGAATCTAATTATGCACAAAAAATATGTCTTGCCACTTACGTTGTTGACAAATATTAAAAAATCAAATAATCACATTTCAACCAGATTTATGACCAAAATATATTTTGCTAAAAAATATTATTTTCAAATGAAAAAAAGTTTCTCATGGCATTGTTGAGTTGGTAACAGCTATTTAAATGACTCGAAATTCAATTTCCATGCTAATCCAAAGGGAAATTCACCAACAAATACAGTGGTGGAAATTGATTTATGAACTGACAGTTTTTTTAACAGTATTTCTTTATTAAATGCATTTTTATCGATTTAAATTTTATATACTATACAGGGTTTGCATTATAAATTCTACTCGTAAATAAAATTTTATATAAATTCGTAAACAATTTATTTTGCTGATATTTTAGTTTTAGCATAGGGAAATTGATTTATGAACTTTTACATTCAATCTCAATTAATAATTGCTAAAACTATTTTTTGTCGCTAATGCTTCCTTGATTTTGTTTTTCATAGACAACACAAAACTTTGGGTCAAGTTTTGGTCAAGCAATTTGCAGTTTTTAATGATTAAGTCTTTCTATTCCATAACGGATGCACACTTCATTAAAACCATACTCCATTTGAGTAAATTATTGAAAACAATTGATCTCAGACATCATTCTTGGGGTTTAAGTCATGGCTATTGGCAGGATGATCTAAATGAACAACACTTAGTTCATTTAACCAGTCTCCATTTCGTTTGAAATGTGGATACTTGCATTATCATACATAAAAATCTAATCAAAAAGCATAGTTTTGCCATGCAAAAAGGAATTAAAGAATTTTCTAGAACTATTCTGCAATAAAGTGATGTTTGTCAGCAATTCAGAAACATAACCTTGTTTCCTCAATCATAAGATATCGGGGCCCAAACCATCAAACTTCCAAAACTAACATTTCTGCTGAAGACAGATTTTGGTTATTTCCGAAGATCCTTTCAATGACATTTTAAACCATCACATCCATCCAAATTGAACTTTTTTCATCAGCAAATGTCACTTTTTTCCCATTTCTCTCCCTCCACCCCCCCCCCCCCAATCCATTTTCATGTAGTTACGACTATATTTTAATAGCCCGTTCTTATGGTGAAGAGTAAGCTTTGGACCAGCCCTCGTTTTGGAACATGCAGGCACAAATGGTAACTTTTTGGGATACAAGTCCAATAATCCTGCTTTTGTCCCTAGTCCCACGAGGGTTACACCTTTTTTAATGATGGTTTTTGCCGAACTCAAAATGATTCTTCAAATATTTATGAATCATATTTATTGATCTTTAAATTAATATGCTAATTTCTCTTACAGATTAGTTACAATATTATATAAGGGTCATTTTTTACCTTTTTGGCTTCAGGCAGTCCCGCAAGCTTTCCTATTTAGTAAAATGGGAATAAAACAGATAAATTTTAACAAATTTGGCCTTAATCTTATTTATAAACACTAATAGTAAGCTCCCCTGAAGTTCAAATGAAGAACTAGTTAAAATATTTGGTACCTGGGTTCAAAATAAATTTGAGTTCATAAATCAATTTCCATCATTTGACATGCTTAAAAACTAAAATTAGATATATTTTTATTTAATATCATTTTTTGAAAAAAATTATGTGTGAAATTCCTTTATTGGTGCTCTGAATATCCAACACACAAAATTTGAATTGTTATCACTTAATACAAAGCGATATCTGGTGAAAAGAATGTTAGTTCATAAATCAATTTCCACCACTGTAGTTGTTTTATGTCCATCCTATCGTACAAACAGACGGAAAAAAAGTATGAAAGTTGAGTCTCTGAAGTTGTACCTTTCTAACAATTTTTATTTTTAAAGATAGGATGGATAGAACCGATTTTGGAAGGAGGGTACGGACAGACACAGACAGATGTCAATACCTATTTTTTTTTATTATTTCGAATTAAAAAGAGTAAAGTAAGCTTAAAAAATACTTTTAACCCTGTACTTATGAGTAACTATATAAAGGTGTTTTACTTTTCATTGTTCTATTCAGAGATAATGGGGGAATGTTGAGCTTTTAGATTGACATGTTTGGCTTATTATCACATTAAAATCTACAAAGGTACAGTAAAATCTTCATAAAATTCCTTTGTAGTTGGTCTTCTTTAACACTCTATATTATAGTACGTAAAAAAACCTTTTTTAAAGACTTATTGTACATTTCATTGTTTTTTATGGGGAAAATAGATGTCAGTGTGGTTTTGTAATACAGTATTCGAACGGTTGCGTTGGGTGCCTATTCAGGTATTGGCTCAGTCAAAAATGTCCGACGCATAATACCCCGTGTAAGGGAGTGCACGGTAAATATCCTTCAAAGTTCTAACGTTGCGTACGATGTCGCCCTTAACGGTTGCGTTGGGTGCCTATTCAGATGTCGGCTCATCACTTGAATGTGGTTCTAAAATACGACGCCCGTCGCCAATAGCCCTCGTGTAGCTCTAGTGTGACGATAATTTAAACCTAACCTAACCCAATACAGTATTCGGTATCAAAACAATAAAGTCTAAAAGGTTAAATCATATACATTCTGAAAAAAATGTGGTTATGGTTATTTAGTGATTATAAGTAAATTGGATTAAAAAGAAAAAAATCGGGACAGTAAGTGCATTTTATGAACAATTTTTTAACTCTAATATATAATTATTATTACTTACACAGCTATTATAATATACATAGGCAATTAATTAAAATAAAACCTTTATTTAGTGCATGAATTATAAAGTAGCTAAAGATCAATTGAATCAGATAGAGCTTGAAATGATCGGTATATATTATACTGTGTCCCTAGCAAGATATATGATAATATATACAAAACAAATGCTTCAAATACGCAACATTAAAATTATGTCTGCATTAGAGAAACATTAGGTAGAAATTATTCAACAAGTATTCTAATTATAAATTTTCAAATCTTTCTATATAGTAAAATTATAGAATGTTATTATGATAACTAGAGTCTTAAAAATAGCTCAGTGGTAAAAATACATCCTCGAATGATGTTAATAGAAACCTTTTGTTCCTTTTAGAATAAATAATATTTAATTGGCAAAAAATTGGTACTTATATAAAATAACTTAAACATAGCTCTAAGAAAAGCTAAAAAATGCAAACTAATATTCCTTAAAATTATAAACAAAACTATTACATAGTTAAATACCCATTACTTGTTTTATACTTACGAAAAATTTATCCGATTGAAATAAAGACATAAAAAAAATCTCACAAATTCTCATTTTTTACTGCTGCACCATAAAATACCCAACGAGTTTTGATTATGTTAGGAGTAGAAACTAAACAAGACTTTCTAGTACAATATGACATTTCTGATTTTGTCGTACAACTGTTCGACCAGGATTTTTTTTATGTCCATTATGGTAAAATGGGTCACGCTCTGGGTTTTTTTCATGTTTTTACAGAAAGAAATGTAATAACTCAGTTGTTCCAAAGACTAGTAAAAAATTTTATTGACAGTGATAAAGATAAAATGTTTTTTGGGAGCCATTATAAATCTAAATATTTTTTGAACTTTTATAATGTTTTCCTTGCTTTGTAAAAAAATATTTAGATTTTATTTCTCATAAATATGTAAAAAGGGTGTTTATTGTACTTTTGAATGCTGCATCTGTAAATATAGATTACAAAAACAGTAAACGAACACTTTATTTTATATTTAATCGTGCATGTTGAAGTTTTGTTTTCTTTTCTGATATTTGAATTGAAAAAATTGTTTTTAAATCGACTAATAGAATTTCTGTTAAGTAAAATTTAGTATAATAATTTGTATTTTAATATAATTATAGTTTGGATAAATCCGGATGAAACATTATAGTTGAATCATTCATTCTCATATCCTTTTTTGGTTGCTTTTTCACTTTATTGGCACACTCCTTCCTATGTAGTTATTATTCTATATATTTCAGATTAATTGGGAAAATAATTGCATTAAATTTCAAAAATCATTTTTTTTTATTCTTGAAAACTATTATATACCTGGGCAATTTTTTCAATCAAATATTATATTAATTTTGACTTAATTAAATGCCAACTCTGCATATTTTATTCTTAAACACTTAAACATTTTTTTTTTAACTTATCGGTACCTATTATTGCGTCATTCGGTCTAATTAGTGATCCAAACGAAATAAAATTCCAACTTAATCAAATATAATGCATAAATTGAATTCGATTAAAGGGAAGTTACTAACCATTCCATTAATCGGTAAAAAAGGTGAATCCGTTCGCAAAAACTATTAAAATACGATCAAACTAAAAAAAAACGTTATTCAGCCCATTCAGGTTTTTTATTTAATTCCTTTTTAATGGAGATAAGAAATTGTCATTTTTATTAATCGCCTTCCTATTGCGAAAGTCTCTACGTTTTTATTACTTAACTGAATTCCTTTTTGACTGTATCTAACTTAAATATGGAGGGATTATTTTTAATATTTGAATTGAAAAGAAATGTATGGCCATATTTTTGCTATTCTGAAATTTACTATTTTTGAAGTAAAAAAATTAATGGATAGAATTATCTTGCAAATTATTTTAATCCTCTGACTTAAATTTTTTTAAATTTAGGTTTAATAGATATGAAGCAAATTTATAATTAAAAAAAAGCTTAAGGTATAAAATTTAAACGAAAACTTAATATAGTGCAGAAGTTACAAAAAAAGCTATACATAAACTTGTATTAGTATTATTAATTTAATCTGCGAAACTTTTATTTTTTTTTAATTTCTGCTACTTTATTGCATTAGTTTTTACAATATAATTTATTTTAAATAAGTTTAGAGCAACAAAATTTGAATAGTTTTATAAAAATGTTTGTATCTTAAAAGTAAAAATGCAAGATGCTGCGGGTTTTGTCCTCTATGTTTAATATCGAAGTTTTTTGACACATACACAGGTAAACAAAATAAATCGTTTATAATGTGAATTACCTCAAAAATATGTACTTCATTATTACAAGTGAGTGTTGAAATAAACTCAGACATATTTCAACATCAACTAAAATATCCTTATTCCATAAATTAAAAATGTTACTAACAATTCCCTTAAACAATTATGTTATAAAGATTACAAAGTTTAATGTGTTTAAGGAGTATATGCATTATAAAATGAAAACTAACATACCTAGCATTTAAGAGAAAACGTGCAAGCAATGTTTTTTTTTTGCATTGAATCTTTCAGGAAACAAAATATATTATGAAAACGTTAGCTTTAGACCCAAATAGTGTCTAGCAAATTACACAACAGGTTTCTAGGATGATTCGTCGGTATATATTACCTAATTAACAAAACTAATTAAATAAATGTGTGTGCATTTGAAATTAGGATAAATTTTGTTTCAACCTAAACTCAGTGGATGAAACATATTTTGCGAAAACACGGTAGATGTATTGCTTTTTAAAAACGATCTTTTGAAAAAATAACCGTAGGATCCATCTAGTTATATTAGATTTTATGTACAATTTTACAGTACATTTTTATTTTTAATTGGTTTCTCTGTTTGAATTTACAAAATTGAAATTTCTCAATTACTTTACACTGAGAGATTCACCAAAAGATACCTTGGACTACCTTTTAAACAAATACTTATTTTGATATCCAACAACACTTCCTTATTACTCTCTTAAAAAAGAGGACAAATCATTATGAACAAAAAGGATTTATTTTCTAATTTGAACAAAACCAATTCTCGAGCCACATTTAAAATAAACTAATTTCCATGTAGCGATAACAGAAATATTCCCCAGGGGGTCTTCCATCTCTCTCCTAAATAACCATATATTCTAAAATGAACCACAAATCTTGGTTATGCCACAATAGTCTCTCACCACTTATAAATGTGATGAATCACCTAATATTGGATTCCACTACTTGTTCGAAAACTCATTTTATAGGAATATTGAATCGGTCTGTGATCAATCAATGTTCACTATTTCAGAACAACGATAGAGGAAATGTAGGCCTGAATGTATTTATTGAAAAATATAGTTGGATGTGATAAATTTTATTAAAATAAATTGGTGAAGTACAGTCTGTCCATACTAATCTACTACTGACACGTAAATATTGACGATAATTTTTACCTCCGATTGTTGTTATATACTCCTTTCCAACATAAGTTGCTTAAATAGAAGTATGCTACGAAGAAAATCCTTCCACGCATGTAAAGAGTTCCATTAACTATTTGTGAATCCATCCAAAAAACATGTTTAAAACATTAATTTCGTTTAAGGTCTAACAGATTTCAATACTATTTGAGAATATTTGGCAATTTTATCAGAATGAAAAGTGTATTTTGGTTAAATTTTATTCAGATCATTTGGTATGTAAATATTATTTTACAAGAGTTTCCAAACAACATTGTTGTTAGGGTGGCACGGAGTATGGAATAATATACACGTGAAATTAAATATGGGATTTTGTGTAATCAGCATTACCTCATAGCTAACTCGAAGTTTAAAGATGTTCAAGAGCAATTTCTTGACGTCACCAAAATGACTATTATTCAAATAATGTAAAGACGATTATTTTGGCGACATATGTTTTTTTTATAAGCAATTTTGACTTATAACTTCGGCTTTGCATTTTTACAATATTATATCAATAAATTCAAGTGAAACACATTGTCAAAAACACTCGTCCTTAATACCCTATTACAGCATCATTCTCAACGAATAACTTCCGAACATTTTTCGAAAGTTATAACTTAACTTTGGAAAGAAAATATCTGAAATTTGAAGGAGAAATTCTTTTCATTCTCTGCACGCATTTGTATTGCAATTTTAACCGTTTTTACGCCAGTTCGTAGGATTGCCAAACGAAATAAATATATCACAATTGCTTAGTAGATTGAGCACTAACCTTGCATACGAGTGGTCTAAGGTTCGATCACAAACAATTTTGAAATTATATAGTATCTTTGTTTTAGAATTTTTTTTATATTTTACATAAAATATGTAAAAAGTTTTAGGTAAGAGTTTTCTGCCAGGAACATGATTAACATAAAATTAGAGTTTCAAAGAATTAACATTTTCTCGGTTAATCCACCTATTTTTTTAAAAAATTAATTTATTATAAAAATAAAATATGCAAACAAAACAAAAAGTATTTTAATGTTTAATATCCTGATACAAACTAACTATAAAACAAAAAAATAATCAAATACACGTTCGCGTCATAACCATTAGTAACAAATCCCCTATTTTTCGTCTTCTAATATCTAATTCCAATTGTAAGCAATCTACGTCTACACAAGAGTCTTGTAACTCATTTTATTTTCTTATACTTCTATTTGTCTCTTAGTCTCTCTTCTCTTTGTATTATCTACAGCATTCTTCGACTCCGAAGTGCTTGACCATTTCATTACACTGAACATCTCCTATTGTCTTTTTTGAACAATAGCCTCGCTGATGGAGTTTGTTTGTATAGTGTTTTGTTACTTATCTTTCAGTTAGGTTATTGATGAAATAATACCATTGGATAGCTTACTGGAGCTTTATTTTTAATGGTATGACGGTGGTTTATTTTTTGACTGTGGGCATAATGGACATTTTTTTTTAATTTTATTTTTATATCTTTGCTTAATCTGTTTCATTTACTTATATGTTTCATTTAAAAACTTAACAGAATATTTTATTAATATATGAGGCTATTTACTGAAATTAAAAAAGTAGTATTGCATAGATTTTTTTGAAAACTTGTCATGAATTTCACCTTATTATCAATAAAGAAAAAATATCATAAAAATATTTTCTGTTTTATGCTAATTCAGCTCTTATTATAATAATTTGCTGAAATGTACTTTTGATCCGAGATAAATTATCGACAAATAGAAATTTTTTTTTTAAAAAAATAATAACCAATTTCAAAGTTAACTTTAATAACCCGATAATGTGACTAACTAACGTTAATTAAAAACAAATTAAACATCACGCCAAGTCGTTTCAGGCAGAACAAACATTATATCAAATCATCATTAGTACAACATTTTCCACATTTATAAACCATCACTACAAAATGTGTTTCATTGAATCTTACATGTCAATACTTAATTCTATATTTATAGCATACTTGAGTAGTTATAACAAACAATTACATTACAAATGGACTTGTTTAACTAAACACTTCGACCATGGTTAAAGACCAGCGATCCATGAAGTTTCAGTTACTTGCTGTACACTTTCAAGCTTGTTTCAGGCAATGGTTCCTTTAATGTTCGCTATACTTATGCTGCATTGTATGATTGTAGTGGGAAAGTAAAGTAAGTTCGATTACAGAACATTTTTTTAGAATAATAGTAATATAATTGTTAAACTATTTGAACGCAGTAAATGTTTTTTAAACGTTTTTAATGTTTTTTTACAACTTTGTAACCAAAAAAAAATGTATTTTCTTGCCATGTTTACTTGCGATTTTAGTCTAGTAGTCTAGTGTAGCATTCTAGTATTATGTGATATCAATTAAGGTTCTGAAAATAGTATATATACGAAGAAAATGCAAAAAAAAGTATTTGATTTACAAGATGTTTCCTATTATGTTTTATTACGTTGTTCCGTTGTTTAAGTTTAAGTTTAAGTTGTTTCCTATTATGACTATCAAAGCGAATTTTTTCGTACCCGTTTGCAGAATGTTTTTACTAAAATGCTTGTTTATTCTTAAATTAATAAGCATTATTAATTATAGTTTTACACACCATTATAAATTCTAACATTTTGCAAGTTTTTATAAACTATTTTGTAAAAATAAAATTACTTTATACACAACTTTTACTTTATATATTTTCATAATACAACGTTATAAAGAACTCTTGCGAAAAAAAATGTTTATCCTTCTAAAATTCTTTTAAGAATATATTTCCTTTTAAATTACCAAAAAATTCAAAACATTTTATTCACAAACCCGACATGTATAATACTGAACAATGTATGTCTTACGGCTTTTTGAAATAATCTTTTTGATGTAGGCGGACGTTTGTTTGGTGACATTGATTGAAGATTCAATGGGGCTAATTCGGGGATGTATCACCGTAAAGGGTGGTGGCTAATTTGGAAGGTGCTTTCGAATATGGTAGAACTAAATTTGATTGTAATGAATGAGTGTATAATTATCAACTGAACAAAGGAAGTTTATTTTTGCACAAGAAATAAAAGATTTTTGACATGCTTGTTAAATTATTTTTATTATTTAGAAATCTACAACAAAAAGTCCTTTGTTTCATAAATGAAGCATTGAAATTCTAAACAGAACCTTATATTAACGTATACTTAGCAACAAGTTTGATTGTTAAATAAAAATAAGTATAGTAACATAATAGGATTAAGCATGTAATAAAAATTGTAGCATTGTTGATTTTTCGTCTTTGATTTCATTACTCACAAATGTTCATTCATAATAAAAATTAACTGCCTATTTAGGTAAATAGTCAACCGTTACCAGGGGCTGTGGAGCTCGGTCGGTTTGGCACTCGCCTAGCATGCGAAAGGTCTCGGGTCCGGGCATCGCCAAAATAACTGCCGACCTATAAATTGCCCGTGCAGCCAAAGATGTCCGACTAATACGTGTAAAGGACTGCACTTTAAATATCCTTCAAACTCCAAACGCTGCGTACTATGTTGCACTTAACGGTTGCGTTGGGTGCCTACTCGGGTGTCGTCTCGTCACTTGACTATGGTTCTAAAATACGACGCCCGTCGCCAATAGCCCTCGTGTAGCTCTAGTGCGACGATAATTTAAACCTAACCTAATGAACCGTTACCAACCGCTTGCCGAATAGGATTTAACTATAAATGAAAATAACTTTTATAATATTGTTGGTTGAGTGTTTATAAACTTCGAAAAATAACTAAAATTTATGCACATTTTTCCTAAAAATGAAATGGTTCGTAAGTTTTAAAAAACAATTCCATACATAATGTAGTTTAGTTAGCATACTAACGTATTTCTTTCAGAAACATCGTAAAGTAGAGAACTAAATTTCAGTAATAGTTAGTAGACATAAACTTTTCCTTATGCCATACGTAGTTTAAAATGTTTATTTAAAGTTTATAATTGTCAAACGTGGTATGTTTTTGCGGTGAAATTCGTTATCTTTTGCGTATTTTTAGCATGTCTACGTAGTCGTAGCAAATAATAGGAGCATTAATAAAGTTGAAAATTCGATCGATTCTTCTATAATAAAAGTTTGGTTTCAACTATTTAACAAATAGGGGCCTTTGATGGAATATTAAACCAGAAGCTTTTTATATATATTACCAACAATTTCATTTATATTGAAATGCATGCTCATTTGTACAATACTATTTTTATAACTAAACTCCTCAGCGCAACAGCCCATTACTGGGCCAAGGCTTGTAGTGTCCATTTCAGCTTTCGTGAACTAGGGCTCTGGAGGTCTAGGCATATGTCATGGTAAGGTGATCAGCCTAGCGTGGAACCCCCAGTGTTTAGTTCCCAAGCATGCTTGGTACCCATTTTATCGCCCACTCAAGGGATGATAAGATGGGTCAACCTCATCCCCAATCCGGGATTCGATAACTGGACCTGTGGCTTGGCAGTGCGAAGCACTCCCACTAAGCCAGTGGGCCTCATTTTTATAACTATATTTTATAAAAGAATTTAAAAGAAAAATTAAAAGGTAATTAAATTTAAAACTTATTGAAGCTTGTATTGCACATTTCATCAACATGCTCCACTTTCACAATTCAAACTTATTTAATATTTATCTTAAAGTTACGACTTGCTAACTGTAATTAATAGCTAAAAAGTAGTGCCGAAGCATATCCTACAATAAGTTATCAACGAAAATGGAATCATTGCCAAAAATTAAAGTTAATATGTGACTCTTTAGCAGAAAAAATCATCTGTTAAAACTTCAACTATTAGTTACGAACCCGGAATATGATTAATAGTTATATTCCGGACAATTCTAAAAACTTTTTTTTAGTTTGCCTACAGTTGATGGTTCTACCACACCCATTGCAGATTTAATGGAAATTTAATTTAATTCAGACATGCATAATTTCTTTTATTAGCTTTTTCATTTGAAATATGAGCAAATGGACAGTTTCATCGAAATTTTGTTCTTTACTCAAAATGGTAAACGACTTAGGAAATTAAAAGTACAGGAACCTTTTTAAGGTTAAAAACACAATAACTGGATTGAATTAACAAGAAAAATATCCGTTAATAGCTATTTAAAAGTTAGCAATTTGACTTATTTTGTAATGTGTTGCAAATGTTAAGCTTGGATGGGTTTTTTTGTTCTTAAATTTGTAAATATGTCCTTTGTAAAGTTGCTTCAAGTTTGTTTCAAACAATTTGTATTTCAAAAATTCTGTCCACAGAATATCTTAGTATTTTGATACAAGTGTGTGACTCAAATGCAAAGGATTATAAAATATATTTTTTGGACTTTCAGATAAGTGTTTGAAGTAATGATGTGAAGTGTTTGAATTGAAACAATTGCTGAAACGATTTTTATCTTTGTAAAAAAATTAAAGGGTTCAAATGCCTCATACCAGTGTATTTTCTCTAAAAGTACATCAAGATCAAACATGAAAGAAATCAGACATTAAAACATTTCAATAACCTTGTATAAATGCTTGAAAAACACTTTACTAATTAATAAAACAAAACTCAAAACGAATCTATATGATTGCACCGCGTGAAATAATGAAGCAATTTTAATTCAGAGAAAACTCAGTATCATAAATAAATGCTCCCTATTTAAATAGGATTGTCTGTTCATAAGCACTGAAGCTCGTTTCAAACTTATATTTAAACACGCAAAATTTGATTAAGTTGAGCACTTACTGGAAATGCAAAGAAGCTAATTTTTTTCGTTAGCCTCGCAAAAAAGTTTTGGAAAAAATAAGCAATTTAAATGAGTTTCGGATATTGAAAATTAAAACCATTAGTTAAATTGTGTTTGTTGTTGAATATTTCGACACAAAAATTTGAATTAAAATTAGTTAGTACCTTAGCATGAAATGAATTCAATGAATATTACTACATGATTTAAAATTTATTACTTTAAAAGGGTTTTTATCAAAAAGAAATTAATATCTGTGAGAAACTCGGAGTAGGAGAACATGTAAAATGAAAAAAAAAATGTCTTTATACAACAAAAGTAAAACAAATATAATAAAAAAACACCAAATAAACACCCAGCAGAATTGCTACTAAAGTGAGAATCTAATTTATAACCATGTGACTTAAAACGTAGGTATAGAGATATCGTAAAAATGCGCGACTTCTACCAAACCAATTTTATGGAAGAATACTTCTAAAATAATGTATATTCAGCATTTTTAAATTCATTTGCTTTTAGTATCTTGCAAAATGCATAAAAAATAACACATTATATTCCTTTAAGCTGACGGGTAAAATGGTTGGCATAAAAATGCAGAAATTGAATAATAGAAAAGCTCTACTTAGTAGGGATTTTGCTCATTGGTGATGATGATACACGATAAAAGTTCTGAGAGACACAAAAAAAAGCCCATTAGAACTTGGGTGAGAAGAACAGCAATTTCCCGTCGCATTTCTTAATGCTTTCTTTATCACTTACTGTCATTTATACTTTTTTTAATGGAAAAGATATTTTTCCTAAAGTAATAATTGTTAGGTTTTTTTAAAAAACAAATTAATATATATTAACCCTTTAAGTCCCAAAGACAATTTGGGCATCCTCATTTTAGAATTTTTTTCTGATTGTCTATAGCCATTTATGATATCAAAAAGCACATCATTCGATACTTTTTTTCTATTCGAAAATATTTTTATTAATCCCAATAGATGTAGCATGTAGCCCTATTATTATTTTTTAATTATGATGAGAAACATGTCGATGCCAAATGACATCACTGACACTGAAAGGGTTAGTTTTCCAAAACAAGGTGTGTTGTTTGACTGAAAAATCTAGGGGTGTAAAACAAGACGCGACTTTCAATTAAAACTGAATAATAGTTATTTGATACGCTACACTCTTAAAACAAAAGAGTGAAATCCACTCCAGTTGGAGAAGTGTATTTTCGACAATGGAAAGGAATGAATATTATCTCAGACTGAGTTAAAATCACTCGTTTGGAGTGATCCTGTCGGAGGTTTAACACACAAAGGATCCACTCCAAAAGGAGAAGAGCATTTTCCAGACTGGAGGAGTGAAAATTAATCAGACTGAGTTAAAATCGCTCGTTCGTTTTAAGAGTGTAGTTTTGGAGGTTGTTCGTTAATCACGTAAGATTTTTCTTAAATATAAATACTTCATGATCACGTCTGACGCGTACTAAGAACTCGTATTTTATGTTTTAAAACTGAAGCTCTTTTTCACAAGTCAGCAATATCTTTATATTTTAAAATGTTATATGGCATATGTATGTTCTATGACAATGACCAATGATATTATTAAAACCCCTGGTATACCCCGATGGTTGACAGGTTTTAAGGACAAACTAGCATCTGTCACGTATGTGTGAGTGCGTGTTGTCTGCCTTACTTGGCGAAGGTTTATAAGCGGGTCTCTGACCAAGTACACAAGCCTGAAAATATATGTATACCAACCAACTAAGGACGAACTAGGCTTGCGGTTTCGAATTGCCACAGACGAGACTACGAATTGCCGCCAAAACTTGTAGAAAACACAGTCACCTTTTCGGATAATCGTGCCCATCGAATATACCTTTTACAAATGGTAGGTTTACGTAAGACCCCGATGATAATAATAAACTATATTCTATTATCGTAAATCTTTAAGTATTCCATTTCAAATAGGTTACCAGTTCTTGATACCTATCCTCCGATCTAAATACAATAAAAACACAGATTGATCTTAATATCCAAAACCCCCATTTAAAATCTATTCAAGGTCCTGATACTTTCCTTCTTCACCACACTGATCACCATTGGAAATCTAAGACCGAATACATTATCCATTATCTTCAGCTGTCTTTTAAGGTCCACCCTCCATCCAATCCATTTATCAATATCTCCAGAGAACCATAATGACAGAATAAGGGGGGTCCCATGCTAGACCATGAGACAGGCCGCCCCTCTCGCCTAGGGGCGCGCCCTTTTTTGGCATCCGGCCAATGATCGGCCCATTGGCAATAAAATCATTTGCGGGGGCATGTTTTTGTTGTTGGGTTCGATCGACTGGAATTAAGGAGATTTATTTGGCCCCCCTCTTAGTGCCTAAGTTTGCAAGGGATTGTCGTGTCTGAAGCAGAAGGTTGTTCTAGTTTGGGAGTTAAATGGAATAGGAACTTTTTTTTCTCAACGGGGCTGCTTTTTGACAGGCCTCCCAACTGGTCAATTTATTCCCATACAATTTTTCTTTTACTTTTTAATTTTTATAAAAAAAACAGTGCTTTAATTTGAATTAAAATTTATTTTTTCTGTTAATAGTTTTTGTGTTTTTTGTGTTATGCATTAGTATTTATAGATGAAAGTCTAACAATAAAGGCCATGTCAAAGTTTCTATTTAAAAAAAAAACTTAATTTTCTGCCCTTGGTCTTCAAGAGTCTGAAGCCAAGCTAAAAATTTGACTCGTGTACCTGCTACGAAGAATACAAGATATAATTTAGTTTGGCTTCAGACTCCTGAAGACCAAGGGTAGTTTTATCCATCTTATTTATTTTTGATCCATCTATTTTTATCTTTCATCCATCTATTTTTATTTTTGACCATCCTGGCAATTTTAGGTCCCTTTTTTTAAGATGAGTCCCTTTTTCCCAGGACTAGTTGAAAATCTGTTGGGAGCCCTTTTGTGGATTAAGCCTTTTGCAGTCGAAAGTGTTCCCCAAAACTGAGAATAAATTTTTGTGGCACCACCTAGGCGACACTCGCCTTCCTTGCTGAAGCTTTGATTTCAATGAATCTGCTGAGATTTAATTTTGCCGAGGGAATCCAAACAAAATGTACACTCAAGGGAAATTTTCCATGCCGTATAACCATATGACGAGAGTGATGACGATTTGCCCATTCTGAAAATCTGTCAACTCAGCCGAGGCTCGAACCTACGATATCGAAATCATGAGTAGGGCAAGCAATATTCCACAGACACTGAGCCGAAAGGGCATAAGAACTCATCAAAACTATGAACTTGTACCAAATAGTATAAGATCGGTAAATCATCATAACGTAATAGAATCATTTAAAGTTATTAAAATAGTAAAGATGGATTACTTGCATTAATAAATAGCGTAATAATGTTATCTTAAATGCTGTTATATAATATTTTTGGTATTTAAGGTATTTGTTTCAACATAATAATTATATTAAATAGCTAAGGATGCGTAAAAGCCATTTGAAAATGCACACCTGATTCTCAAATTTGTCTTTAGCACTGTTCTGGTATTTCTGAAAATTGAGTTATTTTCTACAAAATTAACATGCTCCTAAAGCCATTAAATAATTAAAACTCCAAGATTTAGCATTAGGTACTTAAGGAAGTGCGATTAGTTTAATACATTTATCTGGTCTTAAGTAATTTAACTGTTTGAGTAGCACTTTCAAACTCCTGATTATCTACACTTTTAAAAAAAGTATCCCTCTAATTTACCAACGCAGTGTAAGTGCAAAAGTGCTGCTATAACCCTGTGCTGTGAATTTACTTGTAAAATTTACTGTGGGGTACTCGCGAAAAATGCGTCCATGAAAATGATTACACTCCGTGCCAACCTATTTTGGGAAAACACAAAGAATAAAAAGGTAGTGGAAAAAGCGCGATTGGTCCGTTAGTTGGAAAATCTTGTTGGGTAATATTTATATACAAAATGATCTGAATACAATTTAACAAAAATAAACTTTTTATTGTGATAAAATTACCAAATTTTCCCAAATAATACTCAAATCTGTTAGACCTTAAACGGAATTAATGTTTTAATCATGTTTTCTAGATGGATTCACAAATAATTTATGGAACTCTTTACATTCGCGGAAGGATCTTCTAAATAGCATATTTCTATTTACCCAACTTAGGTTGGCAAGGAGTGTAAATACACCAAACGTCACTATTTAAACGCTATTTGAGTAAGTAGTTAATGTTATTTTGAATGCTAAGAACGCATTACTTTGTTGTAAAACAAAAAAAAAAAAAATGTGATGAAACCTTACAGAAATTTTTACAGTGTCCCCAATGGCTAGTTTTTGTTATCATAAATAATTTATTGGAGAATTGTTTAAGGATAATTAGCCAGAAAAACAATGCCTGTTTTTTTAAACATAGTGTTACTTGACAAAATTTGCTTCTTCAACACTATAATTCTCGAACACAAACAACCTTTTGCTTTATCTTCTATTTGTTTGGATGTGCTGTGAAATCTAAGACAATAAGTTCGACTAAAACTTTAAATAGATGAAAGTAATTGATGAGTTCTGGAGTCTCGTATAATTGAACTGTACCATCTTCTTCTAAGGGAATTAATAGAACAGATTGATCTGTTTTGATGGTGGACGTAATGATTGATGATCATTAATGTACCACGGATCCTTTTAATTATCTTCTGGCTGATTGCAAAGTGGTAAGAGGGGTTGTGGGTTCCTTAGTCTGTTGGTTCGAATTACGCCTATAACATGTAAGATCGCAGGCGATCAAAATAGATTTAAGTGGTATGGTCGCTACGTGTTTATCCAATGCGTGGCGACAATTTAAAATTATATTTACTCCTCCCAAATGTACAAAAGTAACATTTTAATAACATTTTTTATTTATTTTCTACTTCTCATATATATATTTATTTTCACTCTATTTTGATAAGAGTAAATAAAAAAATTCAAAAATAAACAGAGAAATAACCCAATATAAAATAGAGTTGAAGTTGTTTTCACGCAAAGATAGTTCAGATTTTACGCATTGATATCTACAAAATGAAAGGGAAATCTCGAACTTGCACAATTGGGCACTGAACAATTTAAACTTCAGTACTGAGTCTATTAATATTTTTATTTAAAGTTTCTTTCAGATATTTGCATCGCAACTACACAAATATTCTCCAGTGATTTTTTTTCCTTAAACCCTGAATTAATAGCAACTCGGTAAAGAAAGTTGTAGATTGATTATGTCAACTTATCAAACTTCTATGTAGTTGAGAATTTGGTCATCGGAAGGCGTATTAGAACTCTTTTTAATTGGATTTGAATATTCTTAAAATAATTGGCATATAGAATACAAAAAAAGGCTAAGACCAAAAATGTTACACATTAAGAAACTATTAAAATAAAAGCAAGATATGTTTATAAAAACATATCCAACTTAACTTGCAGAGATAAGATATAAAAAATGTTTATATTGTATTAAAGTTAAATTATTAATGAAAGTTTGTTAAATTTTAATTACGATAGTAAAGCCTATCACCTGTGCCTATTCGACCTTCAACTAAAAAATTACAATTAATTTCCATCAACTTTCATCATATTATAAAGAATTCATAACAAAGAATATTTTAGAAACAAAAATTAAGGAAAGAATGGGGTTTTCTCATTTCAAGCAAAAAATGTTATGTTTGTTTTACTGCTTCATAACTCTATTAAAGGTAAAAACTGTTCTACAGAAATCATACAGGTTTCTGTAAAACAGGTTTTGCCTTGTATAGAGTTTCGTAGAAGAAAAGCAAAATACTAAAACTCGTGCTTTGCCAAACATTTGAACTCATTCTAGATTTTTATGATGTTCATTATTTTTTTTAATTATAAATGAAAAATGAATATCAATTACTTTCATTGAAACATTATTAATCTCCATCATCAAATAAGTAGCTTCAAAGGGTCCTCGAGAATTGGGAGACCTTCAAAGAGGGCCTCCTTAAAAATGTAATTATTATGACTAATATATAATATAGCCATGCGACTATGATTCATAGACAACCAGATAACAAAATTTATTATAACTGAGGAGTTATAGCTATTTTTATACAATAACTCGGTATTAACTATAATTTTAAAATGAATTTTTTAACTCTAATATATCAGGAGATTTTCATAATTTAAAAATACCGAGGCTTTTTATCTATTGCGATGATGATGACGGATATTATTGACTTTTTTAAATTACAAAAATGTATTTGTAATAAGAGTTTGAATATCTTTTAGTTCATTTTTACTTTTGGGTGGTTTTTTGGCGAACGTTGCATCTAAGATGATAATACTATTTTTATAGAATTTCTTTTGGTAAATTTCTGAAATGTTTTTTTAAATAATGTATTTGTACTAACATTGGAAATCATGCTTCTGTTTGTAAGTATATTGATAAACAGCGAATAATTAAATTTGAATGCCAAAAAAATTGAAAACCAAAATAAAGTCGTATGTTGAAAAATTCCATGGAAAATTAATAATTCGGTGAAAAACTTGTTTTTTTATGAATGTTGTATGGATATTAACCCCTCAACAATCCGTTTGTGGCATGATAAAAAATTAAAGATTTTTATCACTATAATTTTTTAAATATAATTGTAAAACAAATACTTTGTAATTGTTCATCATTCAGAACGTATTTTTTCTTTTCTAACAATAAACTTACTCAGCAAAGTAATTGGCAATTTTCCAACAAAATATTAACACCATATTTATTTTAAACACAAGTAAATTCATATTATTCTTATTAAACCTTTCTTTCCTTGTTTAACTAACCCCCGGAAACACTGAGTGTTATAGCGAGTCGAGCATGGCATAAAACTTCTCTTTGATTCTGTCGAAATAAGCAAAAATGAGAAATGGCAGAATTACACCAGACCCCCTGAGCTACTCAGCAAAAAAGAAATAAAAATGTCGACGCATAAGAGGAAACGAGACCCAACGAGATATAAAGATTGGCCTTCTGGCATTTCTCAACCCCTATAAATTACGAATGACGCCTTTTCTGGGAATTTTCGTCGACGTTCGTTTCAACCTAGATGAAATTATCTGTGAACGCTGATTTTCGCATTTGGAACTTATTGTTAAACTTTACTTTTTGATTAGTTGACAATTATTTAAGTTAGACTTGAGACGTTTAGATTTTACTGAAATATAACGTGACTTGTATTATAAATTTAATATAAGGAAACAATTATTTTGAGAAATAAATATTGTTATTGGGAATTCTAGTTTTAAGCTTAACTTTAGACAAAATTCTTAATTACCTACCATTAAAAATGTTTTTGGTTTAATTGCAAGGACCTAAATCCGTGACTTAATTAATAAATTTCGTTTTATCGAACCCAATTTCAATGACGAAGAAATCGACACGATTTCTAGTAAAAAAATGATTATTTAAGGAGGAACATATTTGTAGAGTTTGGAAGTATTTTTTGAACAAAATACATTGTATTTATATCCTAAATAAAAATAGCAACTAAATAAAATGTTTTACAGCGAAACATGTTTGTTTATAGCATTCACGTATAGTGCGTTGCACCGAATCATGGTATTCTACATGAATGTACTATTATAGCTATAATTGTACTAAAAAAACACTTCACAAAATAATAACAGACCAAAAGCAAAATATCACGTAAGGCTATTTGCTATTCAATAAGCCGAACTAAAGCCACGTTGCGCAAATCCGAACTACTATAACATCCATCACTAAAAGTATGTCTAAACAAGCTTTTACAGAGTTGGTAATGTAAAGCCATTTGCCTGTCAGTATTTACTCCAAATTGTACTTTAGCCTTCCAGATATTAAGGTAAATGCTGTCCATTAGGCTGGCATTATCAGATAAATGGCAAATTATAAAATATTAATAACATGCGTTATTTGGAGTGTCCATGTTCGTGCCTAAGTTCACTTACGTTAGGAAATTCGGCTTTGAATAAATAAGTGCTTTAAAGTTATAAAATGTTTCGCGTGAATCATTATTAGTTGAAGGGTTATTGGAGTTGATGGGATGTTAGTTAAGTCCTCATAAGTAATGAAGTTAGTGGATATGAATAACTGGTTAAGCCTATTTGGGCTTTAAACCTTTCAATTCTTTATTAGTATTAGTTAGTAAAAGCTAAATTGTGGAGGAAATATAACATCGTAGGTTTAAGTTATCTTCTAATAAATGAAAAATTTGAGTTCACTAGGGTTAAATTTGCTTCAATCAAAGAATTTTTTGACAAAGAATTTATCCAGCAAATAAATAATATTTGCAAAGTATTTTTCATGGAAATATAATTACACAATTGACTATATTTCACTTTACCATCACTAAGTATCATTTTAAGTAACTTTTTAATAGGCTTCAATGTATTTCTCTTATATATCTCTTATACTTGAGTAATTTTCTAAAAAGAATTTTATTTGACGAGCGCACAATAGCCTCGAACACCCTTCTCGAGAAAGTTCCAAACACTTCTTGTTGACAGACTGTGTTCCAAAACAAGCCATTCATTGTTCCCCGACACGTAACGTTAATCTTCGTCAATGTCATTACAGTTTCTGTGTCGAATCGATATGGTATCGATGTGGTATGTGATACTAGAGGAAATGTTTTTGATTGTCTGGACATCATTAACTATGTTTTCTCCAGTATCGGGATTAAATTTGTTTAAACTAAATTAGTTAATACTTTTCACTAAGTATTTTATTTTTTTAGTTATTTTTTGTTAGGTCAAATTTGTGGGGAGAATTTATAACGTTCTTTAGCTATTTTAAACGATCATTAACCTAAAAACTCTAACATTGTTTCATTTTGATTGGTTGCACGATTGATTAATTAATAAATAAAATATAAAGCATTTTGGCCATGTAAGTAACCATAAGTAACTAAATTAAATACGTTTCGCACAAATTTTGACACACAAACTTTATTAATTTAGTAATTACGCTTATTTTCTATGCGTGCCGTCAATATTTTCTCAACTGTTTGGCGTGGTTTTATTTTTAAAAATATTCTCATGTATAAGCATTTTTTTCATATTCTTTGTAGAAAAATAATATCATTCGCTAGAATTTTCAGTATTAAAACTTTCTTCTCCAAGAATATTTAAAAGAAACTGTTCTGTTTACAAAATATGCAAGAGTAAAGACTGCTATTCAATATTTAACTAAAGAAAAATATGATAAAGGAGATTACAAATAAGCTTGTAAAGGGTGAACAACTGTAGCTTACTTTACCAATTGACAAAATTATGCAATGTTTAGTGCCTTTTATTTACACCTTATATCATAAATTAACTCAGTTTTTTTTTAATCTGCTGAATTAAGCATTCAGGACCAAAGACACTTTGATGTAAAGAAAGTTAAACGTCACATTTCAAGTTTTCCAAAGTCATTATTCAATTATTACTATCATGATTATTATACATATCAATAAACACTGTGCACATGTTAAATATTTTCGAAGCTAAAGGTTCTAAACCTAAAAATTATCATTTGAAATAATTAGTTACATTTGGAGAATATGGGATTTGATCTTTCCTATTTTGCTGGTTAAAAGGACACCGCTGTGAATGTTTTATACTTTTAAAATGGAACACACTAAACTAAAAATTACGTTTGAAATTTTTAGAGTCTTTGTTAAAAATAAAAAATAAATCCTTTAATTTTTGTGTTCAGGTAAAAAAATATTTTCCCTTAACGGAACAGAAGGGATTGTAGCTGGAATAAAATTGTCAATTCCCGCCCATCCAATACTTTCCCTTAATCTGTGTTTGTCAACATAAGGCTGACAACTCTGCACACATCCCTGTCACTCCAACAAAGGACGCTTTGTTCTTCCAGCTTTTGTGGGCTATTATATCTTTTACCCTCCCCCCGACTTTCCCCAAACTTATCTTTTATCTTAAGATGGGTGTTCAGTGCTTCGTCGGTGGGAGGAATGTGATATTTTCCTTTTTTTTTCTTTTGGTATTTTTGTGGGGAATATTCTGAGGATTGTTCTCATGAAGAAGAAAAAAACGAAATTCTGGATGGAATTTTCCCTGTTATGATAGGTTCGATGAAATGCTTGGAATAAAGTTTTACTTGGAATTGTTTTAGCTCGGATTTGAATGTATGGCTTTTAAAAAGAAATGTGATTGAATTTTAAATAGGGTATTTCAAAGTTGTGTAAATTGGATATTAGAATTCTTCCGATTACCTATAAGTTTTTTTCTTTTAAATGTTTTGCAATGTGTGTAATTACTAATTATAAACAGGAATTTCAAAAATAGGTACCTAATTTCACAAAATTATCTGAACACGTCGTTTTTTATTTTTAGTAACAGATTTGATTTTTGAATTATCAAGTTTCGGTGTAAACATTGGTAAAATCTAATGTGTTACAAAAATGACTTCGACACTTTACCGATTACTTTAAGAACTTGCACCATTATAATTTGGTCTTGAGGGCTAAATTATTTCTTTGAAAAAATGTTTTTTCACATTTTTAATAATATAAATATTTGAAATAGTAAAAAAACACTTTGGAAATTACTCTTTTTAGAATGAGTGGATAAAAAAAATAATCGGAGGTAGCAAAGGGTTATTTGGAGTGGGTGCCAATCCTGCAGTAGCGTAGGTCATAAATGTCGGTCAGTAGACTAAAAAAGAAACTAAGCTCCTTGGCGCAACAGCCCGTTAGAGGGCCAAGACTTGCCGTGCCTAATTCAACTTACGTGACCAAGGTCTCTGGGGTGCTAGGTATATGTCTCGGTAAGGTGGTCAGCCTCACGTACCCCAAGTGTCCCCTTTTATTCCCAAGTATGCTTGGTACTCGTTTTATCGACCCACTTAAGAGATGAAAGGCTGAGACAACCTCGCCCAGTCCTGGACTCGATCCCCAGACCCGTGACGTGGCATTGCGAAAGAACTACCACTAGGAATATCCGTTAAATATCTTTAATAGTTAACCAGTTTAAGAAGCAGTGTATTTTACAAACGAAGGGTCCAAACTCATGGTGTGATGATCCGTCAGGACACAAAGTTGTAATTTGCAAGAGATACAAAAACTGAAAAATGCAACTATTTTAATTGCTTTTTTCAGTAAATTTATTTTTAAGCAACTTAAAAATACCTTTTGATAATCACAAAATATATATTGAATAGTAGTTTATAACTAAAATATTTATTTTCATTTCAAATATTTGCCCTTTTTGAGAGAAATTCTATTACTTTACTTTAAAATATATTTCCTTGTTTCACATTTCTATCGCATCACATTTATCTATTAAAAGATTCGATTTCAAGAAAAATATTAGAAATAATTTTAATCGATTAATATTGTTTTTTTTTGCTTTGAATTATATTTCCACTTTTAAAGTTTTCTTCTTTCAAATAACAACTGTTTATGAGAAATATTTCTGTTTAAATGCGGAAGAGTTTCGATAAAAGCTTGGAATAAATGCCAGAATGGCAATACAGATAAAATTGTTTTAGCTGGAATTCGAATTTATTACTCTTGAAAAGAAAAGCGCATCGAAATGCAGATGGGGTGTCACATTTCCTTCCTTTGAATTGTTATAGCATTTATTGGAATTGTTAGATGCGATTCTTTGTATTAAATGTAGTTTCATATCATGAATCAATATTGAATCGGAAAAAATCATCCATTATTTCATTTTAATTTATCATGAAGTATATTTTAAATTATTTAAAATGAATAATTATTTGCGTGATAAAGAAAAGAGATAAATTTTTTAAAAAAAAATAAAGTTTATTTATTTTATTTTTTCAAAATACTAAAACTCTACTAGATTATATCTATGACTAAATAATTTTAATGTAAATTTAAATATTACTACTAATTATAATATCCGAAAATACTATATTTCGAAAATAATAATCTGAAATAGCATGTAAATCATGAGCAAATCAGCAACTGTATTTAGAAGTTATTTAAGTAGCTTTTTACAGTTTAATCATAAAATAAAATCATTCTTGCAAAATCAAATTACACCTTAATTTTTTTTTATCACTACAACTTTTACTCGTTTTTCTGATAAACGATTACAAAACCTTATAAGTAGAGCAATTGCAAAATTATACTTGTTGAGAGCAATTAATTAAGACTTTTTCAACACAAAGACGACAAAGCAAAAGTTAATTGCTTAATTTTTAATGTAAAATATAGAAATCTATACAGTAATGTAAAATACCACTCATCATTATATTGTGAGGTAAAATGTAAAATCATATTCAAAATGCACTATTTTTGTGTTGTCAGTTGCCAACTATTTATGATTGTTCTTAGTTTAATTGTTTAGCTGCATAATGAAAACTTCATGAGAACTAGATTAACTTGAATTTTCGAGCTCATTTAGTTATGATGAATTCATTTTTCCTAAAAGAGAAATGAACTAATTATGATGATTAAACATTTTTTGAGAAACTAATTAATCAAAATGTTTTTGTTGAAAAATTGTAAAATCATAATTTTATCTTTAAGACCCGAGATGTTGGCAATTAATTCATCAAAACAAGCTTTTTTATTCAGTTTTTTTCTTTTAACTTAAAAAAAACTTTGTTAATAAATAAATAAATATTTGTTATCTAGGTTAGTCATAATAATAAAGTCCCTAATGGGTTAGTCATTATAATAAAGTCATTTACAAAATAAAACTATAATTGCTTTATGAAATAAACTAACGCTTTATATTTTTGTTCAATACTAACACCTTAAAAAAAGTAAAAACATCGAAGTGAATAGTTTTGCGGTTAAAATATTTTCAATTTAAATTCAAATACTTTTTTACTGTTCATTTTGTACATTTTTCATTGTTGTTTTAGTTTCAATTAAATAAAAATAATAACTATTGTCTTCAATTTTCATGAATAAACCCAAATTTTAAAGCTCACTTGGCCTTAGGTCTTTATGACGTGCATAAAAAAACTCTTTAAAATATATTTTCTATTTGACCTCTTGTTTCTTTTTTTATCGAAATAATTATTTTACTTACAATTTTTGGGGTCTGTTTTACAGTATTTAATTGAGATTTATTATTAAAGTAGCACGATAATGATAGTTTTAGCCTTCAAATAAGATTTTTTGATGAAACATTTAGTTAATGACTTTCATAAATGATCTCAGATAGCGTAATTGCATTCTCCACCGTATTTGCTATTTTTACTTTAATATATTAATGTGACATTTAAGTACTTATTTATATAAAAAAAGATATTTTTATAAGTTTAAATGTTTAGTCAGAATATGTATATAAAAAATATATAACTTTTTTTTATTGTCACTTACATCTTTTTTTTATAAATAGCTTTAAAGACTTACTGAACAATGAAAAAATGGAGTTTTCTGTAAAGCATTCAAAAGCAGATGTTTTTCATTGTTCATTATTTTTATTATTCAATTTTTTGGGCATTTTTTTATCTTGAAACTTTAAGTTTTTGAAATTTAATCCCACTGCTTATAAGAAATAAAAGAGATACCTAAAACATCAAGCGATAAAATAAAAATACTTTTTTTAGTCAAGCAATTAAATAGTGTCAATTATGTATTCACAAAAAATATATTTGCATATGTTTCAAACATCAAATATTTTCTCTTTGAATAAAGTTAAAAAAAATATGATACTAGGTCCCTTTTCCTTGATGAATTTCTAGAGACATTCATAAAAAACTAATTTAAGTTATTAATACTTCTTTTAAAAACAGAGCGCTGCTTAAAAAAAGCATCTTAACCCTCTAATGCCTACTGTTGACGTTTGGCAACTAGTAACATAATCCACTTTTTTCTATTAAAATTAAGCTCCCTCTCGACAAATTTGTGGTTTTTTAACTATTACATTCTATTTTGAAGTTTTAGTTACTCATAGATTACAGTAGTAAAAGTGTATTCAAAATTAAAGAGTGAGGTTATTAATAGTTGTGAAATGACGTTTTTGGCAGTATTAATAATATTAGTACTAAATACAAATAAATTGTTTTGAAAAATTACTTATAGTTAAAGAGGGTTGATTCGAAATATATTTAGTAGTTTTCTAGTCATTATTATCAAAATTAGAATTTTGTACTTGGTTTTGTCACATGGAAAAAAATTAAAAATTGTTTAAATTCTAATGCAGTTACATTTTTTTCAGTATTTTTCCCTTAATGTATGCGTATTAAAGGTACATATACGTATATTTTTTGGGGATGAAAAAAATTCATGCATTAAAGGGTTAACCATTGGTTATATAATATAATATAAAATAAAGTATAACTATTAGTAATTTAATAGAAAAAGCAAATAGTCAAGGGAAATTCAAGAAGAAGACCACACTTTTCCATTTTAAATTGTTTATATGTACTTTAAATACTTTTAATATTTTTAGGCAACTTTTATGTGAAAATATCAGAAAGTTTATTAGATATATTAAGTAAATGCAATCATCATCTTTATTAATCATAATCTTCATCTTTTCTTTTCTTTTTTGTATTTCTATACATTAACAAAAAATTTATTGGTATAGCTTTAAAAAAATTCGTCACATGAAACATGAGATGCTTTTTTTGTTGCGAATTTCAAAATATATTCATAAATTCAATTGGGTTATTAATGCTAGTTAAAAATTAAAGACGCTGCTTACACAAAGCTTTTAACCATTTTTTGCATAGTAGAAAAACAATTGAAAACTTAAGAAGACAATTAAAAAAGGAATCTTTTCCAGTTTCAAATGCTTTTTCTTCTACATTTTCTTGGTCAATATTTTAAAAAACTTTTATGCAAGTCTAAAGAAATAGAAATGCATTCTTGTTTCTTTTCCATATAGCCTCATATCTTCAGTTGTTAATAGATATGGTTAAAGCTGATAATTAATCCTTTAAGAATTAATTATATGTTTTTTCCGTAAAGGATTCACTTTTATAAAAAAAAAAGTTTTAAAAGTTTATTCATACACATGTGATTTGTCAAAATTTTTGCTGTATCATGCATTTTCACAAATTTCATAAAGTACAATTGAATTCTATTCTTTTGCACTATTTGAAATAATTATTCATTTGATTAAATTGTAGAATTTTCGTAAAACTTGCGTTGAAGATTAATTTCTGCGCTTCTTGTAAATCACTCTAGTGTCGCCATCTTCCATTCTGTCTTGATACTAATTCGATATATTTGATAAAATCTAAATAGCTGTTTTTGTAGCGGTATTTATAATAAATGCATGTTATTACAATTTATACAAAACTATTTTTTTCACTTACTTGCAATGCCCTGCTATATAATCAGGACTAAGGGACAGTCCCTTAGGATTAATTAGTAACGAAATTAGAAGTCACTTTTGTTAATTTAATCTCCATTTTTATTGACCCTTATTGTGTCAAGGATGTTAATTATATAACACTTGGAGAAAATGGCATAAAATCTATAAATAGTTTGATGTAAATTATTATTATTTTTGTCAATTTGTTAATTTTGATCAACATTTTCTAAACAAATCTTTAGAAAACATTATATTATTTACCTCCCAAATTCTTTAATATAGTTTACCAATTTCCATTCAAAATTGGACAATCTTTTAAGCGCTCTCTCTCTATTTAAATTTATCATAATTATTAACGACGCAGACATTTATTTTCAATTTCGTATATACACGAAGCATAAGTAATTAAAAAAACAGTCTCTTTGCCAAATACTTTGATTCTGTAATTTATTATTATTTGTACTTTGTTAAAACTTATTTAATTTAAATTTCTAGGCTGCTTGACCGGGAATGTTCCCCTAACATGCTAATATGATTTTTTTTTTAATTTTTTTCATATATTTTTTGATTGATATTAATAAAGTTATTATTACTATTTAATGCATTGACCATAATTGGCATTTTAGCTTCGAATTCACAGAATGTGAATACAATTCTAAACGTAGACCTCACACTTCTTTTCTTTCTGAAAATGATGCAGATGGAATTCTTGTGTCCTTTGATTCTGCAAAGCCATCTGTTCGGTTACTGAATTTGTGACAGGATTTGTCTCGCTGAGCCTTATACAGGAATAATGCCGGTCCACTGGCACAATGGTTAGTGTACTAGCCTTTGGAGCTGCTGGGCTCGGGTTCGAATCCCGGTCAAGGCATGGATGTTTGTGCTTGTCAATAAATGCTGTTATTTGTCTATATGTTTGTGGCGTCCTTCTTTGTGTGTCTCTTGTGACTGCCTCTTCTGGCGAGCTGGGTAATGGGCTATAAAGCCTACACTCTCCCTTCTAGAGGGCGCATTCACTGTCATTGTCATACAGGAATAATAGAATTCCGAGATAATACGCACTGATGATGTTGATCTGAATGTTGTTTTCTCCATTGATCATTTCATAAGTTTCGAGAGAAAAAATTTTGCTTTCAACTAATGTTTTCTGCAAAAATAAAGGATTCTCTTCCTCAAAACTTTAAAACTACGGAGAAGATACGTACTTTTATTTTTCTTTTAAAGCTTTCCATAACCAAATCGTTTGTTTTTTCGGAACTTGTTTCCTGTGAAGTTTAATATTTTTAATGGGAATATTCCAGGATGGAATCTGCTTCTCTTTTTGATTCAAAATGATTATTCGATTTTAAAAAATAGAAAAACTCCAATAGATATTTCAATATTGAGACTAAATCTATTAGATATGTCTTTTTTGGTGGGGTTGAAAAACGAAATAAAAGAAAAATGCTAGAACAAAATATAACAATTAAAATGTTTATTATACTTCGAAAATTCATGTACAATTCGAGCATTGAAAATACAATCGATATTTTATAATTAGATGAATATTGAATTTAATCACAAATAAAAAAAAAATAAGGAAATATCAATGAAAACCCTGAAATAAGTGTTATTAAAAGGTATAAAATCAAAATTTTGCATTAAAATATTACTTTTTTTGCAATCCAGTTATTACTTATTTTTCATATACAAAGCCAATGATGGGTCTAACGGGTATAGAGAATGTACAATGGTCTGTCAAATATCATTGAAAGTTACTTTTTAACAAGCTAAAACATTGTTTTTAAGCTATTGAGACTTATTGTTAATAATGTTAATCATGGCAGACTTAGAGAGACGCTTATAAGTACTATAAAGAAAAAAATCTCTATATATTTTTTATGATAATTGCTTATAAATGCAGTACAGTGCCGCTTATCCGAAAGGTACGGGACCGAAAGAGCAGCAAAAATTAAAAATGCTGCATATTTTGATAAGTAAAGCCAATTTTGTGAGTACGTATCTATTTTTTGTGTTTATTTATGCGTATACGTTTCATATTTTAACCAAAAGGCTCGTGATTTTTTTTTTTTTTTTTGATAAAGCGAATTTCGGATAGCCGGGACTCTACTGTATTCAAATATACATTCAAATGATATTTAAATAGTCAATCGCCAAAGAACGATCTAGATAATCGGCTTTTCTTTAACTTTGGAGAATGAGAGTTTTTGCAATCGCTCAATTTAGTTCCATTACAACAACCCTTTGTTCACAAAAAATATTCGAAACGTAAGAAGAAACAACTGGTTCGTTATAATTAATTAGCAATTGTCTCTAACAACTCGCATAACAAAAAGATTTAGTGTGACGAGTTGGCGTATAACTAAATCAGAAAAGGAATTTCGTCCACAGGAAAAAAACACATTTCAACATACGCTTTTCTTTAATTAAATTATTGAGAGGAAAAGCTTTATGGGAAATTCTGTGACTTAACCCTCTTACGTTAAGCGAGATTCAGTAAACTTATGCAAATCGTAAAATGAACCTGAAAATAGATGATTTTGATCTTAAAAATTAAGATCGCTTTGAAAGAGTTAATTTCTAAGTGGAAAGTAATGGGATAGCCCTGTTGTATCTACATATTTATATATTTATTACTATGTATAAATATGTATAATAATAATATAAGATATGATGCATAATAATTATACATAAATGTCTTTTTGTATTAGTGTTTTATATTAACTGTCTGTTTTTAAATTGCCTAGATGGGTTTAAACCACGTGATGAACAACATTATTACTTATTCTGGTACTTAGTAGATAAAAGGCCAATGTCAAAATTATTTATTAGAGGAGTTCTCTATGCTTTTCTTATGATTTAGTTCTAGCAAAGTGGAGAAGCGTTGAGATAAATTGGTCGTAATGGCTTCATTCGACTTTTGCGTTTTTCCTTTCAGAATTAAAGGTCTTTGTTTTCCTTAACTTCGTTACAGAATTTTTAATAGTAGGAAAGCCATAAAAGAGATGGCGCCAGAGTCAGGATTTCGATGCCGATGCCAAAAACTCGTGTCTAAAAATACGCCGACAAAGCAAACAGATGGCCGCGGTTGATATTGTGTGGCTCAGAAGTCAGTGGTGGTGCAAAGCGGCAAAGAATGGATTGCTGATGGGTGCTAAGTGGCGAAACACTTTATAAATAGAACCTACGGGGTGTTTAGCATGTATATTTTTAAGAAACGAATCGTTTTGGAAGTCGATAATATTCTCCAGCCAGGAGAAATGCGTTGTTGTGTTCGACTATAATTGAATTGTGATATCCTCGTCTGGTTATGGAAATCTCCTTGGAAGAAGTTCGTCGTGGGACTGCTGTAAACTTAGTGCGAGGAGTTTATTTAAGGAGAATGCACGGTTTAGGTAGCATTGTTGATAGGCTATTTATACTGGAGGGCCGGCTATTGAGATGCAGGGACATGTGCGGATGAACGATTGGCTATGCCCTTGGGAAATAGCATATGAGCGAGTGAGTATTTCAAAATACTATGTGCTACTATATTGCTTGAAAAACTTAGTCAAAACACCAATTACTTAATCGAACTATTAACGTTTTAAAAAATCCGTAAATTTTGGTTCTTAAAAAGTCGGAAGCCGCACTGTGTATTTTATACCCGAAGATTTTTTTTTAGAATTAATATCTTTAAATGATTTTTTTTTTCAGAGTGTGCCAAATCTTTATATCTGATTAGAAGGTCACTCGGGGCCCACTTATGTCCCAAATTTTCTACTTCGGAAATATCTCTAAAAAATAATAATTACTGAAATACGTCATCAATAGCCCGTGCCTGATCCCGGGTTAAAGACCTGACTTTGGCACACGCATGAAACCGTAGTAAAAAAAATTGACTATTTATTAAAACAAAAGTTGATGAAATTGTCTGTAATGGTGTTATTTCCTCTTTAATAAATGGCGCATTTTACTATTCAATAGCGACTGGAAAAAGTAACTTAATGTAAAATTTTAACATTTGCGAAGAACTGTAATTTTTCTGTGCTTAACTCTATAAATATTTTTAATTGTGAAAGTTTCGACGCATGTATTATTAATATTATTTATAATATTTTATAATATAATCATATATTATGTTGATATTTATAATATCCCCATATTAAATATTGATATAGTATGCAAATATCACCTATAATGTTGATGTATTTTCCACAGCTTGACGAGATCTTTAATATTCCGCAAAAACTAAACTGTTGCAATCGTAAAAAAATTAACTCTCGATTTTTTTCTAATGTTTGAAATTTTAACCAATATGTTTCAATTCGATACTGGATAGATAATTTACAAAATTTCAAAATTAAGCTCTAACTTTTTGCAATAGCTTTTCTTATTCAACTTATGTTAGATTCTCGGTTTCACAAAGTTTATATGCTACATATAAACTTTTATCTAGCTTATTATATCGTTACTGTTTGTCTCTGTCATGCCTAGCATTTTTTTGTGGTTGGACTAAAATAAATACTATTTAGCACAACGCTTTTTATAATTTGAGTTCAACTGTACTTAAAAAGTTCAGTCTTCCGACCAAGACTAAAACTTGATAATTGATTGTTTCTACTTTTGGTTCAGAGATTAAAAAAAGAAGTTACGCGTAACAGTACAAACTTTCAAACTAAAATTATTTATGAAATTTTATATAACAACGAATATAACAGTATATTTCTTCATGCTACTTAAGAGCATAAAAATAATTATATTTTAGAAAAAACAACCTCTTAATCAAATAACCTAACAAAATTGATCATAAATTGTTAAATGTAAAAGAAAAAGTTGACATTATTTTAAATGTGTATATTTATACATTTAACCTCTTGCAGCCTGGCGTCCCCATTTGGGGACATTTCCTTAAAATCTTCCCACAATCAATTAACAAGTTAATTAGTTCCGAAATCGACCTGGACCGATCGAAGCAGATTCAAATATCAGTTTTCAGCCTTTGATTGAAGATATCAATCATTTATTTCTATAAAAAAATGAAGTCTAACGATCGTCGATACGATATTAGAAGTTCTTAAAAAAATCATTAATTTTTTTTCAAACTTTAAAAAAAGATCTTTTAGTAGTTAATTTTAAAGGCACTTTGCATTAAAAACAATGATAAAGTAAGCTTTTAACAACATTTAAGTGATACGGCCTTTTTATTTGCATTTATAGCACAAAAATGTGTATTTTTATAGCTGAAGGCGTGTCACAATAAATATTAAAAAAATATTTTTTTTTTAATTTCTTTGCAAAACATACTTTTTAGCATGCATTTGTACGAAAAGTAGATTTAGATTAAGAATATACGTGTAGGATTTTGCTCTGGTCTGAAGAGGTTTAATGCATGTATTTATACATTTAAATAATAGGTGCTAAATATTCCAAATTTTTAGGTTTTTAGAAAAGATGAATATTTTACTCTCGACGCATGTAAAAAACAAGATTTAAATTATAATTTTAAGAAAAAAAATTTGACTTTAAGATTTTTTTATCCATTCCGGTGGTTATAAATATTGATGCTTAATTCTTAAGATATATTTTAGGTGATTTGTACGATAAGTTTAAATTTTCGTGCTCTATGATATCCAATATCCGTATTAGAAATATCAATTGTTTCCTTTTGCATTTCAGTTTTCGGAAATCGTACCAAGTCAAGTTTCTCCAGTGCATCGAACAATTTTCTATCCGTGTTATAGATTCTCAAATTCGTACTGATATTTGACTGAACTAAACTTAAATGACTTAAATTAAAACAGCTATGATCAGTTTTAAGTTTAAAATGCTATCTAAGCAATAACATTCATTATGCTCACAAATATGAAAAAAGTACTTTATTTCAATATTTTTGTCCAATAAATGGACCTAGTAAATATTTAACGGGCTTGTTTTTTGTGCGCAAATCATGGATGTTTTAATTCTTAGATTTCTTTGGTCTTTCGTTGATTGGTGTATGACGCCATAAATCTCCACCATTTTCAGTAAACAAAGGAAACCTCATTTTCATTCGCGTGGAAGGGTTGCCACTCAAGACGTGAAACGAGCCCATTTTATAAATATGCTAAAAGAAAATAGTGTATTCATGACAATACACTTTCATGTATAAAATTTCATAAAGTTTAATCTGTACTTGTTACCCTACGTGGAAGAAGAATGTATCGGAGAATCTCTGAAATATTTCGAAGCTATTTTACAATTATTGCGGACATTTACCGGTGAATTTCAACATACAATCGAATCAAGAATTTTATTGCAACACTCTCTGTAAGAGCTTTCTAATTCTGAGCTTTATGTTGAGGCCTGTGTAGAGCACTTTTTTACACTTTTTCATTAGAAGATAATGACTTCCTTTGGTAGTTAAAAATCCTAGTAAAGAGAATAGGTTTTATATCGTATTTGATGTACCGTAGAATTAAGAAAATGGAAAATTTTCGGAATGTTAGATTTTTATTTAATTGGTTATGTATAGAAGACTTTTGCAACAAAAATTGGTTATTAATTTTTTATTAGCAAACTAAATTATTGAATAAAAACAATTTAAGAAGCTGAATTTTGATGCAAAAAGAAAACCAGTCTTATTTGACTTGTGATAGTGTAACTTACAATGATCAAAGACACGAAAATTATGACATAGCGCAAAAATAAAAACTTCTACCAAAAGCTATTTTAATTTCATTAGTGGAAAAATATTGCCTTTAAATATAATCAATACTGAATGCATGAAGACTCTTTAAGTAGTAAAAATTGTAACGTGCAATTTGTCCTAATTGTGACATTTAAAAAAGCTAACTTCCGGTTAAACTGCTAGAGGTCTAATTATTTAAAATTGTAAGTGAGAGTAAAATCCTTATCGTTCCAGCTATTGTGCAATACCTTTTAAAGGAAAAAGAACAAAATCGTAGTGCTGCCATCTGTACTCAGTTGAATACACTTTATTGTGTACAACCGAAATAATTTTATACATAGTAATTTCTATTGCAAAGGTTGTTTTTGTTTGCTTTGAAAAATATTTTATTAATAATAATTAATTAATGAGTTTGTTGAATCTCAAACTAATACTTTTTTGAAATTTTTGAATTCATTAATCGTTTTACTATTGTTAATTTTACTTTTGACCACTGATATTAAAAATGGAGAAATAAACTTGGCTTAGCTGTAATTGAATGTTTTCGTATATTTTTTCAAAAATGTACGAAACAAAATTAACAGTTTAAAATTTTTGATCATTTGTAAATGATAATTACTGTTACGAAGTAATTCATAAAATACGACGCCCTTCGCCAATAGCCCTCGTCTACAGCTCTAGTGCGACGATAATTCAAATTAAACTAAACAAAATAATTGATAATACTGTCACAATGTAACTGTAACGATGATTTCATTATTCTTATGAAATAGTTAATATTTTAGATACAAAATAATTAATTTAGACACAAAATAATTAATTTAGATAAAAAAATAATTAATAATTTAAAAATAAATAAGCTTCTTACTTTAAATTGTTACAAGAAACAAAATTAAGAGTACTTCATACGTTTATACTTTTTCGGAGAACAACCGCAAAATCAAGTTTTCTGTTTTTTCTTCAAATTTGGGGTTTTCCTAGGAAGGTCGGCCTTTTCTGTGAAATGTAGTTAAAAAAAACTTTTAAGGTGAGAAAGTTTTAATGGTAAACGGATCGTAAAAAAGTCACATTAATGCTTTAAAGATTTCTGCGTATTTTAAAAATAGCTGTTGTGGTGTCATTTAAACGGCTCACAGAAAGATATATGGGGCTTCTACCTTGACATATAGACGAAATATTCATATTGTGAATGTTATGTAATTGATTTTTATGGTTTTTTGTAATTTAGTTTAATAAACCGATATACCAATATGCGTCTTCTCTTCTCATTATTGAAAAAAGTATGACCGTCTAACTTTATTTTCTACAGCTAAAAAAGTACTAGAAACAATTGTATAAACTTTTTAAGACTTAAATATTTTAACGATTATTTGAGAAAGATTTTGTTTTTCATTGTACAGGTTTTACTTTTAAACTAAGTTAGGTAATTTAAACTTCTCTACTAATGACTGTTATTGGTTATATTAAAAAATACATTAATATTAATTAGGGATAAAAATTTTGTATTGCATGCCAAATTTTCAAAATTGCATTTTTTTACGTTTTAAATTTAAGCCTGAAGCCTTTATGCAAACAAAATACAAAATTCGTCGACCAACAGCAGGCCAGATACCCAGCAAGGCTGGCCCAAAATAAATCTAATACTTTAAAAGTTTCCGATGACCATCAGGATTCTTCTTAAAATCTCTTATCTTCTAATACACAACATAACCTGGTAAAGCATTCCGCTCATTAACAACTCTATTTTAAAAATAATGTTTTCTTACCTCCCTTCTGAAGCACGATTTATTCCATTTCTGGTCATGTCTCCTGGTTCGGCTATTTAAAACCTAAGCCCTCCATGCCTAATCTAAAGAGGACCTTTGAGGACTCTATAAGTCTGTAAGGGGTACCAGTGACTACACTTTACATTGATAATGATAAAAACAAGGTTAGTAGCGTCTCAGAGATGTAACTGACATCGGAGTTTATACGCATACCATTTGCTAGACAACATAGACTATAAGCCTGTAAGGGGTACCAGTGACTACACTACACATTGATAATGATAAAAACAAGGTTAGTAGCGTCTCTGAGATGTAACTGACATCGGAGTTTATACGCATACCATTTGCTAGACAACATAGACTATAAGCATGTAAGGGGTACCAGTGACTACACTACACATTGATAATGATAAAAACAAGGTTAGTAGCGTCTCAGAGAAGTAACTGACATCGGAGTTTATACGCATACCATTTGCTAGACAACATAACATGGTGATTCACTTGTAGACCTGCCAACTCTCTGTAATTAACCTGACAATGCTGGATTTGTAAATAGGGTCAAGTGGGGTAAGTGTGATTGGGGGTAAGTGTGATAAACAGCTCTTGTAACTTTGGAAATCATTCTAAAAATCTGAAAGTTTGCAATATATAACATTAGACCACTTATAATTAAACTAAAAAGAAATATTGACCTTATTTTTTGTTTAAAAAAAGTTTTGAGCTTTTGAATTTAAGTGCAACTGTCTTCTTTTTATGTGTGTCTTTCTATGTGGGGTAAGTGTGATAAAACAGCAATGGAATTTGAAGTGCAAATTTTGTGCACTTCAAATTGGAATTCAAACATAAAATTTTTTTTATACATATGTATGTTTCTTATAATAATTCACTACCAATTTTAGGATTTGGAATTTACTTGAAGCAGAGAACGAATTTTCTTAATGAAAAATGCAGAAACCCTATCACACTTACCCCACTTGACCCTACTTTCTGAATTACCGTATTTTGTGTACCAGATGTCGGATTTTCGAATGTCGAAAAATTTAACTTCCTCTTGGAGCCCGGCAAAGGGTTATTACAGAGTTAAATATGCTAAGTTGGTTATCTTCTTGAGTTAGCATCACACTAGAGCCACAGTTGGTGGGCCTGCACTTGTATTTCTTTTATCACAACAACATTTGACTCCAAGGCAACAATTTCGTGCACTTAATTCGTATACTTAAAGAAACTGCACCAGCTGCTCAGTGGCTGAGAGGTTAACCCTTTCAGTCCCACGCTGCGTACGATGTCGACCTTAACGGTTGCGTTGGGTGCCTATTCAGGTGTTGGCTCGTCACTGACTGTGGTTCTAAAATACGACGCCCGTCGCCAATAGCCCTCGTGTAGCTCTAGTGCGACGTTAATTCAAACCTAACCTAACTAACCTTTCAGTCCCAAAAATTTACTACACTACAGAAACTTCTGATATTTACAAAATAAGCTTATTTTATATAAAATATACGAGATCCATAAGAAAAAAAAATCATTTTAATTTTTTATATGGTTTTTGAAATAATGCCAAATTTTTTTAACTTTGGAAAACAACAAAATGAAAAATATATATATTACCTAAAAACACTTCGAGTTATATATTTTAAGGTATCTGACTGTTCGGGACTTGCCCGATTGCTTTTTCCTCCCTTGGCGCTTTCACTCATGGGAGCTCGCCAACTTCTCGAGGCGAAAGTCGGCAACCCTGGCAGGTGCATTTTTTTGTTCTTATTATTGTAGTTGTAATTCAAAAAGAAATGTATCGTATCGAGTGAAGAAGAATTGATTTAAAATTTCGTATTCGTAAAACGGTCATTGCGACCACTCGTATTGAACTTCGCAATAATGATTTGTTTTGTAATAAATTTAAACTTTATCTCAACAAAAGGTGTTTTGTGAATTTGTGAAACCAAGCGACCTTGAAACATGGTCCTACTCCGCCGGATTTGTGCCTTTTTGTTGATTAAAAGATTCGTTTTGAACTACTGCTAGCTTCGTTTCGACTTAAACATGGCGGACATGGATATTTCCGCCCTAAATCCTAAATCGCAAACGTTCGAATGTGAAAGGCCAAGTTACGAATTATGTCATATTGAATGACGATAATAGTGACTTCGGGATTAACACCGTGCTTTTATAACTCGAACCAACGAACAGTTCTGCAATTTATGTGAAAAGTCATCACATAATTTTATTGATTGCTACAAGTTCGAAAAGATGGATTCCAAAACCAGGTTTGACACTGTCAAATCTATCAAGCTTTGTATTTTATGTTTCGATCCGTCGCATATAGTGAACACTTGCAAGTCTCGTTTGTGCTGTGATATTTGTAAGAAAAATCATAAAACTTTGCTACACTTCAATTATCGACCAAGCATTTATAATTCATCCCCTGTTCCTATCCAATTGTTTGAACCTTCCAAAATGGACGTTCTTCTAGAGGCCGAAATCTTCTTCGAACTTTTGAAACTAAACAGAATAACTGTGCAAAATTCGGAATTACATTTTCAAGATACCGTATTTGGATATATCGCTAGTGGCTCGGTTAACAACTGTTCTAATGAAAATGAAGTTTATTGTGGTCTTCAAAGAAATGAAGACCTTTTGAGTGAATATCGTGACCGTCGTCGCAGTGCACTCCGCCCTGATCGTTCCTATGCTCAACAATTGCTTAATAAAATTAACTCTGCAATTCGTATTTCGAGTTATATTTCCAGGTTTACTCAGAATTCCGGGCACCCTGAAGGAAAGGGAACTGATCCCCTCCTTGCATCGAAACTTCAGTCGGCTGAAAGAATTCTTGTTCCCCTGTTCCTAAAGCTAGACTTCCAAAAGGAGATGAGATACCTTGAAGTGAAAGGAACTGTTGACAGAAGGAGTAAACTACAATCTCTCCATCTTTTCATTAACAATGATGGTTTGCTAAATTCTAATTTAAAATTTAATAAAAAATATTAAATCGTCTTATTTTCTAATTGTAACCTTAACTGCCCTAATTGTTAATTATTATCAACTAAATTTGCTTGTGGACTCATAAATAAGTTTTGGCTATTAAATAAAATAAAAATCCCTCTTTGTCAATTCCAAAAAGAAGGAATACTTAATATATGTATTTTTTTATTGTGTAGTAAAAAAAATTGCTGTGTTTAACATTTGAAAACACTAATTAATTAAATTGACTGTATTTCGAATTGGCGTTTATGTTGTAAAAAATTCACTGATATATTTAAACATTGTCTTACATAATTAACTGTCGAATTTATATTGCTGATAATTATAGTTGTATATTCTTTCATTTGTCTTTATTGCAAAGTGAGCTGCTCAATTTCTTTATTGCTAACAAATTTTTACTGCTTAAATTCTTAATTGTAAAAAATGTTTTTTGTATAATTTTCTTTATTGCAAAGAAATTAGAATTTATTGTTTTTATTTATTTCATCCAAACTTAGTATTTTGTAATTTTCTTTATTGTAAAGAAATTTAGTGCTTAGGGGATTCGTATTGTGCTATTGTGTGGATTTACGTATAATGCTTCAATTAATTATTTTATATAAATAACTTCATTGTATTCAAATTGTTAATAATTGTCAAATTTATTTTTATTTCTTAATTGCTGGTAAAATTAATTGAAATTGAAATTTATTTTATAAATTTGATACTGCTACTGCTTTAAATGCTATTAGAAATATTGTTTTAATAATTTTCTCTGAAAGAAATTTGATATTTCGTTTATTTTCTTAATTGCTAAGAAATATTATTTGTATAACTTTCTTAATTACTAAGAACTTTGGATTTCGTTAATTTTCTTTATTGTAAAGAAATATTGTATTTTGTTGTTTTTCTTAATTGCTAAGAAATATTTTTTTTTGCAAAACTTTCTTAATTGCTGAGAAGTTTTGTATTTCGTTTTGTTTTCTTAATTGCTAAGAAACATTTTTTGATAACTTTCTTAATTGCTAAGAAGTTTGAATTTCGTTAATTTTCTTTATTGCAAAGAAATTTTGTATTTCGTTTGTTTTCTTAATTGCTAAGAAACATTTTTTGATAACTTTCTTAATTGCTAAGAAGTTTGAATTTTCGTATTTTCTTTATTGCAAAGAAATTTTGTATTTCGTTTGTTTTCTTAATTGCTAAGAAACATTTTTTGATAACTTTCTTAATTGCTAAGAAGTTTGAATTTCGTTAATTTCTTTATTGCAAAGAAATTTTGTATTTCGTTTGTTTTCTTAATTGCTAAGAAACAATTTTTTGATAACTTTCTTAATTGCTGAGAAGTTTGAATTTCGTTAATTTTCTTTATTGCAAAGAAATTTTTAATTTTTCGCATTTTCTTTATTGCAAAGAAATTTTGTATTTTCGTATTTTCTTTATTGCAAAGAAATTTTGTATTTTTCGTATTTTCTTTATTGCAAAGAAATTTTGTGTTTTCGTATTTTCTTTATTGCAAAGAAATATCGTATTTTGTGAATTTCCTTTAATGTAAAGTATGTTACTTTAATTAATTTTGAATTTCTAAAATTGCTTAGAATTATTTTGAATTTACTTTGTACCTTTTTACAGTCCTCTAATTATCGATGATTAATTTTGTTTAATAATTATTATTAATTATTTTTGATAATTGTTAATTTATATTATTTGAATATTTATTTTCATTTATTGATATGTACTGCACATTTATTGAATATTTATTGCATGCCTGCTTGTAATATTGGCATGGCAAGGCGGGCGGTATGTTCGGGACTTGCCCGATTGCTTTTTCCTCCCTTGGCGCTTTCACTCATGGGAGCTCGCCAACTTCTCGAGGCGAAAGTCGGCAACCCTGGCAGGTGCATTTTTTTGTTCTTATTATTGTAGTTGTAATTCAAAAAGAAATGTATCGTATCGAGTGAAGAAGAATTGATTTAAAATTTCGTATTCGTAAAACGGTCATTGCGACCACTCGTATTGAACTTCGCAATAATGATTTGTTTTGTAATAAATTTAAACTTTATCTCAACAAAAGGTGTTTTGTGAATTTGTGAAACCAAGCGACCTTGAAACACTGACCATATTAAAAAATTTATTAATTATTTTAACCGTAATAGTTTAAATTGTGTTTTAAATATGTGGAACTGAAGTGAACTTATCAAAAATCAGGTGAAACGCTTGTTGGCTATTTCCTGAATAAAAAAAATAGTAGTTCTGACTTCTATTGAGATTAATGTAAAATATTGTCTAATAGAACAAAGTGTGAAGAATCGAATGATGTGTGTTTGGATGTCATAACGGGACATAAATTTTTTTTTAAAAATATTGAAAGTGATGATGCCAAATGGCATCACTGGGACTGAAAGGGTTAAACGTTTCCGCCTCGTAAGCTCAAGTTCGCGGTTTCGAGCCCGGGCTGAGTCGTTGAATTTTCTGGATGGGAGAATTCTGGGCACGCATGTCTATATGATTATGTGGCATGTAAAAGATCCCTGGATGGCCCATATGGCCTGGGTTCTCTCGTCAAAATTAAAATCTCGGCATACTTTAACATCCACAGAGCGCTCAGATTCATGGTAATCTGTGCGTCAAAATTGGTTGCGAGAGTCACCTAGATGGTGCCACAAAAAATGGCTCTCATTTCTAGGGAATGTGCCGAGTCTGCAAAGGCTTGACCGCCAATGTTGCAATCCCATTAGAGAAAAAAAAATATTTTCCTGTTGTTATTTTTTAAAAGACTCTCAAATAGTTTAAATTTTAAAGTTTCAAAAATTATGAAATTTGAAATTGAAAAAATATACATACTCTACATATTTATGTGTGTTTGGTGGGAAAAATACTGACAGTCAGACTATGTCTGTCAGTATCCTTCAAGTAGTTTACTTCTAGTCAATAAAATTATATGCGTTTTTTAATTTGCTTTTTATGCAATTATAATAATTGTTTCATCAGTACATTCACCTTCTTTATTCACTGTTTAAAACAAACTAGGTGGTATTTACTGCATTGTTCGTATTTCAACACTTAAATCAACTATTTTTTTTTTAAATTTTAGGTGCCCAAAATTGGACGCTAAGGAAATGAATATAAACTAAATTAAATAATTTCGACTTTTTCTTAAATTCTTTATGAGGTATACATACGCATAAACCCGTCACCTGACTGTAATTTTTGCCAGATAGTCCCTTAATTCATCGCAATTTATGTATTGCAACTCCTGGAATCAGTTGTACATCAGAAAATAACTTTTCTTCTATTTCTCTATTCAGATTCAGCAAAATTCATTCTATCTTTCATTCCTTCAATGGGTCGGTAAAATGAATCATGCTAGCGCTGGATAAATAAACACTGGGGTTTCCGCGTCAGTTTGACTAGAGCATTTGCTGCAATGCACTAGCGATTTTAAGCGATATTAACTCAGTCTGATTAATTTTTCCCTCCTTCAGTCTGGAAAATGCACTTCTCCTTTTGGAGGGGATCCTTTTTGTGTTAAAACCTCCGACATGTTCACTCCAAACGAGTGATTTTACTTAGTCTGAGTTAATATTCACTCCTCCTCAAAAAAAAATGCACTTCTCCAACTGGAGTGGATTTCACTCTTTTGTTTTAAGAGTGTATTGACTCTGGTCTCACAAGCAGTAGCTGTCTCTCAATGAGCTAATGTATTACTTGGTTTATATTATTCTATAGCCATTCCTAATGTCCTCTATATAGCCCCCCCCCCACTAAGTCTTTTAGTGATATTTTCCAATTTATAGTATGTCCTTCCAAATTTTTATTTTTTTATGTGTACATTTGAAACGTAAGAAAAATCATTCGCTTTTATAAAGAAAAACTTGAATTCTTTTTACATTAACCCAGTCCACTTCAGAATTTATCTCATCTTCACTTACTACGTCAAGAAATAGGCTACATATAACAACGGTCATATAGCACATGTGGCTGTTTTGAGAATATCATTACAGTTATTTGCTTCATTCACAAATATACCTTAGTGGTTGTTGTTCATCTTTTTAAGAATGATTATCCTACGCCTCAAACTGTAAAAAACACTAATTTTCCCACAAACCCACACTAAAAATCCCGCCAAAAAAACCTTTAAAAACATTAACACCCTCCCAATTCAGCCGCCATTCTCCTCTTTACAAAAAAGATCGAAACAAAAAAGATAACAAGGTCCTTATTATTCATCTCTTACTCTCTCCTCATCTTCTCACTGACGTCATTGCCAAACCCACCAATCAGAGTGAGGTTTTCGGAGCCAAGATACGGCGCATGCCATTGGCTGATGCTACCGCATGATGAGAACCGGACTGCAATCCGGCTTTGCCTGACTCCCGTGGCAGCTATGGGTCCGGGATCATCGATTTGGAGTGTATATTTTTTGGCCGGTTTTTATTTTTTATGATTGTGTATGAAAACATACTCATGCTCAAAATTTTTGTTAAAGGATTTTTTTTCGTTAACAACCAATGGGTTTTGTCGTATGACCTTTTTTGTCGCTTTTTCCTGCTTCTTCGCTAGGTCCAGGTGTCGAATTACTTATTCGCAAGTTCAGTTACTGTAGATATAAACTATGAAGCCCTATTTTTTCTCTTCCTCTCTAAGGGTTGTTCCTTTCTTAAGGGGTAAATCAGAAGGCCAATCACCAATAACCTTCGTGTCTCTTCAGTGAAACCTTAATTCAAGCCAACAATCTCTTACGGTCTTACAAAACCTAGACAACTGAAGCGCAAAACCACATTTTTTTCCCCGACCAAATGTATCGAATAAAAAAACACCCTAAAATCGGTCAAAAAATTATAGGTCGGAATAAATCCGAGTCGGTTAAAAAAGAAAAGCCAATTATGACGATTACGAAGTAGGTATTAAGAACAGGGGAATGATTTAAGTTCCTTAAGGTCCTTGTAAGGTTTCTGTATCAGGAAAGCATAAAAAATATTCAAGGGTTAATTCTAGAATACGTTTGGGAAGAAAAAACGACAATATTTACATACAGTAAAACAAATAAAGATCTTCTATGGAAAATAACGCATTTTTAATAAACTAGTATCTCTTTTAAGAAATACATACACATATATATCTATCAATTTTTTAAGAAATAAGACTTTGTAGGAAGAAAAATATCATAAAAATTGAGTTTGGTACATCTTAATTCATATTAAAGTGGTTTAATGGTTTTTACTTCGATTAAACTTCGAATAAAGTTTAAATATCTAAACGTTCAAAAAGTATTTAAAACCGTAAATAAAATCCAAAGAATTGACGTGAGAGAAGCTAAATGATTAAGTTCAAAACCCAATGGAATCTGTTGAGGTTTTAATTAATTAAACTTCACCACCACTTGGAGATATGTGCAGGATGTTGTTTGGATCATAATGGGATGAAATTCTCAAACAAACACTTTAGATCTCAAAATGATTTATTTTTGAGAAAGCAAAATGCAATAAGTTTCTGATAAGTTTCACTGTAACGCTATTAATTTTCATACTGCAACAACGATTTTCAGAAATAAAGCTTATGTGCAACATATAAGACAGTCGACCCAACAGAAATAGAAGCCAAACGCTGCACATACAGTTGTTTAAGCACAGTTTGATTTTATGCACACAGGGTTTGGAAATGTGCATCAGCGAACTAGAAATATAATAACTGTCCGTTATCCCATTATGACTCGTACAATATCCTGCACAGGCCCCTGATTTGAAGAAGTTTCATTTGGACAACCATCGTTGATTTGAGCTTCTAGTTGATAAGGGAGTTGGGCTAATGACCAAAACTATCCCCTCAAACAGAAGAAATCGTTTTCCCACTTCTAAGCATGTAGATAACAAATAGTAGGGAACAAAATAACAAAAACGGGTGACATTTTAAATAAAACTAATTATTTATTTATGGTTATAATTAAAAATTAGTACAATCCAACTTGACATAAATTAAAAACTAACCTTAAATTCCTTTGTCCATATTAATTTTTATTACTATTAAACTAAACCATTAAACTAAATTTACAACTCTCCCATTACAAGACATGCAACAGAAGCATGAAAAGCTTAAATCGATTTCTTTCTGTGGCTTAAATCCGACAGTGACATGCATACTCGTAGCTGTTAGGTCAACTTTCAGCTGTAGATTCTCGTCTAATTACCCTTCGTAATGCAAAAATCATACCGTAGCTCTCTCTCAAATAAACAAATTACATCGTTTTACTTCCAATTTTGCCTGCCCCATATGCATAAGCCCCCGCATAAAATAAACATACTTTTTCGCTCCCTGTTCAAAAATAGATGTAGCAGAAGCATGTGGTAATTGTAAAGATATTGGTCAGTGAACTCGAATCCCGTATAGACATGGATGTATGTATCCATTCAAAATGGGATTGGAAAGGTAGGTCCCGATCTAATTCGACCTTATATCGAAAAGAAAATACTGTGATGATTCTAAGTCCACCTAAACACAAAATCTTTAGTCGTCTTTTCTACACCTCGATAAATATAAGCATAAAATATTAATTACCCCTCCCCACCCCCCTTCCTATAAAACAAATATACTTTTCTCCTTCAGTGTTGATGCCAATTCTCAACATGTTAAATAGAAGAGGACTCATAAAATAGCTCTAAAACCATTCTCTTTATAAAGTTACTAATAGAGATTGAAAGATTGATCAAATATTGCACATGACGGAACACATAACAGGTTAAAAACAGATAGTAAAAATGGCACAGAAATACTGACATCAACAAACTTTTAAACAACCTCTTCTCATTTCACATAGCCAAGCGGTTATATTCAGTTTAGAGAACAGATGTAAAGTAGCATGGGGGTGGTATACAGATTTTTAATCTATGGATTCGAATCCTACTGCCTTGCACGGATGTTCTTATCAGCTTAGGATAAAGTAGTAGTTCCTATTCTAATTAGCATCAAAGAAAATCATAGTACAGTCGAATAAAATATATTTTTATCTTCCAAATTCCCTTGCCCCCTCCCTTTCATGTAGAGGAAATGCACGCTAAATATGATCCAAAATCCCGGCCTTGCTATACTGTACTATATCGTTCATATCAGTTGATTTGGGTGCCTACTTGGTGTCGACTCGTCATAAGATTATTCTACCTAACCCCTAACCCCCCCCCCCTCTAAAATACACTTTCTAAGAAGAGATGTAACAGCCCAACTAAAAATGGTTAGTAGAGATCAATAGAAAATTTGAATGTGGAAACGGCCTACTGGTACCAATAGAAATCTCTATTGATATCCATACAAATCTCTATTGATCTCTATTGATATCCATACAAATCTCTACTGATCTCTATAGATATCAGTGCAGGCCAATTGATGTCAATTGAGATAAGTAGCTTACTGATAATTTTTTACTGGGTGTCGGTAGATGTCTATTAATATCAAAAAGAAATATTATCAGTGTTACTGATATCAATAGCTTCTGCTGATAATAATAGAGACATCCATAGAAATAAGTATACATCCATAAAACTTTAATAATGCCAATAGATTTTTGTATTGATCTCTATTAATCATTTTTAGTAGGGAGAAGCGTAGAAAATCTTTAGATTGTAATCTATGGTATGCACACTCAGAAATAACACTTTCATTTTTGACGATTCATGAATCCTTAAGCCTCATTTCGTTAATTTTGAGGATCGTTTCGTCAAACTATCACGTGACTTTTGAGTAAACGCGAATCCTCACTTTTACTATCGTGATTTGACGATTCTGTAACTTGATTTTGAGGAAACTGAATCTCAGTGATGTACTCACATGCTCAAAAATGACGAAATATTTCTTTAGATTAGACGACATTCAAATCCTCACAAAAATGACGGTTCAAATGTCCTCACTTTGAGGAAAGGAAAACTCGGAGCATTTGCCAGTAAACGGAATCGTCAAAATTAAGGAAAATTTCGTCGTTTTTTAGCATTCATTTTTGAGAGTGTGTCTTGCGATTGTGATTTTCGTAGTCATGACAAAGCGGTCTTCATAGTTATCCCCCTAAACCCAACCAAACTCCCCTCTTTCCCCTTACCACATCTACATAAACCCCCCTAATAAAACAAAGATACTTTTTCTCCATCCTCCCCCCTAGTAGAGATGGGGGCGCGTATATAGATTTGGCAAGCGTACAATAAGCAAGCCGGGGAAGCGCAGGAGCGGAGTAGGGGTTTTCCTTGGCACTCGGCCCTGATAGCTGCACTGCGGTGGATGGCCGGGACCCTATTGCAGAAGGGGCCGGACTTGCATCAGAGTTCACTGGGTTTTGAGGTTCATTCGGGGTTTCGGTTATTTGGTTCATTTTACCATTTCAAGACATGTACCATGATTTTTAGAAGTGCCTATTTTAAAGTTTCGTGGTTTTTTTTTGCAAAACAGCCTTTTATCTACCTTCTTTAGATATTAAAATTTTACTTACGTGAATAAAAGAATCTGCCCATATTTTAACATAATAGTACATTATAGGCGAAAAATATTCACTGCGGTGGATGTCCGGGACCCTATTGCAGAAGGGGCCGGACTTGCATCAGAGTTCACTGGGTTTTGAGGTTCATTCGGGGTTTCGGTTATTTGGCTCATTTTACCATTTGAAGACATGTACCATGATTTTTAGAAGTGCCTATTTTAAAGTTTCGTGTTTTTGCAAAACAGCCTTTTATCTACCTTCTTTAGATATTAAAATTATCAATTTAAAATTTTACATACGTGAATAAAAGAATCTGCCCATATTTTAACATGATAGTACATTATAGGCGAAAAATATTCACTGCTGTTGCGGGCCGGGACCCCATTGCAGAAGGGGCCGGACTTGCATCAGAGTTCACTGGGTTTGGGGTGGTTTTTAAGGTTCATTCGGGGTTTCGGTTATTTGGTTCATTTTACCATTTCAAGACATGTACCATGATTTTCAGAAGTGCCTATTTTAAAGTTTCGTGTTTTTGCAAAACAGCCTTTTATCTACCTTCTTCAGATATTAAAATTATCAATTTAAAATTTTACATACGTGAATAAAAGAATCTGCCCATATTTTAACATGTCAGTACATTATAGACGAAAAATATACACTGCGGTGGATGGCCGGGACCCTATTGCAGAAGGGGCCGGACTTGCATGAGAGTTCACTGGGTTTGGGGTGGTTTTTAAGGTTCATTTGAGGTTTCGGTTATTTGGTTCATTTTACCATTTCAAGACATGTACCATGATTTTTAGAAGTGCCTATTTTAAAGTTTCGTGTTTTTGCAAAACAGCCTTTTATCTACCTTCTTTAGACATTAAAATTATCAATTTAAAACTTTACATACGTGAATAAAAGAATCTGCCCATATTTTAACATGATAGTACATTATAGGCGAAAAATATTCACTGCAGTGGATGTCCGGGACCCTATTGCAGAAGAGGCCGGACTTGCACGAGAGTTCACTGGGTTTGGGGTGGGTTTTAAGGTTCATTTGGGGTCTATTACTTTGTTATTAACATCTTAAGACTAGTACCACATTTTTTAGAACTGCCTATTTTGAAGTGTCATGTTTTTGCAAAAGAGCCTTTTACATAGCTTCTTTAACTGGTAAAATTGTCAATTTAAAATATTACGTACTTAAATAAAATGATCTGCCCATATTTTTGCATGGAAGTATATTATAGGCTTCTAGTATAAATAAAAAAAAATGCACTGTGGTGGACCCTATTGCAGAAGGGGCCGGACTTGCATGAGAGTTCACTGGGTTTAGGGTGGGTTTTAAGGTTCATTTGGGGTCTATTAGTTTGTTATTAACATCTTAAGACCAGTACCAAATCTTTTAGAACTGCCTATTTTAAAGTTTCATGTTTTTGCAAAACAACCTTTTACGTAGCTTCTTTAAATAGTAAAATTGTCATTTTAAAATTTTACGTACTTAAATAAAATGATCTGCCCATATTTTTGCATGAAAGTATATTATAGGCTTCAAGTATAAATAAAAAAAATATATGCACTGCGGTGGATAGTATTGCAGAAGTGCAGGACTTGAATTAGAGTTCACTGGGTTTGGGGTTTCGGTTACTTTGTTATTAACATCTTAATACCAGTACCACAATTTTTAGAACTGCCTATTTTAAAGTTTCATGCTTTTGCAAAACAGCCTTTTATACAGCTTCTTGAACTAGTAAAATTGTCAATTTCAAATTTTACATACGTGAATAAAAGGATCTGCTCATAGTTTTGCATGAAAATATATTATAGGCCTCTAGTATAAATAAAAAAAATATGCACTGCGGTAGATGTCCGGGACCCTATTGCAGAAGGGCCGGACTTGTACGAGAGTTCACTGTGTTTGGGGTGGTTTTTTTTTTTTAGGTTCATTCGGGGTCTCAGTTAGTTTGTTATTAACATCTTAAGACCAGTCCCACATTTTTTAGAACTGCCTACATTAAAGTTTCATGTTTTTGCAAAACAGAATTTTATATAGCTTCTTGAACTAGTAAAATTGTCAATTTAAAATTTTACATAGGTGAATAAAAGGATCTGCCCATATTTTTTGCATGAAAGTATATTATAGGCTTCTAGTATAAATAAAAAAAAATATGCACTGCGGTGGACCCTATTGCAGAAGGGGCCGGACTTGCATGAGAGTTCACTGGGTTTGGTGGTGGGTTTTGAGGTTCATTCGGGGTCTATTAGTTTGTTATTAACATCGTAAGACCAGTACCACATTTTTTAGAACTGCCTATTTTAAAGTTTCATGTTTTTGCAAAACAGCATTTTACATAGCTTCTTTAAAATTGCCAATTTAAAATTTTACGTACTTAAATAAAATGATCTGCCTATATTTTTGCATGAAAGTATATTATACGCTTCTAGTATAAATAAAAAAAATGCACTGTGGTGGATCCTATTGCAGAAGTGCCGGACTTGAATTAGAGTTCACTGGGTTTGGGGTGGGTTTTAAGGTTCATTTGGGGTCTATTAGTTTATTACATCTTAAGACCAGTACCGCATTTTGTAGAGCTGCCTATTTTAAAGTTTCATGTTTTTGCAAAACAGACTTTTACAAAGCTTCTTTAACTGGTAAAATTGTCAATTTAAAATTTTACGTACTTAAATAAAATGATCTGCCCATATTTTTGCATGAAAGTATATTATAGGCTTTTAGTAAAAATAAAAAAATATGCACTGCGGTGGATCCTATTGCAGAAGTGTCGGACTTAAATTAGAGTTCACAGGGTTTGGGGTGGGTTTTAAAGTTCATTTGGAGTTTCGGTTACTTTGTTATTAACATCTTAATACCAGTACCACAATTTTTAGAACTGCCTATTTTAAAGTTTCATGTTTCTGCAAAACAGCCTTTTACATAGCTTCTTTAACTGGTAAAATTGTCGATTTAAAATGTTTGAATGATGCATGAATTTATGATGATGTATGAATGCATGAATTTATATAATAGACTTATAGTATAAATAAAAAATATGCACTGCGGTGGGGCTGGCCGGGATACTATTGCAGAAGGGCCGGACTTGCATGAGAGTTCACTGGGTTTTAAGGTTCATTTGGGGTTTCGGTTATTTGGTTTATTTTAACATCTTAACCCTCTAATGCATACTATAGCCATATGCCAACAAGTAACATAATCCGTTTTATAATATTAAAGTAGAACTCCCTCTCGACAAATCTGCGTTTTTTCATCTATTCTATTCCATTTTGAAGTAGTAAAAGTGTATTCAAAATTTAAGAGTGAAGTTATTAACTCTTGTGAAATTACGTCTTTGGCAGTATTCAAAGTATAATAATATTAGTACTAAATGCACATAAATTGTTTTGAAAAAATATTTATAGTTCAAGAGGGTTATTTTAAAATATATTTAGTAGTTTTCTTATCGTTCCTATCAAAATTGGAATTTTGTTAAAGGTTTTTGCCATATGGCAAAATTTTTTTAGAATTGAAATTATTTAAATTCCAATGCAGTTTTTTTTTTCAGTATTTTTCCCATTATGTATGAGTATAAAAGATATAAATATATTTTTTCGGGACACTCAGCCAAACTTTTTAAGTTACAGATTCCAAATTACAGGAGCACATTTCTATTGTACTAAAGGACTTGTTTCAAAAGCGATATTTTAATATTCGAAATCAAACTATTGTAATAAATCGAAACGTGACCCAATTTATCCATGGAAACATTGCGCATCATTGTTGTAGATTTAGATTTTATGGCATTTTCAATTTGAAATTTCCACGGAAACAAAAATCAAGTTTAAGAAAATTATCCATTACAAATGCGGACTTTTTGCTTCATAAAATAAGGGCTGGGTTTCATTCGGGCATCCAAACAAAAATAATGCATATATCAGCAGAGGGGATGGTGGGGTGTGCATAAGCTGATGGTGTACCACTGAGGAGGTAGGATCGATTGGCATGAACTAAAATTTTACATAATTATACAAGTTACCATTATTTAATGTACACCCGTGCAACGCCGGGTTAATCTTGCTATAAAAAAATTGAAGCACTTTTTTAAGAAACACAATTGGGCATCAAAATTTTTCGAAATCCAAACTGAGATCAAAGTTCACTTTTCAATTGAATTTTGAGGAATTTCTTGTACTAAATTTGAGACAAATGTATTATAAATTTTAAGATACGTTTCAGATATCTTTGAAATACAATCATTAGTTTTGATTAAAAGCAGTGGCTCAGTGGCTGAGAGGTTAAACGTGTCCACCTCGTAAGCCCAGGATCGCGGGTTCGAGCCCCGTCTGAATCGTCGGATTTTCCTAATGGGAAAATCTTGGACAAGCATGTCATATGATTATGCGGCATGTAAAAGATCCCTGGAGGGCCCATTTAGATAGGGTTCTCTCGGCAAAATTGAATCTCGGCATACTTTAACATGGTGCCACATAAAAATGGCTCTCAGTTCTGGAATATGTCGAGTCTGCAAAGGATTGACCGCCAATGTTGCAACCCCATTAGAGAAAAAAAATTAAAAGCAAAAAATTAGAAATAAAAAATTCATAAAGAACAAATTCACGTTGTTATAGGAATTCTTATGAATTTTAAAAAGAAACTTTGTCGAGATAGAAAGAAAATTTTATGTCTGATCCTGTAACTCATTACTGCCAGGTTTGTCTCCTTTCATAGACTGTAGCTCATTACGAAAGGTTTATTATTTCGTGTTTGTGAAAGTTTAGGGTTCAGTAGAGGTTTCACTTATTATAACAGTTCAAGTTCATTAAAAATCTCGTTTTAGTTCTCAAAATTTTTGGCATTTCAAGCTACTTTGTTTTCCGTTTGGGAGGGGGTAATTTAAAATTTTATAAAGTAAGCTTTGTATGTTTTTTAATAATTATTTTTTTAGTAATAAAAACAAAACATTTCAAAGTCAATTTTTAGGGTACAATCTCAAATTGGCTGCTGTTTTTCTCGACTGTTTTAATAACAATGTTACGAAACACAGAAAAAAGGGATTACATGAGATTGGTTGCGTAGAGTCTCATTACAGCTGGGCTTTCTCCCTTTGCAGGAATACTCTTCATTACAAAAGGTTTATTGCGTCACGTTTGGAAATTTAAGGTTCATTTGCAGTTTTAGTGAAAGTTATTTTTTGTCTTTCTTTTAGTTCTTCTAAGATTTCAAGCTTCATATGGTACTTCATTTGGTTTGGCATAAAATTCTTATAAGATATGTTTTCAGTGTTTTAATATCATCATTATAAACTTGCATAAAAAATGCAACTAGCTTAAACTAAAATCAAACACTCTGAAATTGCATTTTTTATTTTAATCATTATAAAACAAACCTTGAAACCAGATGCTATACTGATATTTAAATATATCATATATCCATCTGTTAAAAAGTCAAATAGTAAATGTATATAAAGAAAGTCGATAAAATGTTACTCGGTACAAGTATAAAATAATATATGGATCAATAAGCTCATAATCAATGAGCTAATAATTTTTTTAATAAAATCAATAACGTATTAAAAATTGAGTTACATTTCGGAAATTTTTGAAAAATATAATGAAGATTCTAAACAACATGTTGTCAATAATGAGTAGTATAGTCAATAAATAATAAAACCAAAGATAGGTTTCATAAAAATAAGTTTTTTTTTTATGACACATATGATTATTTAATCTTCCAGTTTATGACAATATCCTAAATGTTTTCATAAGCCTTTTCTCTTTTCAATACAAACCTTAATAAAACTATCGATTTTTCCCCAATCATTTCCACTAAAATCATCTTCGAAATGAACTACAGTAAACATAGTATCAACGAAAACTCAAACTAAAAAAATACAATTCTTCGAGTATCACAGCATAAGAAGTATTTTTGGAATCACTTAGCCTCGGAGCCAATAAAATGGGCCCAAGCGATTTTTTTTCTTCCGACTGACCAGGTTCTTATCTCGGCTGCCCATGTGACTCGTGACATTTTCGTCGTGAAATATAATTTTGGATCTTTTATGAGTAGACGACCATTAAATACTGGATCTAATACTGGGTAGGGCAGCAATATTTTTTTTTGCTTTGTGTGCAGGATGGATAAAACAGATTTATAGCTGACTTCAGAATTTATATAGCTGTAGCTTTAAGTAATCGGTTTTTGAAGCGGGAAAATGTAATTTATTTCACACGTCAATGTTAGAATAAAAAGTTAGTTGCATAATGATTTTAGTTTGTTTCAATTTGCGGTTAAGTTTATTTTCAGTTAAGTTGTTTTGAGTTTGCCACATTTTGCAACGAGTGATAGTTCAAATGAATTTTAAAATTGTTTTAAAGTTAAAATATATAATTTTCATTGTACTGTTAATACGCTTGTACATAAAAGTATTGGTATAATTGGAAAGCTATCAAAAATAAATGTCTAACAATTTTAAACAACATTCACTAATATGATAGTAACAATCAAACAAGAACACGAAAGCCTAATGCTCTATTTTTAGCATGAGGCTAAAATATATTTTAATATAAATGCTAAATTTACAAACGAAACAAGAATATATGATTACTTGCTTAAGGGGTTCCGATACCGAAAAATCTAAAAAAATCTATTTTTAAGGTAATATTCAAACCTTTCTTAACAATTATCAGAAAACAATTTTACGAAATTCCCATTACTTCCTTAGTTATGAATTTTTGAAAGTGACACGGCAATCAATTTTTATCCTGATCTTCCATGACCCAAAACTTTAAAAGCTCATACCTCTGTTGTTCGTTTTTGTAATTTGAGAACATTCAAAATGCTAAAGCTTTTTTAATATTATTCTTGGGTAAGAAAAATTACGTTTTTATTTTTATAAATATATACTAAATAGATGTATGCTTTTCTATTTTTATTTTTTTCAACCATATTTTTATACATGACCTTCAAAGTTGAAAATTCACATTTTACATGCTATTTTTTACGTCACATTTTTTTTTTTAAATTTTAGAAATTGTTTACTTAAATTTAAATCTGAATGCATACGTTTCTTTAAATAATATCAAAGATGTTATATTCAAATTTTTGTTTAAAAAAATATGCAGAAGAAAAACTTGTAGGGATTTAAAAAATTCTTAAAAATCATAAATTTCAACAGGTTGAGGAACTTTAAAATTAGCTACTAAAGGAATTTAATTAAAAACAAAATTAAGAGAATTTTTATATTTTTAAATATTCAATTGTTTTTCATTTGTGTTCTTAACAAGTGAAAAAAAAATTGAAAAGTCTACCTGTAAAATTAAAGAAAAGGTTTTCAAGGGTATCGGACCCCCTTAATATAACGCAGTTCCACAAACATATTTTAGTTCTTTAAGAAGAATTCATTAAAATATAAACATAGACACCAAAATATATAAGAGTTTCTAAGAGACTATTTCACCTACAAAAAAGTTGAAATTATGGCACAATTTCCCATGAGTCTAGATTCTCTTAAAACTAAGATTCCTTTTCTGTAAGAATTTATGAAACAACTTGCAGTTACCGTACAAAACCTGAATTTTTCATGCAATGTTTTTGGCATATTTTCTCAGAATAGTCCATCTCAAAACTTTTCGTTTGCACGTAATGCATCTAGACTGAAGTTACTGGCATGCATTCAACGAATATATTTTACTACGGAACTTTTTCAATATATCTTGTAATGTCTTCAAAGTAAAGTAAAACAACCATTTTCAATCTTTCTTTACAAAAAAAAATTCTTGAGTTCCTTTATTTTTTTTAACTGAGATGCACTGCAAAAAAATCATGTAAATTTACTGTTTTTGACCGTTAAAAATATTCTTAGTCAAATATTCATTATTATTTTTCGCACTGCGTTGTTGTGTATTAAATTAAGTTTTTTGAAAATTAAAATAACTTTACTGCATCCAACAGGTATATAACCTACTCGGAAGCTTTTGTGTGTTGGATACGATAAACATTACTCTATGGGTCCACATCAATGGCTGATTTATTAAATAATTTAATCAAATAGTTAATTAAATTTGTATAACGATCTATATTTTGTTAAATTATCCTTAAAAAAGGAATGTAGTACGTTCTTGAAATATTCGTTCGTATTTTTAAAACTACTTCTACGAGTAATTTAAAGGAATATCCTGTTCCGAACAAAATCCTACACGTACGTTCTTAATCTAAACATAAATTTCATACAAATGTATGATAAAAAGTTTTTTTTTTCAAAGAAATCTTTAAAAAAAATTATGTTTAATAGATACTTAGAGACACGCCCTAAACTCTAAAAATACACATTTTGTGTGCTATAAATGCAACAAAAAAGGCCAAATCACTTATTTGTAGATAACAGATTATTTTATCATTGTTTTTATTGCAAAATGCTTTTAAAATTAGCTACTAAAGGAACTTTTTGAAAAGTTAGAAAAAAAATCAATTAAAAAAAAAACTCTAATGTAGTATTGACTATCATTCAACTTCTTTTTTTATAGTAATAAATGACTGATGCCTGTAATCAAAGGCTGAAAACTGATATTTTGATCTTCTTCTATCGGACCAGATCAATTTCAGAAATAATTAATGCGTTAATTGTTTTTGGGAAGGTTTTAAAAAATGTTCCCTAATGTTGATGCCAGTTATCCTGATATACCTGAAGTTTTGTTAGCTTTGCAAGAAATACCGTAAATGATAGAAAAACAGTTTGGCTGTCTTATCCAAGAAAATTGTTTTCCCTGTATCATTAAACGGAGAATAACATACAACAAACATTTACAGTTGTTTTCTTAAAGTGTAGCCAGATAATAAGGTTAAATAGAGAGTATATGGAAAATGAGTAAAATTATTTTTATAAAGTATATTGAAAACATAAAAAATATTAAGAATATCGGTTATTTGGTCTCATATTAATAAGAAAAATTAAAATTGGAGTTTCTCTAACACTTTATAGAGCTAAATGTGAACTCTCCTCAACAAAAAAAAAAAACCTCAAGTGAAGGTAGGGAATTTAGATACAAATTCTTATTGATAGTAGTTTTTAATCTGATTAATACGCTCATTTCGATATAATCTAAAGTGCTAAATTAAAATCCTACAGAAAATAACTACTCCATATAGTATAATAGCGTGTTAACATCCTTACAACTTAGTAATCGTCTTAGCCTCAGCAACTTCTTAAACAACCAGAGTGAGCGGAAAAGATGGTATACCGCAGGAAAGTTATTTTTCCTGCCTATAGACTCCTTCTAAAGTAAAACGCGTTTTACAGATCACTAAATATGGTGATTCTAACTGCATATCTGATGTATGCATTGGAATAAACTTAAACAAATTGAAAATTATATACTTTTAGTTTCGTTCTAGGACGTATTAAAAGTATCAAAACTCTATAACTTAATTATATTGGCATATTATATAAAATTCTATTATAAACTAAAAAATTTCTAGTGTTTTTGTAGTGCTAGAGTTTATCTAGTGTTTTCTAGTTTTTACTAGTGTTTTTCTATTATAAGCTAGTATTTTTCTGATTAGATTGATAAATTTTGATATTTACTTCTACTTTTTGCACATTTATTTTATGCAATTTATTTATTTAATACAATTTATTTATTTAATGCAAATAAATTTGTTTAGCTTCCGATCAGTTTAATTTCCCAAGCATTTACTTATCCCTTATTTAAAATCATACTTCACAAAAACATAAAGCAAAACCCAAAAAATTATTACAAGTCACGAATGCTTACAAAATATGTAAAGTTACTTGAACAGTAAAAACAGAAATAGTTATTACGATCATTAATACTTGGAAAATTAACACAAAGTTGATTCAATAATGATAATTAATGAATTGGTTGTATTAATCAATCGTATTATGTATCAATTGTATTAGTGTATTATTATTAATCGTATTAATCAATTGTATAATCATTGTATTAATTTTAATACAATGTTAATTAAATACGTTATTACAATGAAAATTCAAACAAGTATCAATATTAATAATCTTTAGAGTGGAAAGTGCTCAAAAGTGGTTTAGATATTGTAATTCCATTACAAAACATACTTCAATTGCAAAATTAAGTTATTTTTACAAATCCATTTGAATATTTTAACATAAATCATTACTTTCAAACAAGCTAATCAAAATAGGTAACTCGGAAACATTAACTTTATTTAAGCATCTGAAGAAAGTACTTTATTTTAATGTACATACTAACATAATTGAATCGTGTTCCTAAGAATATTTAATTTTCTTAATAGCTTGACAAATACATTTAAAACAATTATTGTATCAGAATGCGTTATTTCTAACAGCACTTCAGCTTTTATGTAAGAGTTTTAGTGTTATGGTAAAGGTATCAAACATGGTTTTTCGTGCTCTTGTTTGATTGTTGTTATTATTAGCTGTTAATACATTTAAAAGTAGAGTTTATCCACTTATGTGAATTTTATATGATGCTCGGAATTCTGTTTTGTACAGGGTAAGCATATTGATTTTTCTAAACTTTACACAATATTTAAAATTTATTTCGGAAAAACATTTTTGTAGAAAGATACAGTTTTTATTTTGTTAATTTCCAGCTTAATTTCATAAAAATTGTTTAAGAAATAAAAACAATTAATTCGTGAATGAAATTATGTTTTCAAAGTATTAGGGGTTTCTTATCGCCACTTAAGAATTTAATCAATCGGTGATTAATCATAACTATTGTGTAAAAAACTGAATCTGAAACAATAACAGGTTTGCCATGGTATTCAATACCAAAATAGGTTGATTTGATCCCCACTTTCGGCATTGCATTTATAGACGTTTTAAATTAGTTACAAGCTATGAGTCTTTTCCATAAATCCTCGTGTAGCAAAAACAAAAGTGAACACTGTTAGTTTCAACCAAATCAATATTAATTTACACATAAATTTATTTGTAGACAATATCTGAATATACTTTATTATGTTTTACATAATTTTAATTTATTGACTGAATATCAATAAACTTTAATCAAAACATTTTTTCATCAAAAACAATTTTTCGTTCACTATGCTGAACAAATCACAAATGAACTGATACCTAGAATAAAATAACACCTTGAACTGTTAAACATCTGAAACATTCAAATCGAAACACCTCAAGCCTTCCCATTTTTGACATTCTTTTTTGAGATAACATTCGATACCCGCGATATTGAATGTTTTTTCCCGCCAAATGCTATCGGCAAAAACGGTATTTTTACGGCCCCTAATTGTGATTCCGGCGAGCGGCAGCGCCTTAACCCTCTTTACTATTGACAGCCCCATAAAAACAGAGCTTCAAGAAGGGGCTCTGCATCCCGAAGGCATCTCGCCAAGTCCGACAGCTTTTGAAGTTGAGCGCTGTTTTGGCGAATGAAGTTTTTATTTGTACAGTTTAAGTTTTCCGTTGAGTTTATTCAAAAGAATATTTATCGGAATAATGTACCTTTGACTAAAGTGTTTTGGGGTCTTGCATATTTTTATGATTAACTAAAATAAAAATTACAACCTCTTCCATTACATTTTTTTTTTTAAAAATCAATACTATGAATCTATAATTCCTATAGTTTCTATTAAGGTGTATTATAAGGAATATTTCAATAAAGTTAATTAACCATATTGCTAACCTTATAATAGGTTCAGAAGGAAATTTTACAAAATATAGAATATTTTCTTTTTCAATGTTCGTGCCAGGTTCTGAAAATTATATTTTTTTTCTTTCATAGTATTTAATTCATACTTGTAACAAAACAACTAACATTAAGTACATATAAATTAGAAACATTCTGACTTGTAACATGGCATTTTTTTCTAGCAAAGTCTTAAGAGAAATATGCATTTTTAAAAAATAATTTTCATCAACTTTCTTGGAAATATACCTTTTCTCCCGTTCATTCCTAAAAAGCTTTAAACTGAAATAGTTTTATAACCATTTATCATAAGCAATTGTTTTGATAAAACAATTTTTTGTATGTTTCATAAATAATTATTTAAAAAAAATTATTAACTATTAAATTTCTTTCTCTTGCATATTTTCACTTATTTAATCTATTTATTTTTTAATATTATACAGATAAAATAAATAATATTTTCTTTTTAGTTCTACATAAAAAAATTCTGAGCACACCTATTTTCTGGGCAACGTATTTACTTTCATTAGTTTCTTACTGAAAAAAGGAAGAATTTCTGAATGATGGAAAAAACTTTAAAATGTAACATTCACAATGGAAAGGATAGATTACTTGTAACATAAACTAGCTATACTACGCTCTAAATATTTTTTGTAATTAATCTGCAAATATGTTTTATAAGAAAAAAACAAATTGCAAAATGGTAATATAATTTTAATTTGTTAATTGTTGTTCCTGAAAAGTTTATCCCAGTTAAAAGGGTTCACTGGAGTTTATGGTTCATCAGTAATAGTAGCAAAAAAAAATGTTTCAAAATATAATATCATTTATATTTCAATTTCCAATTTAAAATATATTCATAGCTTAAGTAATTTGGTGTTGTTATAATTAAAAAAAAAGGTTGGAGTTATTTATCTTGGCTTAGGGCTTTACAAATTCTAAAAAAAGACCCATTTACGGCAATGCTTTTCTGTCTTCGCTTTCAAATGTGGGTCAACGTGCCAAGATTTTGATTTTGCCAATTTAAATTCAAAATTGATCCATCTTCTTCTTCACATTGTTCCATCTTATCTTCATAATAAAAACTTTTCCATGTCTGTTACAATCCAAAACACTTCTATATTTTTTCCCTTTAATCCACCACTATTTGTACCTGCTTTTCTGGAATATAATATTAATTCTACTGCGGCTAGACGAGATGGTCAATGAATTTGCTAGAATATTAATAACAGCCTTACTTAGGCCGGACGCTAATGATTGACAAAAACTCTTCGTCTTGTGCTTCTTGAATCCTTCCAAACGTCCCGATCCCAGACCGGGCTGGGGAGCCCAATGGGTTAAGGCGTTCGCATTACATGCTGTAGGTCCCAGGTTCGAGTCCTGGCATCGTCAAAATAACTCCCGAGATATAAACGGCCCATGCAACCAAATATGTCCAACGGATAATACCCCGTGTAGAGGGAGTACACGTTAAATATGCTCATAAGTCCCTACGCTGCATACATTGTCGCCCTTAATGGTATCGGGTGTCATCTCGTTACTTGAATGGGGTTCTAAATTGCGACATCCGTCGCAATCCTCTTGTAGCTCTACACTCCATGCCAACATAACTTGGGCAAAAAGGCAGAGGGAAAAGCGCTATTGGTCCATTAGTTGGAAACTCTTGTAAGGTTTATACTTACATACAAATTGATCTGAATGCAATTTAACAAGAATACACTTTTCATTCTGATAAAATTGTTAAATTTTCTCAAATAATATTCAAACCTGTTAGACCTTAAACGAAATTTGTGCTTTCTATATGGATTCACAAATAATTTATGGAACTTTTTACATACGCGAAAGGATCTTCTCCATAGCGTATTTCTATTTACCCACGTTAGTTTGGCAAGGAGTGTAGTGCGACGATAATTCAAACTAATCTAACGAAAACTCTCCACCGCATGCTTCTTAAAATCTTCCAAAATATCCCCAAACCACACCATTTCCTCTCCATCCTCCCCTAATCCCTTTGGCGGCCCTCTTGGCGCCATCCCATCCCCGCCAACAACCGAGAGGACCAGGCCGATCCCTCCTCCCCGGCATCAGTGCTCTCCCCGGCTTCAGCGGAAGCACCTCCAGAAGCAGTCGCCGACCAAGGGGGGGATGCAGCGGAGATCCGGGATCCCCCGGAAACGACCCCGGCTCCGGCCGGGCCTCAGCTAGGAACCGCGCAGACGACCTTTCATCATTTCGAAGCTCCACTTGGTCGAGAAGTGGGGGGTCACCCCCGTTCTCCGACCCCGCCGGCCCCCCCTTCTGCTGCCGCCCCCGCCCCCTCTGCGGAGGGCGAGCTCGGGGGGGTGGGAGGACAAGTCGCCGCACTCGCCCATATCATCCAGGTCCGGGAATAGTCGCCCTTATTTCTGTGCCTCTCAATGTAGTGTTTATACATAAGGAGTAGATTAGAAAATCTATTTTGTTTCTGTGTTGTGAGAAAGGTTAAGTTGTGGAGTAGTAAATAGGAAGTGAAGACGCCCAAAATATTGTACAAAATCTTTTTATATGGACATGGTTAAATAGAAATTAAAATTCGCAGTCTGGGATAACTTGCCCTTATTTATGTGTAGTGGTGTTTGTAAATAAGGAGTTAAAGATAGAAATTGAAAATCTATTCATATTTTTGTGTTGATAGAAAGGTTAAGTCATCTAAGTTTTAAAAAAATAATATCCTACTTATGATATATCGATGTTATTATTATGGAAAGTGATTAAATAATTGGTTATAAATAAATTATATAAATTAAATGAAGCATTCGACCATATCATCCAGGTCCGCGAATAGTCGCCCTTATTTCTGTGCCTCTCAATGTAGTGTTTAGATACATAAGGAGTAAAACTAGAATTTGAAAATCTTTTTATATTATTGTGTAGAGAGAAAGGTTAAGTTGTGGTGAAGTGAAGCTGTGCAAAATCTTTTTGTGTTAACATGGTACAAATATAAATTAAAGTTCGCAGGTCCGAGAATTCTCACCCTTATTTATATGAAGTGGTGTTTGTAAATAAGGAGTTAAAGATAGAATTAGAAAATCTATTTATGTTTCTGTGTTGTGAGAAAGGTTAAGTTGTGGAGTAGTAAATAGGAAGTGAAGCTGTGCAAAATATTGTACGAAATATTTTTATATGGACATGGTTAAATAGAAATTAAAATTCGCAGTCCGGGAAAACTCGCCCTTATTTATGTGTAGTGGTGTTTGTAAATAAGGTGTTAAATATAGAAATTGGAAAATCTATTCTTATTTTTGTGTTGTGAGGAAGGTTAAGACATCTAAGATTAAAAAAAATTATCTTAGAAAATCTATTTATGTTTCTGTGTTGTGAGAAAGGTTAAGTTGTGGAGTAGTAAATAGGAAGTGAAGCTGCACCATCTTTTTGTATGGACATGGTTAGATATAAATTAAAGTTCACAGGTCCGAGAAAACTCACCCTTTTTTATATGTAGTGGTGTTTGTAAATAAGGAGTTAAAGAAAAAAATAGAAAATCTATTCATATTTTTGTGTTGTGAGGAAGGTTAAGTGTTAAGTCATCTGGGCTACAAATTTTCCTACTTATGATATTTCGATGTTATTTTTATGGAATATGATTAAATGATAGGTTTGCTTATCCAGGTCCGAAAACACTCTTCCTTATCTCTGTGTCGTGATGTTTGTAAATATGGAGTGAAACTGGAAACAGAATACCAATTTTTGTATTGAGAAAAGTTAAGTCGTGGATAAAAATTGGGGAGTGAATTTACAAATTCTGCTTTTTTTTATGTTTGGATGATAAATTTGCATAGAAATTATTAAATGATAGGTTTGAGTACCCCTGCACGGGTACGAGAGTAGTCGCCCTTATCTTTGTATCATGGTGTTTGTAAATAAGGAGTAAACCTTGAAATAAAAAATCTATTTTTGTATTAAAAAAATAAGAAGTCATCTAGTTTGGGAGGGGATCAGCAAAATCTATAATATGCTACATAATTTTGTGTGGAAACGATATAACAATTGGTTTGCGTACCTATATCCAGGTCCCAGAATACTCCTCATCTTTTTGTATTCAAGCATTATGTTTATAAATAAGGAGCAAAGCTAGAAATAGAAATCTTATTTTTGTGTTGAAAAGGTTAAGTCATCTAGTTCTAGTTTGGGACTGAATCTACAAATCTTCTAGTTTTGATATTTTTGTATGGATATGATTAATTGATAAGATCCCTTTCCCATAAGCAGATTTGAGAAAACTTGCTTTTATCTTTGTACCGTTGTGTTTTGTAAATAAGGAGTAAAGCTATAAATTAGAAATCTATTTTTATATTTGTGTTGTGAGAATGGATAAGTCATGGAGTAGTAATTGGGGAGTGAAACTACAAGATCTTCTTGGTTTTGATATTTCTCTATGGACTTATATGTTTTGTACATAAGAATTAAATGCTAAGTTCGCATACAAATATCCAGGTCTGGGAGCACTGCCCTTTATCTTTGAGCCGTGATGTTTGTAAATAACAGTCGTGGAGTACTTATTAGGGAGTGAAGCTACAAAATGTCATGTGTTTGATGATATTTTGTGTAGAAATGATAAAATTGTAGATTCACGTATACACATATCTGAGAACTCTCCCTTAATATTTCCTCGTATTTTCGTGTTGGAATAGTTAATGATAGATTGGGATAAAAACTACAAAATCAATAGTTTTGGTGCTCTTTTTGTGTGAAAATGATTAAGTGGAAGGTTTGTAAAGGGGATGAAATATTTTAAATGTAATTGATTGTAAAACATCAAAATCTCCTGCTCTTGTGTTCAATTGGTTACGTAAAAGGCACACTTACTCCTGCATATCGAGAACCGAGAAAACTATCTATTATCTTTTTGTCTCCAACGTGATGTTTGTAAATGAATAGTGAAGATATAAATAGAAAATATATTTTTGTTTGGAATAAGGTTCAGTCATGAAGTAGTAATTGGAAAGTGAAGCTACAAATTCTCCTTATGATAATTTAAATGGTAGTTATTTTTGTCTTTTAACATAATGTTTGTAAATAAGGAGTAAATCTATAAATACACTCTTAAAACAAAAGAGTGAATTCCACTCCAGTTGGAAAAGTGCATTTTCGACCCTGGAAAGGAGTGAATATTAGCTCAGACTGAGTTAAAATCACTCGTTTGGCATGATCCTGTCGGAGGTTTAACACACAAAGGATCCACTCCAAAAGGAGAAGTGCATTTTCCAGACTGTAGGAGTGAAAATCAATCAGACTGAGTTAAAATCGCTCGTTCGTTTTAAGAGTGTAGAAAATCTGGTTTGTAGTGAAAAAAGTTAAGTCATGGAGTAAATTGGAAAGTAAATCTACAATATATCCTAGTTTTTATGTTTAAATGCTATTTGTGTCTGGGCATAATTAAATAATAGATTCGCTTGCCCATACCCAGGTTCGAGAATGATCTTTTTTATCATATCGTGTCCAAAAATTATCTCTCCTATCTTTTTGTCTTCCCACGATATGTTTTTAACTAAGGAGTGAAGTTAGAAATAGAAAATCTCCTATTTTGGTGTTGATATGCCAAAAATGTTAACGCGAAAATACAAATTCTCATTTTTGGTGATACTTTTGTGTTGAAATGTGTCGCAATTCCGAAGGGGTGTTTATGGCAATTAAATAAGAAATAGTTCAACAAAATAAAGCAAAGGTAACAAATGATAAATTTCTAAATGAAGAGGTTTCTAAATTTAGGTTTGTAAATGGTATGTAGAGTTGCGAAAATAATCTTGTTGTAAAAGTATTTATTGAAAACTAAAAAATATCTGTTCGAGCCAATTTTAAAAAAATGGAATTATAGAGCCCTGTAAGCCAGCTACATTTATCATATTAAAAAACACATTTGTAAAAATATTTAATACAGCCGGAATAATTTAAAAATATTTGCAAAAATATTTAATACGGTCGGGATAATGTCACGAAGGACATTTTTTCCATTGAATTTACACAGATCACTCCGGTTTGGATATCTGCTCCAATTCCCCCTTAACGGGAGGGGGATCAACTTCCCCCATTTCCTTACTGGTTTTACCTTTCGTGATCATCATCATCCACTCTTCTTTATCTTATTTATATCTTTTTTTCGTATTTATATCGTGGCTGAAAAACAGTTTTTTCATCTCAAACCTAAAGTTTTACAAAATATTATATTTTATACCATACTTTTTTATTAAATAAAAGAACTGTAAAATCAATAAAAATTATTTTATGTGCCATAAAAGATACGAAATAGTCGCTTTCCTTGGGAAAATGATTACCTTTTCCTTACAAAAAATCTTTTGTTAGATTTTATTTTAACTCGTTTTTACTTTCTCGATAAGTATTTTTTACTACATAAAAACATGTGATCGTGGTGTTGTTTTAAGGAATAATCGATTAGCCTGGATAAAATGAAATTTGATAAAACAAGTTGTGGTATTAATTAGCTCTTAGGATTCCTATATTTGAATCTACAAAATTATTTGAATGCACTTTGTTGTCCCAGAATCAAATATTTTTGAAACGCTTAACCCTTTCAGTTCCAATAACAATTTGGCATCATTTTAGATTTTTTTTCAGATCGTCCATAGCCATTTATGATATCAAAAAGCACATCATTCGATTCTTCAAACTTTCTTTCTATTCGAAAATATTTTTTATTGATACCAATAGATGTCAGTCCTATTATTTTTTAAAATCATGGTCAGAAACATGATGGTGCCAAATGGCATCACTGGGGCTGAAAGGGTTAAACCACCGTGGATTTATTGCAAGTTTCCCCATTACCATGAAATTTTTACGGATTTTCAAAGCAAATCAACAACCAGTTTAAAACCGTAAATTTGATGGGATATGTTTGAAGTGTCTATAACGGTTTCATTGGGTGACATCCAGGTTTAATTTAAGATAGGTGAAAACTTCGTTACTTTAACGCGATTCAAAACCACCTGGTAGATTAACCCTGTGATGCATAATTTTTTTTTCATCCCGAAAAAATATATTTGTATCTTTAATACTCATACATTATGGAAAAAATACTGAAAAAAATTAACTGCATTGAAAGGTAAATAATTGTAATTTTTTTACATTTTTGCCATATGGCAAAAACCAACTGCCATTTGGCAACAAATTGCATTAGAGAATAAGAGCTTGTAATTAGATATCTGGAAGCTTTGCATTTCCAGTGCAGACCATCAACTCATGAACCGTTTATCTTTCACGCATTCTCTACCAGATCACTTAAGCTTCGCCTCTTTCAAATACCAATTTAACTCCAAACTTAACTTTATCCAAGGAATCGTCAATAAAATTTTTTAAGTTCAAAAAAATTACTAGTGATTATTGATGTTGGCCTATTTCAAGTGCAAAAAATATAACGAGTTGTATGGAGTGTCGAGAAAAGTGGTATTCATTTATTTGCTTCTAATATAGAATAATAACTTAAGAGAGGACGTTATAAGGGGCCAAAGGGTGTTTTTATCCATTTCAATACCAAAGCCAATCAATACTAAACCGACTTCCCCAAGATAATTACCCCATCTCGAAAGCTAGTTAGGGTATTTGTGCTAACTGCCACAGAATCAAAAAAGTTATGTAACTAATGTATCGGAATAGCTTTAAATCTTAGAGCATTGAGCTATCTTTTTAATAATATATAATGTCTTGCCTGTCCGTAAACAGTTCCCATGGCCTAAAGGCGTGTTATTAATTCTTTTCTAAGAAAAATTGGAAAGTCAACACATTCTTTTAACTTCCTGGTCCACTTCTATTGAAAATAGCAGCACCGTCTCATTAAACCTCAGCATGTATAGATCTGCTTTTTGGTGCTTCGCCGTCGGCTTCATGTGGATTTTACAAAGGCTTTCCCAAAAACTTGTAACTTCGTGACACCCTGTATATAAAGCCATTTTCTTGTAAACTTTCTTGCTTTGAGATTTATCTCACCTTATAGGTGTACATGAGGCCTTAATCGTTGAAACCCAGTCCCTCCGGTTCAGTGAGGCCTTCCTGTACTTGGCCATCTTAGCCAACCAATATTGTCTTTTCCTCTCGAGATACTTCATCGCCATGTCAGCCACTCTTCTTTTTTTCGTCAAGAGACATGTTAGAGCTATCCGTTCGTTATGATCGGGGTTCTTTTCAGTACATGGACAATGACACCTTTTTTTCATTATGTCATTTGCCATGGGTTGTCTGATGTATAGATTATGGTTCGAAATTTTTTCAAATTAATAAATTTTTAGGATCTTTCTCAAGCAATTAGTATGAATTGTGTTTATTTTATTTTCCTGTTGATTAAACTTACACTGAAAAAAAATACTGTAAACATACAGAAAAATTTTTAGTAATGTTACAGAAATAACCAATTTTACAAAAAAGTTTTTGTAATTCTGAACAAAAAATCTTCATTTCTGCAGTTACAAAAAAAATTCTAGTATTCGCAAGTTTTTCCAACCAATCACGTTCTTCTACATGAAGTTGCGCGCGCATCGCCACTAAAGTTTGGCCTCGATCGTGATTCAATCGTCTAATCCCCATTTTAAATTTATAACTTAGTTGATTGTTTCAACGTAATTTCACTTCTCATTTTCTGGCAATCTGTGTACCGAAATAGCACAGTTGGGAGAGCGTTAGACTGAACATCTAAAGGTTCCTGGTTCGATCCCGGGTTTCGCCAGTCTGCTATTCCTCTGTAGTGTAGTGGTCAGCACTACTGACCCCTATCTCCCGCCTACTGAGTGGTCAGCACTACTGACCACTCAGTAGGCGGGAGATAGGGGTTCGATTCCACTCCAGGATAGCAGACATTTTGTTTTTCTTTGCAATTGCACGGAAAATGTGAAATCCATAAAATTTTCTTGTATAGTTACCTAAACATTACTTGTGTTGCATATATAAAATAGTCCTGTTAATCTACATGATATATACATGTAATGCTAACAAAAATATATTATGTGTTTTTACAGCATTATTTTTGGTAATTATTGACTAGAAATTTTCTAGGAAAAGTTTTTTACAAAAAAATATTTTGTAATTGTTACAGATTTTTTTTTCACAGTGTACTTCCTCGATCTCTAACATGCATTCTTCGTTTAATTGCAGGTCCCTGCCGAAGCTGCACGGCGGCGTTGAGGATGGGAGCGGCCCTCAGGACGGTGGGGGAGGCGGGGGAGGGGGCGGGGCCCTCTTGTCGGTGCCCCCCTTGTGCAACTTCGAGCCCATCCCTCACGACCACGACTACTGCGAGCGGGTGGTGATCAACGTGAGCGGGCTTCGGTTCGAGACGCAGCTGCGGACGCTGAGCCAGTTCCCGGACACGCTGCTGGGGGACCCGGGTCGGCGGATCCGCTACTTCGACCCGCTGCGCAATGAGTACTTCTTCGACCGGAACCGGCCCTCCTTCGACGCCATCCTCTACTACTACCAGAGCGGGGGCCGGCTGCGGAGGCCGGTAAGCAACACCACTATCCTATACCACTCTCCTACACTCTAAAAAATGAATGCTCAAAAACGACGAAATTTTCCTCAATTTTGACGATTCGTTTACTGGCAAATGCTCCGAGTTTTCGTTTCCTCAAAGTGAGGAAATTTGAATCGTCATTTTTTATGAGGATTTGAATGTCGTCTAATCTAAAGAAATATTTCGTCATTTTTGAGCATGTGAGAACAACAATGAGATTCAGTTTCCTCAAAATCAAGATACAGAATCGTCAAATCACGATCGTAAAAGTGAGGATTCGCGTTTACTCAAAAGTTACGCTATAGTTTGACGAAACAATCCTCAAAATTAACGAAATGAGGCTTGAGAATTCATGAATCGTCAAAAATGAAAGTGTTATTTCTGAGAGTGAAATATACAATTTCTAGCCAGAATGTAAGCTTCGAAAAGACTCTCTTCCCCCATCCCTTCACTGGGTCTTCTAGGAAAAAGAGGGGAACATCGCTTATCTACACTCTTAAAACAGAAGAGTGAAATCCACTCCTGTTGGAGAAGTGCATTTTCGACACTGGAAAGGAATGATTATCTCAGACTGAGTTAAAATCACTCGTTTGAAGTGATCCTGTCGGAGGTTTAACACACAAAGGATCCACTCCAAAAGGAGAAGTGCATTTTCCAGACTGGAGGAGTGAAAATTAATCAGACTGAGTTAAAATCGCTCGTTTGTTTTAAGAGTGTAGTAGACCAATTTCGATTTGTCGACCAATAACGTCGTACCTTAAGATGACGTCGCATCTTGACTCATCTTATCTTAAAAATTTATTCAAATACAAGATCTAGTCACGAATGATCGTTGGTTAAAACCACAGAATTGGTCTACTAATATGACGTCAAGCATTTAGTTCACCGGCCTTCTAATATAGCTGGTATTGCCCCAACACCACTCTCTTAATATACCATTTCTAGCCAGAATGTAAGCTTCGAAAAGACTCTCTTCCCCCATCCCTTCACTGGGTCTTCTAGGAAAAGAGGGGAACATCGCTTATCTAATCCTAGCACGCTTGAGGTTTACAATCAAAACAGTTAGTATTTCCCCACGTAGGGTGGGGAAAAAACCGAAACAGCTATAAATCACCCCATTTCCAAGAAGCCCGCACTCGTGGATGGGGGTGGAAATGCTTTCCATGCTTACATACTAAATAGACCTACTATAATCGTCGTCACCCGCACAACACTATTCTGCCGTGGACAGGCAAACTGCGGAATCTGGATCAGTGAATTGAACTATTGCTGTAAGAACTCAATAACTTTTTTCCTATACAAGAAAGCATTCTAAATGACTGATTCTTTTAGAGTAAAAATGGTCTAATTTATTGTTGTGGTTACAGCAGTTTACCTGCCCACAACAGAACAGTTCGACCGTGGGCAGGTAAACTGCAGCATTGGACCATAACCTACAACCATGTATTGAACCATTTTTGCCCTGAAATACTTTTTAAAAAAAGCATACTTTATTGCAGACTAAGTTTTTGAGTGCTTACAGCAATGGTCCAAGTCATTGGTCTAGAAACGGCAGCTTATCTGCTCAGTTCTGCTTTGAGCATGCAACGTGCGGTAACTACAACCGTGCATGTTAAGGAAGGGGAAGAACCAGAAAGACTTGTCAAAGACTATTTTCATATAGAAAAGAAAAGGTTAAGCTACCATGAGATAAATATCTGAGAGTCTTTAGGATGACAAGCATGTATATGACATGCATTGGACCATTTTTACACTGAATTAATCAAGAATAAGATAACTTTCTTATAGTCTAGTTTTTGAGTGCTCAGAATAATGATAGAAGTATTATTCTAGATACTACAGTTTACCTGACCACAATTGAATAATTCTGCCGGGGGCAAGAAAACTGTAGTTTCTAGACCAATGAGTGTTACAATCATTAATAATTTAAAGCTATAAGAAAGTATCATGAAAAACCGGTTATTCCGAAGCAAAAATGTTGCATTTCATAACAGTGGTTACGGCAGTTTACCTGCCTCACGGCCGAGTTCCCACTTAAAGGTGGGAGCATACAGAGAGACTTGGTACGGGGACTTTCCTCAGGAAGTATTTTTTTCCATACTCTTGATTGTAGTGTGGTTTGAACATATAACCTGTAAGTGCCGCTCACTACATTAGATAAATCGAAAAAGGGAAAAATTTCCTATAAATCCACAGACCCAGTTTCGTGCATGCCCATATTAATCGATATAAGTCCAAAAACATTCCGAAATGTGCCTGAACACCATAAAATGTAAATGCATTTAACTATAAAAGGCTTCAGAGCCTTAGAAAATCAGCCCGACGCCTGATGGCAAGAGATAGGCACAGGCATATTACGGTATCAGGCGAAAAAATCTCCACCTAGACCGGAAAAGGAACCTTCAAATAACACATTAAGCATTTATGCGGGCTCAAAGTTAAACAATCGATTACTTCATTTGGCATACCTGTTTTTTGCATGTCAGCATGTCTGGCATGTCATCTTTGGCTTGGCTGCATGTCTATTACTTCCATGACAGACAATTTTAATTTTACCTATTCTGTACTTTGAGGCACAAGAAAAAGGGTAAAAATTTTGAAAAACACACATTGTGTACCCTAAGCATGACTACTCAAATCGAAGCATTCGCCAGACTTGAAAAGTTTTTACGCAGTGAATATTGAACTTCAGCTGATCTAGCTCCTTAGATTAATTTCCTCTTCAGGGATTTTTTACCATTGTTACAACTCGTTTCTATCAGCCATCTTGATAATCTATTACTATCATAGGTAAAGTTAGCATTTAGTACAAGGTGTCACTTTTCAAAAGGTCCAATCCAAACCACAGAGAGAAGATCAAGATTTTCACTTAATACTTCACTTTAAGTTCTTTTTTTGTTTAAAGTGTCCCATCCAGTAGTAGTAGCAGTATAAAAACAGCATAAGTCTAATGTCCCCCCTTTAAATGTGCCTCACCCAGTAGTAGTAACAGTATGAAACAAATAATAATGAGTTACTTTGCTTATAGGTAAACGTGCCCCTGGACGTCTTCGCCGAGGAGATCAAGTTCTACGAGCTGGGAGAGATGGCCTTCAACAAGTTCCGCGAGGACGAGGGGTTCATCAAAGAGGAGGAGAGACCCTTGCCCAAGCACGAGCTGAAGCGCAAGCTCTGGCTTCTGTTCGAGTACCCCGAGAGCTCGCAAGGAGCCCGGGTGATCGCCATCGTCTCCGTGGTGGTGATCCTGCTGTCGATCTTCATCTTCTGCCTGGAGACGCTTCCTGAGTTTAAGCACTACCGCCTCTACAACACCACCAGCAACATGACCCGAGTGGTCGAGGACGAAGTACCGAGAACAACAGACCCTTTTTTCGTGATAGAGACGTGTTGCATCATCTGGTTCACGTTTGAGCTGCTGGTCCGCTTCCTGGCCTGCCCCTCGAAAGTGGCCTTCTGCAGAGACGCCATGAACTCCATCGACCTGATGGCCATCATACCTTACTTCATCACGCTGGCCACGGTGGTGAGCGGGCAGCGGCCGCAGGAAAGGCCCGTTAACGAGCGGGGCAACAACCAGGCCATGTCGCTGGCCATCCTCCGCGTGATCCGGCTGGTGCGCGTCTTCCGCATCTTCAAACTGTCCAGACACTCCAAAGGACTACAGATACTCGGTATACCAAAACCCCCTATCCATCCATCAATACAACTTCTTATAGTCTGCGTACTTTCTTCAACCAAAGTCACTTCTCCTTCGCTGCCCTCTTATGTCCATCATATTATTATTTTACGCCTGTGACATATAAACCATATACAGGGTGGTTATAAAATAACGCTCGCTATTCGGAGTGGTCTGTAGCTTGAATCAATAATCCAAATGCATCAAAAATTTAAACACTTACTAATTAAGAAGGGGGGAAAAGAATGGAATCATAAAAAAGAAACTTTTCTCTTGACCAAGGTTCTAAATTACGAGGCATAGCCAATTATGGTTTATTACGGCCAACACATCCAACTACGCCTCGTAATTTAGAACCCTGGTCAAGTGACGAGTTTGTTTTTTATGATTCCATTCTTTTTCCCCCTTCTTGATTAGTAAGTGTCTCAAAGTTTTTTGCATTTGGATTATTCATTAAAGCTACAGACCACTCCGAATAGCGAGCGTTATTATCTAACCACCCTGTAGTTAATAGCCACCTAACATAACTTCCAACAATGAGCAAAGGCTCTTTAGTTGTGATTCCACTCTAAAGTAAATCATATAATCTGACGCACAAGCCAAAATGAGTTTCAAGTTACTTCTTTCCAAAATGCCGTCCACTGTCTGTCCTGTTATATACTTTTCTTTTAATCGCGTTCAATTCCACACGAGCTTATGGCAACGTAATATATGATTTTTATGGTATTTCTACATTATTTTAACGGGGGAAAATGCAATAAGTCTGACCCAGAAGTGACTGAAGAAAGTACGCAGACTATGAAGTTCAAACTAATTACCATGTTCGGGTTGCCGAGTTTTTGCTTTTTACGAAAGTTTTTTCAGAAGTACTACGTTCAAAAAGTTCCAGAATTCATTTTATTACCGATTCCTAAAAGTGATTATTAAGTGTTGTCTTCGGAATACTAACGTAAAGTGACAGAAATGTGAATGAAGATTGAAATTCATATTTTACCATATCCTCCAGTGACCTCGTTGCTTCTTAGCAAAAGTCGTAAGTGTTCCATCACAACAAAGAGCCGGAAAACAGGCTGGTATAAAATTTATCTGCTTAAATACCACATTTTGATACATTTTTTTTTATTATTTTCGTAACCATATCACGTTCTATACATCTAGCTGGTGGTGTTTTAGTACACTTAAATTAGCTAAAACGGGCAGAGCTTGCGAAAACTGGAAATTCGTTGTAAAGACTTTCTTTTATATTTTATGTTATGTTTTAAAAGTTTAAGTACTGTTAAAAAAATTATAAATTTTTATAAGCCTCGTTAAAAACTCTATTCATTTGAGAATATTTTATCATTTGTTTGTATAGTCTACTTGCAATTGGTTAATTATGGTCACACAACACTTTAAAAAAAAAGTATTCTCTCATTTTCTCGAAGTATGTAACAGTCCAGGCAAATTAGGGTTTAACCTTGCAAAAAATTCCTGTATAGCTGAAAATTCGAATATCTGTTCTATTCGATGAGCTCAGGGGCTGCTTTAAAACTTACTAAAAGGTTCTTAAAATCCCATTCGTGCCTTTTTTATTAGAAAGGTTTTACGGGGCCAATACTTATGGTTTTTTTTTATTTGGTTTGAAAATTAAATTGGGACTTTTAGTAAGTTATTTAAAATATTAAATGGGATATCTATGTCACGAATTCAATGTATCCAGATCGTTAAATCACTTTGTGAACTTCACCCAAATCAAACACCTTTTATAGGGCACCCAAGTGATGAAATTTTTTCGAACTTTTATTGCTTTTTCAAGGTCATCAATAAATATGTGTACATTAATTTTCAGTTTTTCACCAGGTTTTTATTTTAAAACACAATTTGGAGCATGTTGGACCTCTTTAACTCCTATAACGGATGATGGACTGAAAGGAATGTTCAGGGCTTTTCTATGTTATTTAACGTATCAAATAGAATGGGTTGCACTGAATTCCAATTTCATGTTACCAACCCCAGAGCATTTTCCCCTTGGGGCATTCTACCCCTTTAAAAACCTTTTCGCAGAGAAAATTTGACGTTTAAAACTATATTTAGGACATAGATACGTATGTGCACCAATTTTCAGCTTTGTGACAAGTTTTTAAATTTAAAATCGCTAGTGGGTGTTAATCTTTTAAAACCCCTCAAAAAATGCAAAAAGGGTTGTAAAATTGCATTTTGATGGACTTTTTGTGTGTTATTCAACAAATCTAGCAGGTATGGGCAATTCTACCATAATTTTCAATTTCAGGTATAAAAAACTTGTGAAATTTATTTTTCAAAATCACTTTAAATATCTGTAAAACGGTTAATAAGGGTTCTAGAATTATAAAAAAAAGTTCATCAAATCTCATTTGAATTTTCAAAAAATAGGGATGGCAGTTTAAAAAAAACGGCATCAAAGAAACCAGTTTAAACCGGTCATATGAAAATAATTAATTTTCAATTAAACCGAAGTCAGGCACAAACCGGTTATTCTTCAAACAAGTTCCGGTTTTCCATCCCTAGACCATTGAGATGGTAAGGAACGGAACAGTAAGGAAATTCACGATGTTTTTCGGGTTTTTTGGGGTTGAAACTAGTTCCAGTTTAATAAAAATTTATTTTTCTACTCCTCATGTTCCACTTAAACATATTTACAGAACAAAAAATTTAACTTGTGGGCTTATTAGTGAAGTATAGCAAAAAATGCGGCAACTAATTGAACTGTGAGTTTTCTGCAATGCAGTTTTCATGATTGAAGAATCACTGTAGCTCCATCCAGTGCATTTTCTTCACTTTATCAATAAGGTCAGTAAATGTACCAAAATCCAGGGACATAGTTAGGAGAAGAGAAATACACATTATAAATATTAAAAGCCAAATTTTATGGAAATATTTTGTTAAGATATAGTATTATTTCAATTTAAAAACCAAATTGATATAATTTTTAGCTTAAAAATTTGTTAGTTTCAGCACTAAACTAAAAATTTGACGTTCGGGACAGTAGATGGTAAGGAATTTTCTGCATTGTTTTGTGTCCTAACAATTTTTTGGAGTTTCTTTACTTTGAAATTCCGTTTTGAAATTATATAAGGACCAGTCTGCTAGTACAATGTGAAAAAATTGAAGAGAAATGTTATATTTTTCAAAAGTTATATATGCCCAAGGGACATAAAATTAAAAATTATGGTAGAATTGCCCGTATGCCAATATTCAGCTTTATGCTGAATTTTGGCAATGGTTTTTCTTTTTCTTGCCTAACTTGCCTAGACTAGTAAGTAGTATTTTACATTATGGCAAATGGACACACATACGCGTTACCCATACCAATTTCATCCTTTTTTGCATTAGAAAGTAACCTTGATTCCTTTATAGTTATATATAAATCTTGTATAACAATTAGTTGTTTCAACTAAGTTATTATTTGTTTGTTGTTTGAGAGATTTTCCCCCTTGAACACAGATTCTATGTTTGTTAACGTAGCAGTATTATTTTTTGAAAAATTATATTTAAAATTAGTAAACTACTAAGTAAATATTAAAAGAGGAAGACGTATATTTAGATTCGTAGCCAACTATTCAAAAATACATTGGATTGTTTTAATTTATGCACTTTGCCTATTATCAAGGCATTAATTACCTCACGATAGCATTTTAACTTAATGGTGATTCTAAAAAAACATTCATATAACATTTACAATACGGATTCATTTAAAATTTACAATGTTGGCTTATGTTAATAGTATTATTATATGTAGCATTTTGTTGGTCTGAGTTAAAATTTTCATTGCCCAGGTCCACTCAGTATGCAAAATTCATTTTTATTCAGATTAAATTGCTTAAAATAGTAAAAGGATAAAAATTCATAAAGGGATCTGTAGCCAAGAGAGTTCAGCCTTTAATATGAATAACCAAATCGTTATACAAAAATGGATCCAAATAGCAATGATAAGATATTAATAAGCAATCGGAACATTTTATCTGTACAAAACTTTTAGCACGATAATAAAAATAATTAATTATACATTCTTAACTTAGGATTAACCCTTCTCACACATTTACATTCTCCTTAACCCTATATAAAGAGAGTTTTGTCTATAATATCCCTTAAAATTAAATTTAGTACCTTTAATATAATGTTTTTAAAAAATAAAGAAAATACAGATGACAGAAAGTACTGAAATAAAATACGTTTTTAAACCCGAAAATTATAATTACTTTCTGCATTCGTTAGGGTTGTTTTTTTATGTTTCGAACTATATTAAAACAGGCATTTTCTATAGGCAAGTAGTCCATTCGGTACACCTTCGTAAGTACTTGTTTAACCCTTTCAGTCCCAGTGATGCCATTTGGCATCATCACCTTCAATATTTTTTTCAAAATTTTTATGTCCCGTTATGACATCCAAACACACATAATTCGATTCTTCATCCTTTGTTCTATCAGAAAATATTTTACATTAATCTCAATAGAAGTCAGAACTACTATTTTTTTTATTTAGAAAATGGTCAACAAGCATTTCTCCTGATTTTTGATAAGTTCACTTCAGTTCCACATACTTAAAACACGATTTAAACTATTTCGGTTTAAATAATTACTAATTTTTTTTAATAATGTGGTCAGATACCTTAAAATATATAACTCGAAGTGTTTTTTATCTAATATATATTTTTTTATTTTGTTGTTTTCCACAGTTAAAAAATTTTGGCATTGTTTCAAAGACCACATAAAAAAAAATTTTGAATTTTTTTTTCTTATGGCATTCGTATATTTGACCTAAAATAAGCTTATTTTGTGAATATCAGATGTTTCTGTAGTGTAGTAAATTTTTGGGACTGAAAGGGTTAAGGTCTATGCTATTTTACTCCTAATAATACAGCAAACTCCTGATTACCTGTATTTCTATTAAAACCACCTGTTTTTGGTGTTTATCTTGAAACAGTTTTTTTTTAATATAAAAGAGGCTGCCTTTTGGATTATTAAGCTTTTTGCAGACTCGGCATATTCCCCAGAACCGAGAGCCATTTTTTTCGTGGTGCCATCTGGGCGCTTTTAATACCAACATAAAGGGGTACGAAAGCGATCTAATTCATGCCTCATGATCACATGAAAATTTAACGACTCTGCCGAGTGTTGAACCCACGATCTTGAGCTCATGAGGCGGGCACGTAATCCTGCTTCCAGGCTGACTATTTTTTTTTTTTTTTGACGTTTCGCAAAATCATCTTACAAAAAAGAAAGGGAATGAATCACTCAAAACTGTATTTTTAGAATTAAAATTAGAAATATTTCATACACAAAATAAAGAATACGCAAACTGACATCATTTTAAAGCGCTTCCAAGATAAGAATGAGACAACTTGATTTTCTTTTAAATTCAACAAAATATTATTTACAAGAATACTACTTGCATCACATTTTTAATTACTTCTGATACTTTAAATTGATACATCTTCAAGTCCCATTTGTGCGAGGATTTCTTCTATACGTCGCCATGACATTTTGTACAGTTTCGTCCTATAGTGATTTAAGGAGACGATAATATATCCTCTTAAATTGTGCCAATATATTGAGCTAATTTTCCTTGCATTTAAAATATTTACATTTCATAATTGACCAGAATTTTTCTATCTCTCTTGTGGGACGTTAAGCGCACTGTCCTTCTTGGCTATGAAATCAATATTCGGGTTCCTCGGATACTCGGTCACTTCTTTCGAATAATGACTGTTAGCCATTTCGAGCCAGAACAAAAAATCTTTCTCCAGATGATGCTGGAGGATGAAGGGTATTAGTACTATCTTTATACATTGTTGCAAGTAAATTCTACCATTCACAGCTTCTTCAAAGAACAACGGTTTGGACACATTCCCATCTTCATCCATGGCGAGCCACACCATCACTTTTCTGGTGAATTTCTCTAAGTTTGATTCGATATTCTGCGAGAACAGAATCAGATGAAGCAGAATGGTACTTCTTACTACAACCAGCAACATTGGGATCATACATGAAATAAGACTCGTCATCAATGACGATTTTCAGTCCTGATTCAGATGAAATCAATTTCCGATAAATGTTTAAGCAGTTCCTCTTTTTGCTCGTTGTTTTTGATCATTTATGTATTGCCAAACTGTTTTTTTTTCTTAAAAGCTTTTAAATCCAAATCTTCTTTAATGATTTTGTACACATAAGCTTAGATATCTTAAGCTTTACATACATATCAATTTGAATTCAATTTTCAATAACAATTGAATGTCAGATATCTTTTACACGATTTTCTTCGTTACAAGAGTTAAGTTCTTTTCCGGATTCCTTTTCCGAAATATAGAGAAATTTCGATGTTTCCGTGTTCATCGTACTCTTTTAAAAGCGTTTCAGTTACTAGTTTCTTTTGAAATTGTCGTCTTTTTAAAATGTTTAAGGGCTACATTCTTGCATCTTCTGGGATCGAAATTATCGAATTGTACAATTTACTTTCGAATAGCATTCGATAAATGAGCTGGCATGTGTGGCAAAACTTGCAACATCAACAATCCAAATTGTATTTTATTTTGAAGTGTGCTTGATCTACTTTCTAGTGGTATCATGTTACAAATTTTTTGCATTGACCAATGGAATTGTTTCATTCTTATCGCGGACGTGCTTTATCTTTAAAATTTCATTTACTTTAACAATAGTTTTTACACTAGCTGTTTAAACTTAGATATTTTTTTTAAGTTCTGATATGTGTATAGTGATTTGCTAGCGGTTGAGTTTATCGTGCAAATTCTATATTATCGAGTTTTCCCAGTATACATTTATAAGTGGATTGCAGAAATTCTGCTATCTTGCATTTTATGCTGACCAAACGTTGAGTTTTTTTTTAAATTTTCATTGTACGAGGTACATATTAAATGAGTACCAACTTTAAAAATTACAATGGTAACACCCAATTTTTTATATAAAAATGTTTATTATCTTCAAAATACACCAGATCAAAAAGAAAATTAATTTGCATTTTTTGTTGAGATATAAGCATTCAAAGTTGAACGCCCATATTAATAAAAAAATACTTCCTAAACTTCCAAAAACAAATCGCACAAGTGTTTTCATTTTAATATTTTGTATTTACATTTAAATAAGAAAAAATAAAACAAAAATAAATCATGAGCAATCCCAATTTTTTTTTTTTTAAATCGATAAAATATATTAATTAGAACCAAAATCCCGAGTTTTTTTTTAATTTAACGTAACGACAAATATTTACTGAGTTATTGCAAAAAAACTGAAAAAAAAACGAATTTTGGCTACTGCGTAAAAATTACTTGGCAAATATGATCCTAACTTGCATTATCACTTGGTGGTAGAAAAGCGTTTATTGGTAAATGTTTATTCCAATTATTGACGTCTGTCAAATGTCTAAAAATCCTTTCTTGTTTCAAGTGTATACCATGTATTTTGTCTGTATAATTAACATTACATAATATCTATTTCTATATTTTTAAATATATGTTATTTCCAATACAATTTCAAAAAGTGAGTTTAATATTAAAAATTAAATGCCCTAAAATATTATTGGAATTCGGTTTTTTGTATATTTCATTGTTACCACATTGATTATTTAAAAAGCTATAAAATTGATTATTTAAAGATTTTTAGAGCGCACTGCCTTGGTTAAAAATCATTGCCAAATCATTGTGCGTAATTTTATTTTGCTTTCCTTAAATATCGTGTTAAAGTCGTAACCCTCGTTTTGTAATACGTTTTATTACCGATAAATGCACCGATTTTTAAACAAACTTTTTGTAGCAATATGAATGAAACAAAAATTTGAATAAAAAATTTAAAGCATAAATGTAATTATCATATTTTTAATCTGATTGTCTGTAATCGCATTTGCAAATATGTTCGTTATAAATAACCGTATATGTGACTTAATTTAAAATTAAAACTTTTTCTCTTTTGGCCTTTATTATATTTCTGAATTTTGAAATCCAAAATTAAAAAAAAAAACATCCAAAAAAATCCCAATGTTAGTGAAGAAGGTAAAGTTCTAGCATCCGTTGGCGAGATTATGTTAACAATTTTGTTAGCTTGTCGTTTTGTCAAGACGCAACCAAAATATTACCTTTTTCATTTTGGAGATTTCACCCTAAACGGGTTCAAAATTAATGCTTTGATATCCCAGCAAATAATGCAAAATAAATCATTAATTTTTTTACATGGGGTATTTTGTAGGTGCTGAAAATTTTTATGTAAAAAAATGTGTTATAGAAATTTTCAAAGTTGATACTCATTTTAATATTTAGACGACCCTTTTTACAATTTTTGTTGTTAGTAATCAATTCCATGTGCGTTATTTCCTGAAAAATGACTTCTTTCACAAAATTCCTTGACCAATAGCAGCAGAAAAACAATTGGTGGATCCTTTTTTTCTCCAGCTGTACCTTGCACAAGTAGTAGCTGCATTGTACCCTGCCACAGATCAGGAGTTCAAATTCCCTGATCAAGAAACTTTCACTCGGTGTTTAATCTTTTGGTAAGACAATAAAGTGAGATTTAAACTAGATCGGAAACCAAACACTGGTTGCTTTTTTTTGTCAGGTGGTCTCATTAGCTTAAATGGTTATAGGAACTAAGCCGGATTTTAAGATTTGCCGCGCCTGTAGGTTACGATTGATTTGCCGCCCCTGTACAATATTCTCTACATTCGGGGAAATGTAACTGGTTAGCTGCAAAATAGGGTGATATGTGCTGTTCAAAATAGATACACATATTAGAAACATCAATGTACCTTTACACACTAAATCGAAAGCGAAATAGGGGAATTTTTTTTAACTGTTCTACTATTTTTCTTTCAACGTCAAAATCCGGGAGGAGGGGGTGCAATTGCCTTCGCAAATACTATGTTTGCTATGAAATATTAGTACTATATATTGTATACTGTTTACGCATTAATGTAAATTATTATTTACTTTTTAAAAATATAATTTGTTATATTCTTAATATTTTTTTATGGCGAATGCAGCCTTAATTAGTCTTAAAATTTGCAGCCCCCGTTAATTCGCCGCTCTAGGCTGTAGCCTACTTAGCTTTTTAGAAATCCGGCCCTGTATTGAAGATAACCCTCTATGGACTGCAATATATAAGACTGCAGTTATATGGAGTTGGTGAATTAGTTCACTGCTTGCTTCAATAAACGTTATTTTTTAAATTAAATGTCACATGACAATTTAGAAAAAAATTACTAAAACACCAAGAGCGAAATTCATATTTTCTCTTTGTAAAAAAATCACCATTCCAGCTATAACGATGAGTTCTAAATGTACCACCGATTAATTTTCTATTTCCATTGAACTTATTTTTAGCATTTTTCGTAATACTTTATTTTAAAAATAAAATAGTAATACATGATAATTTTCTCAACAAATGTGTTTAATCTCATACAATTGCAAATATCCTGATATTTTTGAAGCTCAATACTTAATTTATTAAAACCAATGTACTATCATACTTTTAGCATGTAAACAAGGTCTACAAAATATTTCACAAATGTAATGTAAACTATAACGCAGGCTTACAGTGAAAAACTTTTTGAAGGAATATAATTTACTGTTATAACTTTCGTGTACTCTAACAATACCAAACATGACAAAAAGTCTTAATCAAACAAAAAATGAAATTAGAAAAATATTTTTAGCCTTTATAACTCTTTAATAAATGTGTAAAAAAAATAAGGTGATTTATTCCTTTTTTATGGTATTTAACATTTTACTGTACCGTGTACCATTTGTAACACAGTCCCTATATTTAGGCCTATATAGCCAATTGGTTGATTTTCTTGTAATATTTCATACTATTTTGAAAAAGTCAACCGGTGTTACAAGTAACAAATCAATTTAAAAAGTATATTAATGAAACCTTTCCAAAAATTGGCTAATTTACTTTAACCTTATTTTAATTTATTGATATACAGGGTTTGTTAAATTCAATTAGAATATTTTACATTTATTGAATAATTCATCGAATGAATTAAGTATAGTTATTTTTTCGCAGTTTGTGGCTTTTTTTATAGTAATACTTTTCGGGTGAATATGCAAGTTACGTAGCAAAGAATTAACAAAGAATTGTCTTAGAAATTATTTTAATCTGGCTAAAAGAAGTTGTTAAATCCTAGTTTCTACGCAGAAAAAATCACGCAGTTATGTGTTAAAGCACTGAAATCGAGTATGATAACAAAATAACCATATCATCGACCATTTTCCACAACTCAATATTTATAGTAGAGGAAGGTGTTGTTCCTTTGACAACTTCACACATTTTATTATTTTTAAACTTGAATATTAAAGCTAACTTCAATTTTATTACTTTATTCCAATCTGTATCTTATTTTTTTATCATATTTAATTTTTTCAAGCTTTAAGTTTTAATTTAATTATCATTTATTTAATTTTTAAAAAATAATGGAACTGTGGTAAAAGGTACAACATAGTGTTGTACCTTTGACCATGTGGTGTTGTACCTTTGACCAGTTTAAATATCATTTAAAATTCAGGGAATATATTTACAAAGAGGGAAGATAATTAAGAGCAGGATAGTTTAGGTTAACAAAATTCTAATTATTTAATTTTATTCATTTAATTTATTCATATTTTTATTTATTTATTAATATTCTCATATTTATTCATTTTTCCAATAGAAAAAGAATAAAAATATTTTTAGAATAGAAAATGGGCTTAAATCAAAAATATTAATTAATTTTACGAAAGTTGTAACAGTAACAAATCGATGTTGAATATTGAGAAATTCAGTTAGGAGTGTTGTACCTTTGAACTGACATTCCACTTACCATGACATTCCAAATTAAAAAGCATGCTACAGTTAAAGGATTAGAATTACGATATTCAAAAGCTCAACAATTTTTTCTGAAGTGTTAAGCTACTACGTCAAATGATTTCTATCAACAAATACATAACACACAACATTTTATTAGGCAAAACCTTTTGAACAAAATAGTTACATTTTTAGGAAAAAATTGATTTTTATATTTCACACGAATCCTCTTTGCTTTGAATAATCCACATTAGGATACATAAACCCTCCAGTCTAATAACTATATACTAAATAGACTAATTTTTATAAAATATTGCTACAGGGCCCCACAGCCTAGGTGGTCAAAGGAACAATATGGTCAGAGGTACAACACCTTCCCCTACATAAATCAAAATGCGATTTCAGCAATTTTTTAACCTTGGTAAAGCTAAAGTTTCCTGAGATATTTTGTAGTTTAATTTATCTAAAATTAAACTTCGTGATAAATAAACCCGTAACCCCCCCCCCCCTCACTTATTTTCTAAAATTCTATGTTGAAAACATGACTTTCTAACATTTTTGACCATCTTCAAAGAGATATACTATAGTTACAATATTTTATAAAATGACAGATAATAGTAATACTATGTGTGTGATACATGATATATAATCGTAATACCATATATTCAGTGTGCTAGATCAATATTATAATATATTTTTATCACGGTAGTAAATTCTAAATACGAATAAATTTATTTTAGAATTAAATCAGCTCAAGTATTTTTAAAGCATTTATATAAAAAGGGAGCTTTTTCTAGAATTCGATGCCACATTTAACCAATTTCAAAAATTGTATTATACAGATCTGTAAGTCAGCTACATTTATCATTTAAAAAAACATTTGTGAAAATATTCTGTACGGCCAGAAAAATAGGGTTTAGAATTTTTTTTCATTGGATTAACACAGAAACATTTTTGTTTAGAGACTCGCCGTCAATCCAAGAAATAGTTCAAATGTTGACGATTCCCGTTTTAATATATAATTCCACTATATGTAATAAAGAACTTCCAAATTATCATTCAATACAACCGGTATTGTAACAATTTAAGCACAAGCCTTGTGCTGTAGATTGTTCTTATATTTCTGGTCATTGGTGCCATGCATACAAACTTTTATTTTTGAACATTAGTTGTCAGACAATGTATGAAGAACATATTTGAAAAAAAAATCCGTCATGAATTAATTTTGCTTGTCTATGTAGGTTCAAATATGAGAACCGAGGTTTCAAAGACGTCAAAAAAACCTTCGAGGCACTTGAGGATTTGAAAAAAATATATATTTCAATTCACATTCATAACTTTATATTTTTAGAAAGAATCATTGTGCGTATTTTTATATGTTTAAAGTTTCAGTCGAAGCAACCTCCTTATAAATAATTGCACATTATTTTTTCATTATATTTTTAAGCATTTTTTTATTTTGTTTTCCGACTTCATTTTGTGGATACATTCAAAGTATCCGACACTTTAAAGCGATGCGTTTCCAAGCACTTTCTATTGCTTTTGATGAATTCTGAAATAAGTTATGTTTTTACATCAAACCTGTGCTGTTGGAAAGAGTATTTGTGAGTGTTAAAGTAGAGTTGTTCAGAATCTTTTAACAATTTCAGTAGCATGGGGACTTTACCTTATTTTGAGATCTGTTTAAAAATTTGCTGAACGAAATCCCTTAGATTGCTAAGAACCATTTCCACGGCATTTCTCATTCATAGTTCTTGAAACTTGTTTCTGGTCAGGTTAGTAGAAAATATAGAAAAAATTCAGAAAATTAAAAAGTAAAGCAATTAGCGAAGGAAAGTGTAAATGGTTTACATCATTTGATGTTTTTTGCCCCTTGATGTTTGGAGAACAATTTACGAATGCTTTTATTTTAATTTCTTTACTCAGAAATTGCTTTCAAAAGATAAGATTTTTAAACGAGAATACTTCTTATGAGAGACTTTGAATTTCTAAAATTTGCCGTTTTATTTAATAAAAATGTGAATCAAACTTATTGCATCGGATAACTGATGTAGTAACTAGGTTTAGATAACTAGAGTTTTAGAAAGTAGTTAAACGTCTTTTAAATAAAACATGCCTAAGCTGCCATAATACAACTGAATTCACAGATATCTTTCTTCAGTAACTCTTTTAATTTATTAAACGAATCACGATCAATCACACGATTTGAGGTTAAAACTTAATCGACCGTATAAACATTTGTCAAGGTTGCTATCATTGGTTTTGTATTGAAGAAACATCTTCCCATTTACATCTGGTTCTGACTATTATGCAGCTTTGGATGAGTGGATACAGAATAATTTAACAATGAGTGAATATCTAAACGTAAACTAGATCTAAAACTTTCAAATTAAAGTTTTAGGAAGTAGCATATTTTAAACAGTGCAAAATGGAATGGTGAAGGAAACTCCACTTAATTAGTGCATTTCAATATTACGGTAGTTATGATTAATCAGTTTATATCGCTGTTTTCTTTTCTTTTTGTTTAAACTAACAGGCTCTTAACCATCAAGCTCGTCCATGTAAAGTTTAAACAGGTTAGGATTGAACTCAGTCGAAACGTAATAAAACATATTAAAAAACCAAAGCTTCTAAAAACTAACATTTTAAGTGCAAAATTACCTCTTTCTGAGCCCACCAGACCATTCATTTATATGTGTTCCACTTAGATATGGAAATGTGAAGAGAAAAATAATCTGGTCATGTCAAAATAAAACAAATGTATAAATGTAGGCCAGTATAAGGTTTCAGATAGCCAATCTAAAGCTGCTAAAGTGAGGAATCCATACCGTAAATGGATACCGTATTTAGTTACCTTGCGTAAAAGTATGTGAGTATTAAATAAAGATATTAGCTTAAAAAAGAATACCTCTAACAGTAAGAGAGGAATCTATAGCATTAATTTAGATTAATTATTATGAGAGCATCATACGTTAAGTTCACGTTAAAAGTGTGGATGATAATGCTGATCAAAACTGATAAAATCTAAAATTCCAAATCAGCATGCAGACTGTGAATATAAGTGATGCTCAGGACGGTAGATGTTCATTTTAATGTAGAAATGAACTTGAGTGCCACACGGATTAAGATCTAACTAAATGAATCAAGATCTTTAGATAACGTCTTCTGTTGCATCTGGTATAATTAAAGATGTCTCTCTCGCTTAAGATCGTACCTTATAGACGGAACTAAGGTTTGGGTGAATTACTGATTGTACACTAGTTTAGGATTAGGGGTTATTGAAAGTATGGGAATGAGATAATGCCAATTAAAACCTGCTAGAAATTTAATAACATGCAAAACACCAAAATTGGTCAATCTGAGAAGGTAGGTCTATTAAGGTACAAATGAATAGTGGTGTTGTAATCTGCGTTGCATCGAAAGATGTCTTTTTGTTTTCATAAAGCCTACACTAGGTTAGAATTGTGCTTAGAACTGAGGATGAGAATGCCAATATAAAACTTTTTTAAATATTTGATTTTTGGTGTAATGTGGAGGAAAGTACAAATCGGGATCTATGACTCTTATCTTAAAGTCGAAATCAAATACGTTGTTTTTAAATTCTGCTGTCGCTTTTCTTTTGTCAAACCTGTCTTACTTACAACACCAATGCTCAAATTTATCATATGAGATAATATCGCAATGTCCCACATGTCGTACCTAATACACAAATGCAATTTTTCAAATTCGGGAAAGTAGATAATCCCGCATTCTAGACATTCCCCTAAAATCTAGAAATCTTAGACAAAAATATACAAAACATGGCTGTGGCAATGCTTATCCTGGGTTGTCAAAAACAACAATAAACGGTTGCAAGGGTAAGTATTGAAACCACGTTGTTTCATGTTTACTAATGCATGTGGTGTATTCGCAGGTCGTACCTTAAAAGGCGATCATTTGATGTTGCAATTCTTTATGCTGTCTATCCTCATTTATCCCTCGTGTCGTAACTAATACCTAAATGCAATGCTCAAATTTGGGAAAGTAGATAATTCCGCGATACAGCTAAAACCTAGAAACAATGCGGACAGAGCGTAGTTGGCAATGTGTATCCTGGGCTGACAAAAACAGTGGACGCAAAGGTTAAGTATTGAAAACACTTGAAGAGTACACGGGAAGAACCGGTTGATTTCGTACAAGGCTTTCCTTAATAGCCTCTTTGGGGATGGTAGCGAGAAATCGCCCAAACTGGTGTAATAAGCCAGTTACTCGCTTTGTTTTTCTTTCGCGGCAACCCTAATTCACGCCAGAGTTGAGTGGAACGAGCCACACGATTGTACCGCAAATGCAGAGCCATTAGAAAAACCGGTTTCCGGTCGCCAATGTCCGCCAAGCAGAGACAATTGAATAGGTGAGTGCAGAAACCACTTCAGTCAAAAAAATCCGAAAACTCGTTTTCAATGAAAATAAGCGTAGAAAGGCAAGATGCGTGTTGGGTGCAAAAACTACGTTGGTCTGTTGAGTAGTTCCGTAAATACAGGACGTGTGTTTCGAGTGTTTAGTGCAGAAATAGAGGAGGAGTTATTAAGTTTTTTTCTCCCTCCTGAAAAATTTGAAATTTGTGACTGACGTTGTTTCTGCACTCACCGATTCAATTGCGGAAAGACTCTAAAGAAATCAATCGGTTCTTCCCGTGTACTCTTCACTTTCTTTCCACCATGATGTTTATGCTAATGCGTGTGGTGTGTTTTTGTGCAGGTCGCACCCTAAAGGCGAGCATGCGAGAGCTCGGCCTCCTCATCTTCTTCCTGTTCATCGGCGTGATCCTGTTCTCCTCGGCCGTGTACTACGCCGAGGCGGACTCGGAGCGCTCCTTCTTCAAGAGCATCCCCGACGCGTTCTGGTGGGCGGTCGTCACCATGACCACAGTCGGATACGGGGACATGCGACCCGTCGGGGTCTGGGGCAAGCTGGTGGGCTCCCTGTGCGCCATCGCCGGGGTGCTCACCATCGCCCTGCCAGTGCCCGTCATAGTCTCCAACTTCAACTACTTCTACCACCGAGAGACGGACCAGGAGGAGATGCAGTCGCAGAACTTCAACCACGTGACCAGCTGTCCGTACCTCCCCGGGACCGTAGGGGCCAAGCTCAAGCGGGACTCGTGCTCGGAGTCCGCCTCCGACATCATGGAGCTCGAGGAGGGCGGCGGCCTCGAGCCGCAGCAGCAGCATCTCCTCCTGCAACAGCACCACAACAAGCAACACAACTGCAACCCACACCACAACAACAACATCAACGCCGTCTCGATAGAAACCGATGTTTGAAGTAGTGCTTGGTTGGTAGCTGCGCAATTGTCCTCCTGCAAAGCAGTCTACATAAGAACGTATCCTTTCTCCACTTCTCTATTATATATATACTCAATTTATACTTCTTAATTAGGATAGACTTACCAGTTGAATGAACGTTTAAGACGTCATGTTCGCCAGTGAATGAACACCAGGATGTAATGACCAGGACAACCAACCATTGTCAGATAGCTCCCCACTACATGGGAGGAAGCCAGTGTTGCCAATCCATATAGTGGAATGGTTTTAAATCCTTATTTTTAATTATATTTACCAAATGTTCATTCACTGCTGCCTGTTCACTCACTGGTCAGTCTACCCTAGCAACATCTTCTTCTTTATAAATATCTTCTTCGTTAACAATATCTTGTTCTTTAACAACATCTTCTTCTTTAACAATACCTCCTTCTTTAGCAGTATCTTCTTCGTTAACAATATCTTGTTCTTTAACAATTTCTTCTATGACAATATCTTCTCCTTCAGTAATATCTTCTTTTTTTGTCAGTAACAATATCTCCTTTCACTGAAACAATTCGATATTAAGCTGGCAGTATTGGAATGACATTTAGAGCAGAACGGACGGCGTTGCGAAATTCCAATGGAGTTTGCACAAAATTTAACCAACAAACAGCAATTTTCTTCAGTGATTTTCTATTGTATGAAAGTGTACAAAGTAATTGGAAACAAATTTTACCCAAACACATTTAATTTAATGATAATTGATAACTTGGAATATAATAGAATGACTCTTAGCTTACGCTTTAGGTTTAGTATGGAAGCTTTATAAGGCTATGTCCGTCTGTCCGTAATTTGATATCATCTCTATCTTTCGATCTAATACTACCATTTTCTTAAATATAATTTATCAAGTTTAAAACAACTTTATTTTCACCTTACAAAAATTCAAAAGCTTAGGTTTGAAAATTTATGCATGGTAAATAATTTAGACGTCCCAAATAATAGCAAAAATAACTTAGCCAAACAATCGTTATCGCTTCTGATTTTTTAATATTGAAGTTGAAATGGAAAGAAAATAATTACAAAAATTAATAAATTGTTTAAAACAAAACACATTAAAAGATGTTGTTAGAAAAAACTTTTTTAGCTTATTTTTTATATTTTCTAACTTTTTCTCTTATTTCCCTTCTATCCCTTCTTTTTTTGCAGAAACATCTTAGTTAGAGGGGTAAGTAGCTATTTTCTTTATCTAGCATGTCTTGCATGGTATTCTTTATCTTTCAGAAATACTTGTACTCTAGATAAAGAAGCATCAATCTTTCTGTAAAAGGTTAAATTTTTGCTAATGGGTGGAAGCTGTTTTAGTCTAAACTGCAATATAGAAAGTCTATTCTAGTTACCGATTTAAAGGAACCAAGTTCTTGTAAAACATAACTATTAAGGTGATATATAAAAACCATTTTAAAATTTTCATGTAGTTACAATGTCTTATAAAGTAGAATATTATTTTTTTTTCAATTTCGACCGACGCAACGTTATAATGACTGCTTAAATTCCCGATTCTTAAATAACTCCAAAGATACAAAGATAAAGATTAATTTCCAAATTCAAACATATAACAAACCAAAAACAGCACAGAAGCGAAAATATAACAAATACTTTAGCATGAAGTAGTCATATAAGAAAGACTAAACTAAAATATAAGTATGAACATTAATTGGATTTAAGAATCTCCATAAAACTTATTATTTATTACTTCGAAAAAAATCTTTTAGATGATTTTATTGTAGTATGTTGTTTCTATATTTAAAGATTTTTCATAGCCTTCCAAACAATTATAAAATTAAAAACATGTTTGATTATTTTTAAACTTCAGATTATATCGATTCTAAAAGGCTTGAATTTTGGGTGCGCTTGTAGGAAAGAAATAAAACTATACGGGCACACATAATGTTCGGAAAGGGTTATATCTATAATATTTATACATCTATAATGAAAGTAAACCTATTTTTTAAATAAAGTAAAGTCATTATTACGTATGTTATTAAAGAAAGAAAATAAGAAAACACATTGTGGGTACATAGATATGTGCATTGTAAACATCAGGTCGATATATTATTTTTACAACAGTTTTTGCGTATCCAACTATAGGGGCTTTCTCTTATTCTCAGTTGTTCCCTTCTAAGTTCGAAACAATGATGGACTGTGCATTCTTTTTTTTTAAATATTCAAAAAAACTCAGAAAAAACTTTTGAAAGGTTTCCAAAGTAAACAACCATTGTTTTGAAACGCTTTGGCACTACAGGCACTCATTCCCTACACACTTGCTGAAAACCCTACACTAACATTTTACACAGAGAATAAACTGTTCGCTCGCATTCGAACGTTTAACTTGAACTAACACTTACTTCCATATTTATTACAAGGAAATTGTGTTTCTTTCTACAACTTAAACAATGGAAATTGCTGAGAGAAATTTCCTTTTTTAAAAAATGAGGTGTTCATACCCATTTACCACAAAACAGCATTTGCAAAGACGTTTTAAAAACGTTGTGGTAACAATAATATTCCCTGATTCAATTTATCGTTTTAGCGATATTTTTTGTTGTGAACATTTTCTACCAAAAATATTGAAGTTATTGTCTAAAACAAGTCTCTTTTTGTGGAGACTTATTCATAAAAAGTTTGTTATCAATATTTTTATTTGGACAGCAAGATTATGATACTACATTTTGTTCATCTAAAAGGTGTCGAATCTAACAGTTTGCGATCCCAATTAAAGGTCTAGAGAGATTTGTTAATATTGAATTACATTTGTATTAAACAATCGATCTTGCTTTTAAAATTAAACATATTTAATTTTTGGCAGTAACATAATGAAAAAATTTCTATAAAACCATTTACAATTTTATAAAAAAATATTTCCGTTGTTCTTTACAGATTTGTTTGACACTTTAACATCTATTTGGATTCTATCTTTTAAATCTATCTACATCTATTTTTAAAATCTATGTGGAAAATATTTGTAAAATATTTTCTACATAGATTTATTAAATATTTAATATTTACACAGACTTTATTAAATTTGTTATAAATACATTTATTTAATATTTGTTACATATTCTTTTTTAATTTTTTGCATAATTTTGTAAAAATCTTTTTACATAAATTTTTAGTTATTTTCTGTATACCTATAGTTTATTTTTTACATAGTTTCGATTGCACCTTGTGTAACACTACATGAAGGAATTATTTTCGGTTCCAAAACGGGAGTCTATTACCTACCATGATTTACTAAAGCTACTATACTTCACTATTAAACTTTGAGAAGATAAAATCGATAATTTGGAAGCCCAAAAATGTCTTCTTTATTCTATTAATAGGTAAAAGAACTGTCAAGGGGATATTATGTAAAACTGGGTAATGCGTTTTGTTGAAATATCTTTATAAAAAGAATCGATGGTTTGAATAGTTATTATAATTATTTATACATGGTATTTACCCATGTTTTAAATAATGAATCGTGTTTTATCCGAATTTTTTTTATTGAATTGCATTGAGATTATGGAACTTTGAGTTGGATCTGTAATTCATCAAAGCAACAATTTATCTGTAAATTATACGGAACATCTTAAAATGCTCTTTAAAGTAGAAAATATAATTGTCAGTTATACTTGAAGAACAGCTTTAAAATACTTCTTAGTATTAAAAATACTTAGGAATTCCATATTTTTAAAAGGATGAAAGGGAAACTTACTTAATTCAATTTGTTCGATAAAACAAAATTAAATTCGTTTCATTTCGAATCATTTAATAAATAAAAAATACTTAATTTTCAACAATTAAGCAACAATATTCCACGAAAAAGACAGTAGACAATCGAGATTAAAATAGCGACTTCATTCTTGTCTTTCAAAGAAAGGTGGTATTTCCTCCTTGATCTGCAGCCAGAATATTCCAACAAGCTGTCGAACTGGATATCCTCACTTCTTGTACAAAAACGCAAGCAGGGTTACTTGATTTTTTCTAAACGCAATTATTAGAATTATTTAATAGAATTGCAAATATGATTATTTGATTTTTTAAAACGCATTTATTAGAATTGTTTAATGGAATTGCAAGCAGAATTATTTGATTTTTTAAAACGCATTTATTTGAATTATTTGATGGAATTGCAAATAATTTGCTTTGATTTTTCTAAACGCAATTATTACAATTATTTAATGGAATTGCAAATAGGATTATTTGATTTTTTTAAAACGCATTTATTAGAATTATTTGATGGCATTGCATATAGGATTATTTGATTTTTTTAAGAGCAATTATTTAGATTATTTTATGGAATTGCAAATATGAATATTTGATTTTTTAAAACGCATTTATTAGAATTATTTGATGGAATTGCAAATAAGATTATTTGATTTTTTTAAACGCATTTATTAGAATTATTTGATGAAATTTCAAATAGGACTATTCGATTTTTTAAACACAATTTAATAGAATTGCAAATAGGATTATTTGATTTTTTTTAAAACGCGATTAGCCCTTTTATTTGCTAATTTACTGACTTTAAATAATTTTCTGCAAAATAGTACGTACTTTTTGTATCGAATAATTCATTTTTTGCTTTCGAATACTTATTATGAAATAAATGGTAATGAAAGTATTGCAATGAGTTCGTAAATCCGAAATGGGGATTATTTTGTTTTCCAACTATTTTAGAGGGTGCCGATTCTAAAACTGCTGTTTTTTAAACATTAATTTGTGAAGAAAAATTCTCAATCTTTGTATCGCTTCTTCAATTTTCAGACTTTTAACGTTCTGAAGTGTAATACAATTTTTGTATAAATTTACAATTTTATTTTCAAATGGTAAATGGTATTTATCAACGTAAAAAAGGCAGAAATAGACGTCGCATAAATAAAACGAAATCGTTTCATAAATAAAAATCTTATTTATCATCTACAAAATTAGCTTCATATTACAAAACTATCGTAACAAATCCGACTTTAATGGTCAAGACATTCTCAAAGTGAAAGGAGAGAGAACGTGAGGGATAATTAGAGATAGTTAGCTATTTATCCCGAAGAAAGACTGTCTAGAGAAACTGTCAATTAATTTTGAACCCCACGTAAGTACTAATTAGGACTAGGAGAATTGTCTGAAGTTTGTCCATTGCCACCTGCTTAGGTGTCCAATGTAATACTTCTTGTCTAATAACCTTTTCGTATTGCTTGCCGATATTTCATAGTTAACAATTGATAAAATAGAGATGTAGGTCTTTAAATGGGGCGTTCTTTTATACTGCTAAACTACTATCTAAGACTTTATTTTAATGTCACAAATATTTTATTTTAATGCTGCAAATATTTTACTTTAATGTTGCAAATATTTTACTTTAATGTTGCAAATATTCTATTTTAATTTTGCAGACACTTAATTTTGATTTTGCGAATATTTAATTTTAAGGTTCAAATTAATTTTGTCAGCATTGCTTTTGTGTGTATCTTCTTAAGTTAGAAAAGAGTTTATAATTAATATTTTGAACATCTTAACAAGAGAAATTTAGTTTGGTTTCGTAGTTCTTGGCTGTACATATTTTTTCTCTACTTTTTAATGAACAGTAGGGTACTAATTGCAATTTTTCTCTTTCGTATTTCCTTTATGCGAGCTTTTTGTGTAATGCAGGAAGAATTGTTGATTAAACCCTTAATTTGTTTGATTTTTGATTTCAGTATATGTGAGAAACATCAAAAAGTATCATTCGCATAACATTACAAAAAAAAGTTATTTAATCATTTTTAAAAAATTAAAATAATTTATTTATTAATAATAATTTTAAAAGAGAAGTTAAGTAAATAAGCAAAGTAGTTATTTAATTATGATAATTTGAACTACCTAGCTTTAAAATATGACTTTGTACTAATTTAATATCTATATATATCTAATATAAGTCTGTAAAATATTTAATATTTTTTACAATTGATATAAAAAGTATGACAACAGGCCCTGATTCATAATCTTTAAAATACTCTCTGATTCTTTTAAATCGAAGCATATTAATTTGAAGTATCTTGCTCGGAGTACAAGCATATTATGAAAAAATTCATTCTCCAGAAAATGAGTTCAAGGTTTTCATTGTGAGGTTGGTGACAGTAAAATTGCCTTTAAAAGACAGTCTGTAAATTAAAGGCAATTTGCAATACAGAAAATCTACTTGTACGATTTGAAAGATAAAGAATCATGTATTATTTTATGTAAAAGTATCAGAACACATATTTTGATAATTTTTCCCGTTTACTAAGGCATATGGATACCTTAATTGAATTAACAGATAAGTAAAAATTAGTTCAAATAAGTTGTCTTTTCAATTTCGAATCAATCAATTTAAGCCCATTCAAAATATAAATCCTAAATAGGAATCTTTCTGTGCATGTGATACAATAGTGTTTGCGGCATGGATCTTGAGAAACCTAAATTTTGAAATATGACGTGTTGCCTTGGTTAGGCCCGGGCATCTGTTTTGAGTTGATGGACGGTAGGCTTAATTTTCTTTTTCAACGTTGCCTAGTGTTACAAATTGCGAAACATAATTGGCTGTGCTAAAACTTCTAGAGGAAGCCAAAAATAGACAACCGGAAATGGTTAAATTACCAAAGAACCTTCTCTTCTGAGGCAACCTTTACATGACATGCTGCTTTTCAATAAAATTATTAAAGTGAAAATTTCAGCAAGCTATTTATGAGGATGAGTTACCTTGTGAATATTAAGTTTGGTGAGAAATTCAAGAAGTAACTGTTCCGATGAAAAATTAGAGCTTTTGCAGTAGAGCTGGTCGTGCTTGTGTGTAGATAGTTCATGTTACGGATATTGTTACGTGTTCTTAGGAGTTTTATAGAGTGAGGCGTGAGGAGCCTATACCGCCCATCAACTCAAAAACAGATGCCCGGTTCTTACCAAGGCAACACGACATAACTCAAAATTTAGGTTTCTCAAGATCCACGGCTCAAATTCTATATATGTGTATCACATGCACTGCACAGAAAGATTCCTATTTAGAATTTATACTTTGAATGGGCTTAAATCGAATGATTAGACATTGAAAACGCAACTTATTTGAACTAATTTTTACCGATCTGGATAAGAAACGATCGTGATGTGTCAGCGAGTTTTAGCTATTTGGGTGAGTGTTGTCATGATTTTTTTTTAAAATTTATTAATTGTAAGAGTTTGTTAATTTGTGGAGATTTTGATAATTAGGTTTTGCTAGCTGGAGGTGTTCTGTTGAGTGATTTGTGGAGATTTTGGTGTTGTGTGTGAAGTTGCCGAGTTTTTACGTGGTGTTAAAAAAGTAGTTGTATTTTAAATTTATATTAGAATTATTTATATCTTCGATTGAGTTGTAGGTGGGAGTTAGTTGGATAACTTTTATTTAATTTTTACCATTTTGTCTAAGTACTAAATTGAGAAAGAATGGATTGTTGATTGCAGAAGAGTTTGGAATGACTGTTTCTGAGAATGCTAAGGTTGTTGCATTACGGGAATCAATAAAGGGGAGTACCTTATTCAAAACTAATCTCGATGTAGTTAAGATTGCGTTTCTTTGTGAATGCAAAGTTTGGTGAGAAATTTAATAAATAACTGTCAATCGAAAAATTAGAATTTTTTGCAGTTGTGGGTTAATAAATAGAATGTAATGACAATAGAAATACTCCACTGTTTTGAATTATTTAGTAATAAATATTGAAAACACTTAAATGAGAAATCAGCAATGCTATTCTTCTGTAGCGTTCAATAAATGTCAAATTTAACATAGTTGGTTTTTGGAATATTCTGACTATAGTGACACGTGAAACTGTTATTATTCATTGCAACACTTTTTTACCCCTCAGTAAAAACAAAACAAGGTTAATTTCCAGAATCCGGTGCCTTTGTCGCCAAAGGATTTGGCGTATTTTGTAGCAAGCGATAAACAATTTTATTTGGTGATACGGCGAAAAATCTTTTCGTCCAATTGTCGGCGCTGGTTATACTTGCCCGGAATTGTGGGTAAGAAGCCCGGATGATGTGCGCGCACAATGGAATTATTTTGTTCTTAATTGATTTTTTCGTCCAACTAACGACGCTGTTGATACTTGCGAGCGATGAATTGTGGGTAAAGTTGCTCGCGCATCGTAATCGCGGTTACAGTTACTGTGAATATCTGGTTTTGGTTATTATATTTCGGTTATTTTTTTATTCTGAATATTTTGTCGATTCGAAGAGGGCCGGTCGGCTAGCTGCCGGGGGCCCCAAACAAAATGTTATGCTTTCAACAGACTCTTCAATACTGCCTGATGTTGGATACTGATGTTTTTTTTAGAGAAAAAAAATTGCCCGGATCCCCAAGCGGGTATTTAGGCTTTCAATGGGCCCTACAATACTGCCCGATGTTGGATACTGATGTTTTTTTTAGAGAAAAAAAATTGCCCGGATCCCCAAGCGCGTATTTAGGCTTTCAATGGACCCTACAATACTGCCCGATGTTGGATACTGATGTTTTTTAGAGAAAAAAAATTGCCCGGATCCCCAAGCGCGTATTTAGGCTTTCAATGGACCCTACAATACTGCCCGATGTTGGATACTGATGTTTTTTAGAGAAAAAAAAATTGCCCGGGGCCCCAAACGGGTATTTAGGCTTTCAATGGGCCCTACAGTACTGCCCGATGTTGGATACTGATGTTTTTTTAGAGAAAAAAAAATTGCCCGGGGCCCCAAACGGGTGCGTACTGGATTGCCACTCTAGCGTAGCTCTAAAGCGACGAAATTTAAAACGAAACTAAACTGAGTACGGGATAGCCACTTGTGTAGCTTTAGTACAGCGTTAATTCAAACCAAAGTGGATTGCCAATCGTGCAGCTCTATTGCGCCGTTAATTCCAACTAGACTGGATGTTTGTGTTCGACCCGGGAGAAAAAAATGACTTCTAACTCTCTCGTAGCTTTCCGCGATCCATTAACCTTAGAGATCAGTGAAAGAAACTAGGGTTGCATCGGCGTAAAGGAATCTGGCAATGTTAAAGTTCGCGAATTTCGCCAAGAATTTGTTGTTTTTCGACAAGCGCCAAGCTGCACCGAATTCTGGAAATTTACCCAAAACAAATCTAATAGCATTTTTAAATAATATTTTTTACAAATTTCATATTGATTATCTCCCCCAAAGCCAAACTTTATTCAATTCAATGAACAAACCAATATCATCCTCGTCCCAGATGATTAACGATTGACCAACCACTCCAAGAAAGGTCCGAGAAAAAGATATTGCTTTTCGAAAGCTTTGTTCGGTGACTGGCTACTTAATGTAAAATAATTTGTCCCGGTAAAGAATGCGGGCAATAAAACTTTAGAAAATAGCCTTTTGAATTTTAAATAGCCTAAAGTACACCAAACAACTATTTAACTTGTGATTATAAAATCCGTTAAATTGTACCGGATATAATTCGATTGTCTCGATCGACTTCAGTTTCATTCCAATCTTTGAAATTGCGCCTCTTATCCCAAAGCCCTCTTGTTCAAGTGTTCAAGTCGGACACAATAAAGGGACAAAAATCTTCCCAGATGATTAACGATTGACCAACCACTCCAAGAAGAGGATTGACGAAAAAGATATTGTATTTCAAAAGCTTTATTCGATGATTATGTCTACTTCATCTTGTTAAAAAAAAATTTAAATATTGCGAAGATAGTTCTTTACCAAGACAATGATATTCCAAAACTTTTTTCGCCTTTGAAATTTTAAACAGCCTACTATACACCAACAACATTTTTAATTAGTCATTCTAAAATCAAATAAATTCTATCAGATTCATTCTAAAATCAATTAAATTCTATCAGATAACGAATCGAATAAATTATCCCTACAAGATCTATATCATCTTCAGTTTTATTCCATACCTTAAAGTTCCTGCTTCATTCCGGGCCTTATCCTAAGGCCCTCTGTTCAAGTCGGACACAATAAAGGGACAAAACTCCTCGTCCCAGATGATTAACGATTGACCAACCACTCCAAGAAGGGGGTCCGCAAAAAAGAGATTGGGGTCCGCAAAAAAGAGATTGCGTTTCGAAAGCTTTATTCGATGATTGTCTACTTCATCTTGTTAAAACAAATTCAAATATTGTCTTGGTAAAGAACATACACAATGATATTCCAAAACTTTTTTCGCCTTTGATATTTTAAACAGCTTTCTATACACCAACAACGTTTTTAATTATTCATTCTAAAATCAATTAAATTCTATCAGATTCATTCTAAAATCAATTAAATTCTATCATATTCATTCTAAAATCAATTAAATTCTATCAGATTCATTCTAAAATCAATTAAATTCTATCAGATAACGAATCGAATAAATTATCCCTACAAGATCTATATCCTCTTCAGTTTTATTCCATACCTTAAAGTTCCTGCTTCATTCCGGGCCTTATCCTAAAGACCTCTGTTCAAGTCGGACACAATAAAGGGACAAAACTCCTCGTCCCAGATGATTAACGATTGACCAACCACTCCAAGAAGGGGGTCCGCAAAAAAGAGATTGCGTTTCGAAAGCTTTGTTCGATGACTGGCCACTTCTTTCTGATAAAGACCTCATTCTTCTTGTGTCTCCTTATTCTTCTTGTTCTTTTTCTTTCTACAGCAAGAATTCTGTCCCCTTTGTTTCGTTCTTTATGTGATACCGGATGGGAAAGCCTGGTTTTCCGGTCATTTTCTCTGAACGTGTTGGGTGTTCTGTATAAGATGGTGTTGATTATGGAGACGAATTTTTTTTAACTCGTAATTACATTTTCATATGTAATGGTCCCCCCCCCCCCAGTAATGTCTACCATACTTAAAGGCTGGGGAGCCCAGTCAATTAAGCACTCGCTTGGCATGCGGAAGGTCCCAGGTTCGGGTCCAGGCATCGCCAAAATAGCTGCCGGCCTATAAACGGCCCGTGCAGCCAAAAATGTCCGACGAATAATACCCCGTGTAAGGGAGTGCACGTTAAATATCCTTAAAAATAATTAACGCTGCGTACGATGTCGCCCTTAACGGTTGCGTTGGGTGCCTATTCAGGTGTTGGCTCATCACCTGACTTTGGTTCTAAAATACGACGCCCGTCGCCAATAGCCCTCGTGTAGCTCTAGTGCGACGATATTTCAAACCTAACCTACCATACTTACGTGATATTAGTTTTTGAAGAGGTAAGGATCGGACTGGTTGTTGATCCAGGAACCTCTAGCGTGCTAGACCAATACTGAACCGTCTGCGACTAATTAATTGCTCGGTCGCGAGGACTAGTATTGCGTATTTGTGCTGACCGCCACATCACTCCCCTTCCAGTGAATCGGATGATTAACGATTAATGTGAATTGTTTATGCTGTCTCCTTTGAGTCTCGGGACTTTGCTTTGGTTGCATGAAAGTTGTCAGATATGAGCCTTTAGATGGCAGTCCACCATACTTACGATACTATTAGTGACAATCTTGAGACAATTGGATCTTTATCATGCGACAGAAGAAAATCTGAAATTCCGATTTTAGCTGCATTTTTCACAATCAAGTATTGCGTTTTTTAAGCGAATTTTAAAATCAGAAAGAATTGTGGTCGTAGGTCGTAAATTGCCACTGCAACAGCGTTTACCATTGGTAGTACTTGATTAAAAACCATAGTCAAAACCAAAATAATATGTCTGTTTTCGCACCCATCGCATGTGGAGGGGTCTGAGGGAGCCCGTAGGTCTTCACATGCCGACTCTTTCCTTAACTGCAGTTCTAAAATTTGACGACCGTACCCAGTAGCCCTCTGGCAGCTCTAGTGCGACGTTAATTCAACTCAACTCCATCGCATGAGAAAAGTAAAATCGACTTAACCCTCTAATGCATGAATTTTTATTTTCATCCCAAAAAATATATATGTATCTTTAATACTAACACATTATGGAAAAAATACTAAAAAAAAATTAACTGCATTGGAATTTAAATAATTTCAATTTTTAAATTGTTTTCCATATGACAAACACCAACTGCAAAATTCCAATTTTGATAATAATGAGTAGAAAACTACTAAAAATATTTCAAAATAATCCTTTTTAACTATGATTAATTTTTCAAAACAATTTATTAGTATTTAGTACTAATATTATTATTCTTTGAATACTGCCAAAAACGTAATTTCACAAAATTTGATAACCTCACTCTTTAATTTTGAATACACTATTACTACTGTCATCTATGAGGATTATTAGTAACCAGAACTTTAAAATGAAATGTAATAGATGAAAAAAAACACAGATTTGTCTAGGAGGAGCTCTAATTTAATAGAATAAAGTGGGTTATGTTACTTGTTACCAAACGGCAACAGTATGCATTAGAGGGTTAATATTTCCAATGTGATCATTTGGTACTGTAAGAACGGCGGACCTTCTGGGAATTCTTCATGTGAAATGCTCCTAACCGAGGAATGGAGATATGTGTAACATAACCGAAGAGGTAGTTGTCCTACAACCCGAAAAAATCTTTGAACCTTGACCCATCATTGATTGGTAAAATTTGAATGAGGAAGTAGATGGGAGGAAAGCATTTCATGTTTAAAATATATTTTACCTGAAAAAAAATTTAAACAATTAATTAATCAATCAACAAAATTGTAACAATCGATTTCGTATGTCTGTAGATAATGTTATCAATTAAAAATAATTTTCATGTTATAAAATATAGATCAATAATTACTCGAAAAACTTTTTTGCTGAACGAGTTAATCAGTGTGATTTTAACACAAAAACTTTGTTCGATGACTGGACACTTTTTTTCTGATAAAGAGCTCATTCTTCTTTTATCTTCTTATTCTTTTTTTCTTTTCTTTACTACAAGGATTCTGTCTTTTTTTTTTGTTTGGTTCTTCTTGTGCATCATGATACTTTATAAAAAGTATGTTTCCGTGTTATTCTCCGTACGAGTTTTCTTACCTGTATAAAATGGTGCTGGTGACGTTGAATTAATTTGATTAGTAAAGGAAAGCCAGAATACTATCAAAGTTTTTGAGCCAACCTCATTCAATAAAACTGCTATATAAAAACACCAAAAAGAAATCTCCCTAAATGTAAGGAAGAATTTAATCCATTATTCAAATCACATTGTTAAAAAACAAAAGGGCTTTCCTCTAATAAAAAAGAATTACAAAAAAAATAGTTTTTATGTTTCTCCCGGAAACAATTAGATGTATATTGATTCTAATTGGAAAAGTAAATCAATGAGACTTTAAATGGAAAGCTTTGTTCGATGACTGTATATATTTTTTCCTGATAAAGACTTAATTCTGTTTATGTATTCTTATTTTTGTTGTTTTCTTACAACTAAGAATTCTTTTTATTTAAAAAATGCTAGATAAGGGAAGCTCAGAAGGTTAACAAATGAAATTACTTTGTATGGTTAACAGCTCTTTCTTACCAAAAGTTATGTTCCACAAATTATAATATAATTTAAATGTATTTAGCTTAAAATATTAACATACTTCTCATTATTGTGCCAAGACATATTATTGTTTTTATCTTAACCCCTTAACGAAGCCTTTAACGACTTCATTTCCGAATTGAAACGTCAACTTATATTTTTTTAATTAGCTTTTTGTGTAACTTAAATTGTCTACATAAATTGTAGATAATTTGTGTAGACAGACTAGGGTCTTCACTAGTCGTGCGTTTTGTTTATTTTGATAAAGAAAAGCTGAAAAATCAATTTCATGCGACCAATCGTCATTAATGTACTATTTCCCAAATGTCTCACCGAAGTAATATTACATTTTTTACTACCTGAAACAAGCAAAAAATCGTCAATAGGAATGTAACTTATCTTCTTTTATGGTAAAACGTGCTCAAAATGTTATTAAACTTATGGTTAATACTTAATGTGATTAAATTATATAACTAATTAACCAACATTGTTAGTTTTTTCCAGCAACAGATAAGTATTAAAACTCATTAATTATTAAATTTCATTAAATTTTAAAATTTAAAGTGTTATGTAGTTGATTGAAGCCGTTTAATAAATAAAAATTAGAAAATAAATTTCAATAACGAGTCAAATTTAAATATAATGCGGTAAAAACAAGTTTACACTTCGGCCGAAAAGCATATCCTACAGAAGGTTTACAAAACAAGAAAAAAAACTAAAATAAAACCTTTCAATCAGGTATACTCAATGAGTATGATGTTGCGTCTTAAAGTCATAAAATATCAAGATTAAAGTTTCCCAATATCTTGTTAATTTTAATTGTATTGTCATCTTGAAAACCATGAACGAATATGTAAATATCCTATTTTGTGACCGAACTGGATCCACTCTTATTTAGAAAGCTTTTTAGACATATCTGTCCTTTACCATTTGTTGATTAGGCCATCTGTATGATTATATTTTATTCTACTCTTTTTTTTTCTTTTTTGCAATACAAACCCGTCAATTTTTTTTCTCGTACTTCTTATTCCTACCCTTGGACGCAACTTTAATCTGGTAGAAAACTCAATAACTCTATACAAATCTATAACACTGGCATTCGAACAAACTAAAATAATCTCATCTCACACACATTTTTGATTACCCTGAATAGCATTGAAGTCAGGATATTTGTTTGTCGGCTATTAATATTTCTTATTTTAGTGAGTAAGTTTTAATTGTATGTTTTATCTTTTGGGAAGAACCATGACTAAAAAAAATTTGAGGCTACTGATATGGATCTACTTTTATCGAGAAAATTCTATAAGACTGATCTCTCTTATACCATCTGTATATGGTTAGACTATCTATATTAATTTCCCTTATTTGGTAAATCCCTTTACAAGACCCAAATTCTACAATACAAAACTCTATTAACATTTTTACCCACACATCTCCTTCCTCCAAATAGACATTAATCCAATCTCTTAAAAACCTTAATAACACTGTACAAATCTCATTCAAACAACCTATAACGAACCTAAATCTCCCAGCTTCCCATCCCACGCTTTTAAACCAATTTAATAACCTTCCCTCTCAGAGTTCTTTAGCCAGTGATTCCCCGGCCACTATTCCAATATCGTCTCTTCAAAAACATTCTTAAGGGGCAGTTAATCTACCACGAGTCTCCATCGACCAGGGAAATCGTCTGCCCTTTTTAAGGGGGGTTGGGGGGGAGGGGGCGATCGATCCTTTTAGGGGGTGGGGGCATGCGTGACCTTGCAGACGAGAAGATGCAGTTCCGGATCTAGGCGTTCTGGATCTGTTCTGTACCTGGCCTTATCTGTTCGATTTCTTCTTACCTTTGGCGCTCCGTTTGGTAGATCAAGGTTTTTGTCTAAGGTTGGGTGGGTTGGAAGGGTTAGGATATTTAATAGAAAAGTTTTGTGGGTAGATTATTTTTTAACCTTTTAAATATTGGAGAACATGATAGATTACAATACTTTTTTATAATTATATTGTTCAAATCATTCAATTTACAAGGATATGTGTATTTTAAGAACTGGGCCAATAATGAAATCAAGGGGCAAAATTACTCTTTAAAAAATTAAAGAAACGTTTATTAAATTTTAAAAAACTGTTTGAATTCAGAAAGTCATTAAAATACTTCTTTTTATTTTAATCTTCAAAACAAATATTTGGTAGAAAAACTTCAAAGTTCACTCATAATATTGATAAGTAATAGATGATTAAAATGTCTACAATACTTAATTCTCAGTCTCTCTTAATTTATTAATAACTAAACCATTTAACTTTTCTGATGGAAATCTAACTTATCAAGATGCTGAGTTTTCATGGTGGGCATTTTGCTAATGGCTTAATGAGTTTATTCAACTCATGAATTTTTCTCTAAGCTCAGAAATAATTTGCAAATTTTCCTTAACTTTAAGCTCATTTCACAGATCTTTACCAAAGAGTCGACAAAAAAGAGCATTAAAGTTAATGAGCACATTATATGCTGCAGTAATATTGTAAACGTACTCAATTTTACCATGGAAATAGTCTATTAATAAAAACTTTAAAACATTACAAGCAACTAAAAAGAAAATGTGTATTTTAATTTTTTTTTTTAAATTTCATCGTACCTTTCTATATCCAAACAGACCTCAATATTATTATTCTTTTAATTTATTTTTCAAGTAGATTATGTACTTAAAATTATAAAGATAATTAATAAATTACGTTAAATTTTTTTTGTGTTTAATGACCTAGGTAGTCTCAAGTGGATTAAGCGCTGATAACTTTAAGCAGCTAGTATCGACTCAAGCAGTGAGAAAAAACTGTCTCTCGTCGATAAGCCAAATATTTTAGCTCAATATTCAAGTTTTCTCAAGTCTCAATCTCAAGTTTTAATATAAATATTCGCGTTATTTTATTTTTTGGTTATAAATTTTGGTGTTAGTTAAATTTACCTTTCGATTTGTTCTCGGATACTTCTGCCAGTAAACTCTCAACAATATTTATTATCGCTTTATTGACGCTTAGAACATTTATATAAGAGATTTCTTCTGTCTGACAACAATACGATCAACGTCTGATACCTTAATCCAGGATTTGTCATATCTTTTGATCCTTATTTACCAAACTAAGACGGCATACCCATTCATGATTATTCTAAGCTCAATATAGACTTATAGATTATATCTGTATTATTTCAAAATAATGAGCATTACAAAAGAGTTACATTATTTTTGTCGGTCAGACAAAAGATCCGTAAATGTCAAAATACTTTTTGGTGTATCAATCGTTGGAAAAGTAATCTAGAATTTTTTAACAATACACACAACTTGTTCTTTGTATAAAACAACAAAATAAATGTCTATTTACACCATAAAATAATCGTACAGACTTCTGAACAATAAAAGCAATAATTTTTTTTTACAAATAATACACAAATGAACATTGCCAAACAGTATATATGATTAAGTAAATGTTCAAAAACCGGTAAATGTCAATAATTACCAATATAATATTCATCAATATATTATAACCAATTATTATTCATTCATCGACATATTCCACACAGTTGCTGTTCTGAATTGTTAATTTTAAAATTACCTCTTTTTGTGCAGAACAAAAACGTTACTAAAATGTTTCACAACAAATAATAAATTAATGTGATAATGGATAATAGATGGATGTGATAATAGATTAATGTGATACTAATAAATTGATGAGGGGGTGTCAAGAAACAAAGTTTCCCTATTCCCGGAACTAGAGCTAAGAAAAAAGGTTGTTTAATTCCCGCAATTTATTGATCACATTTCCATTGAAAACTTCTACTTGAACAAGTTTCCAAGAATTCGCTCTAAAGTATACATTAATGCAAATTTCAGGGCTTGGCATAATAATTGAACCATCCCTCCGATCGAAAACTTTGAAAAGTGGTTTGTTAGACTGTGTAGATGTATCGGTTTGAAATAATCCACTTAATTTATTTCACCCTTTAGTGAAAGTAAATTATTGATCAAACGCTCACTTTTGTTTTCCTTCTGATATTGTTCAATTAAGAATAATCAGGGTTGTTAGACTTTTAGCGTTGAATATATAATATACAGTGAATGTCAACATTTATAGATAAGTGCGGCATATATACTGTTAATTTTTTGACGTTTAAAGATGAATGTCCTAAATATGTGCACAATATATATAGGATACGGTATGTTTGACAGTCCCTGGTGATTGTTACTTCTCCCGGATTTTTACCATTCACATTACCGAGAAACTGTAAAATTAGTTTTTGAAAATTTGCTTTTTGTTAATGTGGGTGAGTTTTATTCGTTTTAATACTTTAATAAACATTTGATACTAATTTAAAATCAATTATATAAAATTATTAGTAAAACTGTTTATCTTGAGGATGTGGTATTTGATTTCCCATTAAAATTTTAAATACCGCTTGTTTCAATTTTTCGACACAGCTTCTGGAAACTTCATCAAATTTCTTCAGATTAACATGACGTTCATATCATATTCACCCAGCTTACTGGGTAAAAAATGCAGTTAAAAAAGGTTTTTATACGAAAATTAATTTTTTTGTCTTGTGATATTTGTTATGTCACGAAAGATGAATTTTTTTTTTTTTGATTTTTCTATAATTGTGAGTATTTTTTTAATGTATGTTTGCATTGATATTTGAATTGTGACACAAAAGAAATTATAAGTAAAAAAATAAATTGAATCAGATGGAAAGTTATATAATTGCCTTTTTGATATTAATGACAAACTATCATTATTTAAATACGTTCTAATAAAATCTTTAAAAGTAAAAGATTAAAATTTAGTTTATATAAATCATTTGGAATCATTTTTAAAAAATTCAATTCATAAATTATAGTTACAGGCCAAAATTGCCGAGAAAAGTATTTAATTAAAGGAAAGGCCAAAATTGCCGAGAAAATTATTTAATTAAAGGAAACTACAAGAGAAAGTCAAATATATATTTTTTTAAGAAAATAGCAACATCCTTATGCTTTGGTAGAAATCTTGAATTAGAAAGAAATCTGCAGAAATCTTGGACTGGGGAGCCTTGTCAGTTAGGCACTCGCCTAGCATGCAAAAGATCCCAGGTTCGGGTCCGGGCATCACCAAAATAACTGCCGACCTATAAACGGCCCGCGCAGCCAAAAAATGTCCGACGAATAGTACTCCGTGAAAGGGAGTGCACTTCAAATATCCTTTAAAGTCCTGACGCTGCGTACGATGTCGCCCTTAACGGTTGCGTTGGGTGCCTATTCAGGTGTTGGCTCGTCATTTGACTGGTTCTAAAATAGGATGCCTGTCGCCAATTGCCCTTGTGTAGCTCTAGTGCGATGATAATTCAAACCTAACCTAACCTGGGTCATAATTTTTATATTTGAAACATATATGCTATTCTTATAATTTAAATAGCTTTTTTTTAATCAAAAACAATAATTATTACATCTTTATGTAATCGTTATAATAAAATTTATTAACATATTTTATCACAATGATTTGATGTCTATATTAACATACTTCAACAATGAAACTAATCAATAAACAAAAACCTACGTAGCTACGTTTGTTACCAAACGCTATTTATCTTCTCACCATTGAAAAAAATGTCTACAATAAATATTTGTCATACTTAAAAATATTACAAGTGGTGATTCTCGGGTTCGATACTTAACTTTTGCTTCTTTTTAATCTTTTATGGTTTACGTATGATATCTGTTGTTAATTTTTATCCATGATAGAGTCTTGCATTTAGCAGTTGACCATATATTTCTCTGAATATTTTCTCTTATTATTCTGAAATTTACATACCTTTCTTTTATAAGCGCAAATATAGCTAACGATTTATTAAAACAAAGTTTACCAAAAACACTTGGGTCCTTTTTTTTAACTCTTCCAATCATCCACCTACCAATTTGACTTAATAATAAGAAAACACATTTACAATCTGAAAAACAATGACAAAACAACACATAATCCACTTCTAAACAACCCAAAAACTCTTTAAAATTCACTTATGGAAATAAGTGATTTCTGTTGTTAATTTTATCCACAATAGAGTCTTGTATCTTTAGCAGTTGACCATATATTTCTCTGAATATAATTTTGAAATGGATATTGTGTACCTTTGTTTTATAAGACCAAATATAGCAAGCGATTTCTCATAACAATGTTAAGCAAAAACTCTTTGGTCCTTTTTTTTTTTAAAAAAACTCCCGTTCCTCCACCTACCAATTTACCTCAGCAACAAAAAAAACCTTTACAATCCGAAAAACAACAACAAAACAACACACAATTCACTTCTAACAACCCAAAATCTCTTTAAAAATCACTTAAGGAAATAAATGATTTTTGTCGTTAATTTTTATCCACAATAGTCTTGTATTTAGCAGTTGACCATATATTTCTCTGAATATAATTTTGAAATTGATATTGTATACCTTTCTTTTATAAGCGCAGATATAACAAGCGATTTCTTTGAACAATGTTAACCAAAAACTCTTTGGTCCTTTACAAAAAAAAAACTCCCAATTCTCCACATACCAATTTACCTCAACAAAAAAACCGTAACAATCCAAAAAAAAACAACAAACAATCCTCTTCTAACAACCCAAAAACTCTTTAAAAATCACTTATGGAAAATAGCATCGAGATACTAATCGCGACCGTCCATACATAAAACACTGTAGCAAAAACCCTCTAGACAAAAAGAGCGGGAATAAAAAAAAGTAGTTTTTCTACAAACAGTAGAAACAAGCAGAACAATATCACGCATTTTCTCCTTAAGCCGACATCGATCACCAACTGCGGTTAGCAAGCTTCCTCCGCCTCTTCCATGGGAGTGGAAAAAAGCGCCCTCCACCCCCTTTGGAAATGTAGACTCGTCCTCCGGTATCGACGCAATGATCTCTCTTGGCGACGGTGGAGATAACGTCGCCAAATGGGAAGCACGTTTTCGTGTGTTTTAGTGGGATTGTTAATTAATTGTTGTTAAATGTTTAAGTTGTTAGTTAAAAGTATAAAAAAGGTTAGTTTCTTCTAGGTTTATAGTCCACTGGATATTGATTTATTTTAACTGGCCATAAAAACTAAGTAGGTTTTTGTGGAAATCACTGAAAAATTCTTTTTTTTTTTTTTTTTCAAAATTGCCTTTGACAAATAATTCGAAATTAATTTTGCTTTAATTTGAAATGGTTTAACATTGTTCTTCTGTATAAATCATGAAAAAAATCTCATTTCTTCACTTCGTCACTAATACCGAAATTTATATAAACATTTTTACCTGATTTATTATTGACGAATACCACCTAGAAATTAGTATTACTTCTGTCAAAAAATATTTTTTACTCAGTTCTCTTAACTAGATCTGTTTAATAAAACATTAAGAATAGAATGATGCTCATATTCACAAAACCTCTTAAGAAAGCTGTAATACGTTTATGTACATCGTAATTTAGTTTATATTTAGTCTCAGTTGTTAAGCTTAAGCGTTTTTCTAAATGACATCTTTTCGACTTTAAATAATGTATTTTTATTAAAACTTTAAAAGTACATCGGCTCGACGAAATATTTTCTACAATATTATTTAGTATGCGTTCAACTTTTAATTTAAAAGTAGTGGGATACAAGAAGCATTTCTTAAGTTTTTTTTAACGTTCTGAAGATTTAAAAAAGCAGCTTTAAAATTACGTCTCAAATAGTTCGTACTGTGTATTTTCCAAAAAAAAATTATAATAACTCGTACATGGTATGTATAACAATACTAGAAACATATTAAATTGTTTGTGCTGCTTATGCTAGTGAATGAAAGACCCCGACACGTACACTGTGAAAAAAATCTGTAAACATTACAAAAAAAATTTTTGTAAAAAACTTTTCCTAGAAAATTTCTAGTAAATAATTACTAAAAATAGCGCTGTAAAAACACATAATATATTTTTGTTAACATTACATGTTTAGATCATGTAGATTTACATGACTATTTTATGTATCCCACACAAGTAATGATTCTGTAACAAAACAAGAAAATTTTATGAATACCACATTTTCCGTGCAATTGCAAAGAAAAACAAAATGTCTGCTTTCCCGGCGACATATTTCGAATCCTTACATTCAACCGACACTATGACAGTGACGTCAGGCTACTGGGCGGGGAAATGAAAAGTCTTTATGAAAGTGTCTCCTGAAGAGAATAAAGGGCAATCAAAAAATTGTGATTACACTGCGAAAATTTACTTAAAGGTTAAATTAGCGATTGTCAAAGAAGACTGACAAATTTGTAAGGGTTCGTATTGATTTTTTTTAGCAATATGACTACTATTAACTATCATTCAATAGAACAGAACATTTATTATATCTAATAGACACATATAGCTAATTCATAGAAACATATATTCAGTAATTTTTAAATCATTAAATAGGAGAATGAGAAACAAGTGTTTTATATTATTAATATCAATAATATATTGTCAGTAAATAACTTCTATTTAAAAAAATATTTATTGAATCCCCAGTTAAGGGAGTGTAATTACATTATCACAGGCTTTGTGAAATATATAGGAATACATTCCGAATATAGGGATAGATTTCGAATCCGGTGTATTATTTGAGAACATGTTTTAGCAGGGTAAAAATGAAGCTTAACTATGTTTAGGTACATGATATTATTCGGAAGCCTTGAAACCTGTATATTAATTGCACATTCGATTAAAAAATTAAGTAAAAACATTTATTAAAAGAGGAGGGGAGTTCTTATTTAATTCCGATGTTTCCGGAAAAAGGAATATTTTTTAAAACTATTTTAGTAAAATTCAAGAATGTTTTTTTTTTAATGTTTGCTATATTAGGTAGGATTGAGTTGCTGTACTGGAATATAGATGGCAGCACGAGCACAAAATTCGAGATCTAAAATCTGTCATTTGCGCTCAAAACATCTAAAATTATCTAGCTATAATAATCATCACTTCAATTTGCACATATAAACACCATTCAATATTTTTTCAGCTAATTTTAGTATTTTTTTGTGTGAATAATTAAAATCTCGAAATAATGATGAACCCTACAAAACAATAATTGCTTACAGAACGCTCATTGCACCAAGACGGCCAATGATTGGTTACATTTATTTCGTTCCCGCCCAGCAAGTCTGACGTCACTGTCATGGTGTCAGTTGAATGTAAGGATTCGAAATATGCTTCCCGGCGTATTATCAAACACCGATCTCCCGGCAACAGACAGGGGTACTGACCACTACACTACCGAGGAATAGCAGACTGCCGAAACCCGGGATCGAACCAGGAACCTTTAGATGTCCTATCTATAACGCTCTCCCAACTGTACTACCTCGGCACATAGATCGTCAGGAAATGAGAAGTGAAATTCATTTGAAACAATCAACTAAGATATAAATTTAAAAGGCAATTAGTTTTGAATCAAGATTGAGGCCAAACTTTAGTGGTTTTGGTTTGGTTTGACTTATCGTCGCACTAGAGCTACACGAGGGCTATGAACTTTAGTGGATATGCGCGCGAATCTTCATGTCGAAGAACATGATTGGTGGGAAAAATTGCAAATACTAGAAATTTTGTTGTAACTGCAGAAATGAAGATTTCTGTTCAGAATTACAAAAACTTTTTTTGTAAAATTCGTTATTTCTGTAACATTACTAAAACAAATTCTGTGTGTTTACAGAATTTTTTTTCTCAGTGTACAATGTTTACATAACAGTACTAGAACCATATCAAATGCCATTCAGTCTTGCTTTAAAAATGTTTAACAATATTTGCGCAAATAATCAAAACTTAAAACAAGTACAACATTGTTGACCAATCACTTATTTGCCGATAATATTTAAATGCGCTAATAGCAGTAAAGTAGTTTTGTTGTTGGGAAAGGGTAAATAGTGCTCAAATATGCAAATAGCTATCGTATTATCATCGAAGGGTATTTTTGGATGCGGCAGAAATGGAACATTTTATTTTCGTTATCTTAATAGCCAAGATTGCAGTTGCCGGGGATTCAATGTTCGATAAAGTGTTTAAATATAGTAGCGCTTCTTCTACTTTAGGAGGCTTCTTTTCAGGAAAGTTTTTTTTATTTGGATACTTTTTAAAGATTCTTTGGCGCGATTGGAGTTGTTACAAAGGAATTTACTAGAAAAAGATCGAAACAGATTTTTCTGAATTTATTACTATTTATAATGCTTTTCCATTCCGTGGGCAGAAGCGATAAAGTCGCAAAAATGTACAACTCCAGCAATAGGGGTCCTTAAGCTGAGTATACTGTGTTTTGTCGCCAAACTTTTCCATTTGTCACCAAAGATACGTCTTGGCAAGATTTACGCCCGAGAAATTTAAAGTGCACACTTTCTTTTTAAGCTTGAATTAGTGTAACTTTTTTTTAATTCATGAATCACCAATATATCTCACTATAGTGCAAATTTAATTCATCTAAGCGCTAATGTTTGAAAAGAAATGTATTATACTACAGTAAAAATGTAGCTGCGTGCTTACTGTTTTTAATACAGTAAAAACTCTACAACCGACCATCTCCAACCACTCCGACTTACGACCAATTTTTAAAGGCACCGAATTTTCTCCCAATGTGTTCAGTGCTGAAAGCCACTCTGGGAGAGACCAGATCTCATTACACAAACGAACGGTTTCAAATACCATTTCATGAAAAATTATCTGTTTCCTACGCTTGTCAATTTTTAATGAATTATTTATAAATTAGAAAAATAGTTGGTTTGAGAAAACTCGGAAAAATGAAACAGTAAGAAATTTCTTCTTACTTTCATAAGGTTTAATTAGTACATACTAATTTGTAAAAAAAAGGTTAGTGTGATTTTTTTTACATATTATGTACGACATTTTTTTTAAAGTAAACCTAACCTAACAAGTTGCACCAAAAACGATGTACTTGATTTTACGTACGAACAGATGACTTACATAGGTAAAGAAATATAAATAATTTTCTTTAAAATAAAGATGCACTTTTTCCGAAACCCTTGCACTCACCGAACTCACTTCCAATCTCTTTTTATTCCTCACGGTGCTCTTCTTTATATATTTATGCATTTTTCTCATTCTATATTTATTTCTCATATCTTTATTCTTAAAAGGCGTTTGCTGCCACTTTTACTTTCTCTGAATGTTATTTCTCTGGTTTATAGGTTCTTTTATTTTTATTCTAGCGCGTTCCTTCCTAGATCAGTGCATGCTTCTTTAATATTTAATACACTGCTTCTGCCTTTCGCTTTTTCTTACTTAGAATACCTTTTTGTGTGTATTTTGGGTTCACACTCTCTTGCATCATTTGGCTACCTTTTTCTTTGATAACCAGGGCTCATAGTTATAACCTCTTAAGACCAGAGCAAAATCGCACATGCATATTTTTATAAACTAAACACACTTTTCATACAAATATATGCTAAAAAGTATGTTTATCAAAGAAATTTTTAAAAAAATTATGTTTAATAATTACTTAGGGACACGCCTTAAACTCTAAAAATACAAATTTTTTGTGCTATAAATGCAACAAAAAAGCCGTATCACTTGTTAGTAGATAAAAGATGACTTTAACATTGTTTTTATAATGAGAAATTCCTTTAAAATTAACTACTAAAAGAACTTTTTGAAATGTTTGGGGAAAAAATTTTAAATAATTTTTTAAGAATTTTAATATCGTATTGACCCTCGTTCAGCTTCTTTTTCTTTATAGAAATAAATGACTGATACCAGTAATCAAATATTGAAAAATAATATTTGGATCTTCTATCGGACCAGGTCAATTTTGGAACTAATAAACGTGTTAATTGTTTGTGGGAAGGTTTTTAAAAATAACCCCAAATGAGGACACCAGGTCGCAAGAGGTTAAAGGTGAAACTCATAAATTCAGGTTTTATTAATTTTGAGAGTTTAAAATTTAAAAGATAATGCTGGAATAAAAAGTGTTTTTCCCAAAGTTATTATTTGAAACAAACTATAACACACAAACTAACACTCATAAGTATTTTGTTTCTCTCTATTAGGAAAGAATTTTTGAAGTTAGCCCTTTGACTATTTTATACTCAATGTTGCTAAAATTTATTCTTTAAAAAAACAACAATTTTCCTACCTACTAGTAGTAGGGCACAATGCCTGAAAAGTTTCACTGGACATTAAGTTAAGCATTTATAAAGTAATATGAAAACTGATGATTTCATAAATCTAGGAATGCATTTTCTTTATTACATCCTGCAAAACTTTTAACAGCTATAACTTACTAAGTAAAGATCAAAGTGTAATTTTTATTTGTGAAACAATATATATATTATCTTTTAATATAAATCAACGTAAATTTTTATTAAATTTTATATAATTATAACTTTAGAATGCAATAAAAACTTATCACAAAGTCCATATTTAAACATTACGAAAAAAATTCGATATTACACCATTTTGCAAGATTATTGTGCAAAACACAATTCTAGTTTACATTTTATTTTATCATTTCTTTATTCACAAACAAACCCTTCTTACTAGATTTATTTTTAACTTAAGATTGAAACCTTTGGTAAGACATAGTTAAAACTAATTGTACTTTTTGTATGACTTAGCTTATCAATGTCTTTTGTAGCAGTGAAAATAATATTTTAACAATAATTACTTTCTTCGTCTTTCAAGAAAAATTAATTAAACAGGAGTGTACTTCATTGCATTAATAACATCAAGCTGCACAATGATATCTCTTTATCCTTTTGTATTCAGATTATATTTTAAATTGAAAGTATGATTAACAAATCTTAAGCAATAATTTATTTTCTTTTTATCTTATATTTTTATTGAAAAAGACAGGTTCGCATTATAGTAAGAATCAAATTTGTTGGGGTTTTTTTATAAAAGTTTTGTACAAAAGTTGGCACATTATATTTCTATTATTATTTTATTATTATTTTTGATATTTTTATTATTGTAAAAGAGATATGGTGTTTCATAACTACCAAATTATTTTTTTAAAAAAATTGTTTGGTAGCAATATGCGTTACATAATACTCTAGCAATACTTTTTTTTCTAATTGAAACATAATTTATTGCTCTCAATCACCTACAATGAAAACAAAGGTATTGAAAGTATTGCGATGTTTGTAAACTCTAATGGGAAATTTTATGCGCACGTTTTGGAGGGTACTGATTCCAGAAAAGTGATTTTTTAAGTTTCGTCTGTCTGACCTACAGTTAGAACTAAAAGAGCTATAACATCCAAATTCGGTACGCGAGTTATTAGCACCTGTCAGATGTCAAAATAAGGTTGTCCGTCTTTTATAAACAACATTTCACACTTGATCCTGATTTCATTTTTTGCTTCTGTTGGAATAGTGCTCCAATAGTGAAAAACTGTTTCCATGTACCTCTAAAATTGTCTCTAATTAATTCAAAACATAAAAAGTTTTCTTTTCAATGAAAGAATGGGTTGAAAAAGCTTGAAATTTGTTAAACAAGTTGGTTTTTCTGCAGAGACACTCCTTATAAAGGAAAACTTGTTTTACGGAATCCCTGATTTGGATGTTCTACTGTCGCAACGGTGCTTTGAGTCCTTGTTCCCAAGGAGGGTGGGGAGCCCAGTCAGTTAGGCACTCACCTAGCATGCGAAAGGTCCCAGGTTCGGGTCCGGGCATCGCCAAAATAACTGCCGACCTATAAACGGCCGTCCGACGAATAATACCCCGTGTAAAGGGAGTGCACGTTAGATATCCTTCGCTAATTCGCTGCGTACGATATCGCCCTTAACGGTTGTGTTGGGTGCCTATTCAGGTGTCGGCTCGTCACTTGACTTTGGTTCAAAAATGCGAAACCCGTAGCCAATAGCCCTCGTGTAGCTCTACTGTGACGATAATTCAAACCTGACCTAACCCAACCTTGTTCCCAAGGCACGGTTAAAGTTAAAATATTGAATTGCTTTTCTCAAAAAATATTATTTATTTTTGCTAAGTAGAAAATAACTAATGTTTATGTGTATCTATAAAAACAATTTTGAAACACGTTTAATGCTATATGGATCAATAGTCAGGTGTTTAACTGCAATAATTTTTTACAAATAATTTGGTGGTTGGTTTTTTTTTTTTTTAATTCCTACTCCCAATCTTTCAGTGTGCTTTACAGCGTTACGTGTAACTAATCTTTACTCACAAACTTTATAGATAAAAAGTGTAATTGATAAACTTTTGCATGAGTAATCAATTTTTAAGTAGTCTTACCATCTGCTTTAGCCATTAAAATGGAGAAGCCGTCATTAAACTATCCTACTTTAAAGTTAATTACGGACGAAACTATTACTGAGAATGTTTTAAAAATTTTATGGAACAATTTAAAGGGATGTGAATTTGTTTAAGTGAAGAAAATAAGTTAAATTTGGTGTAAATTATTTAAGACGATTCACACACACACACAAGGTAGTTGCTGAAAATGATGGCCGTCATTTTGACATGTTTGGTTGCCATAAAAGTAAACTATCGTAAAAATATGCTTAAACCGTGACTATTAAAAGGAAAATCTGGTGTAAAAAATTTAAAATATTATTTTTCACCACCTAATCTAATTTTCATCCTCTCCAATATGTTAAATAAAAAAATTCAAAACTTTCATAGCAATAGTATCGTTTGCAAACAACTTTAAAGTAGAGTAGTTTAATTTAGGCCGCACTGTGTGTTTATGATAATGGATATCTTTTTTTAATTAAGTTACCATTCTGTCGTTCTTCAAATCATTTTACCTAGTTTTTGTTTGTTTACTGGGAAATGAAATAGTTTAAAAACTTACGCATAAAATATGAATGTAAAATAATTATTAAACAAACTTTTGCTGTTATGCTTGAGATATTTCAAATTAAATAAAAATATATTCTAAATTCAGCTATAAAACAATTTTGAAGAGAAAAATATTTTTTGAACAATACTACATTAATTTAATTTTTAAAAAATCATATTTTTAAAGAAATTCTTTACAAAATGATGTAAACACCACCCATTGTATAACTCTTTCCATTTTTCACAGATAATGTCCCATTTTTCTTATGACCCACTCAATCAACATATTACATGCATAAAAAAAAACGTTTAATTTTTAAACAGGCGATTAATTAACAACCGGATCTTTGACATACCGTTAAAAATGACATGCATAAAACAGCAATTTTTTTTACCGTTATATTTATGGGACAATTTCCTGCACATGCTGTGATTCTATCAAGTCAGCCGACCGAATAATCGCGTAATTAACTCACATCAACTAATGATCGTTTCCGAGCAATTAGCGACGGGCACTTTTAATCCAGCCTTTTAATGGGGGATAGGGCATATTGGGACCATTCACTGGCTGACGTGACTGTACAAACGTGTGTTCTGTGCCCCTTTATTACACTAGTCCTTGTCCTACTTTGACCTATTAATGACAATGTAGCATTTTGTTGCATACTATAGTTTGTTGATCCCAATCGTATGTATCACATTTTATACTGAAACGAGGAATTTCCTATTAATTGTATTTTTTTTTTTCAGTTCAGACAATGTATCACTTAGATCAGGGGTTTCCGACCTTTTTGCACCTGCGTACCACTTGACTTTTTGAGAAATTTTGGCGTACCACCAGACCTAAATATTTTAATAAACTTAATATAATATTTACTCTTCTAAAAGTGTTCAAAGGTGTTTTTAGTACAATTGATAAGAAAACTTCGTATTTTATGGTTAGATATTTATTTATAACAAAGAGGCTTATAATAACGGAGAAATAAAAGGATTAAAATGGTATTAATTTACAGTTTGGGTTATTACCTATAGGTCTTCTTCTTCTTTATAGGTTCAACAGCCTTTTGCAGGCCAAGGCTGAATCGCTAATTCTCCTCCAGTTGGCCCTATTAGCCGCAATGGCTCTCCATCGGTTGACTCCTATTGTTTTGAGGTCCCTTTCAACATCGTCTAACCATCGTGTGGGTGGTCGTCCCCTACGTCTTGTACCTTCATTTTTGGAAAAAGTCACTTTATTGGTGGGAAAGTCCTCGAGACATCTGTACAGATGGCCCAGCCACCTAATTCGGGATGCTTTTATAGTTCTCACAATGTCGGTCCCGCCAAATTTACCAAATTACCTATAGGTCTACAAACACAAATAAAAAATAGTACAGACTCAGCAAAATCCGATCCAGAAGTTAATTAAAGATCTTCTCATTAATATAATGTTAATGTTTAAAATAATGAGTAATGTGTTTGCCTGCTCACTGCACATGCTTACAGAAGCTATTGATAGCATCATGTTGCTCATATCAATCAAGCGTACCACCTGAAATATCCCCGCGTACCACCAGTGGTACGCGTACCTAGGGGAAGGAAACCCCTAATTTAGATATTTGTTGGTGGTTTTTAGTCTTACAAAAGAAAAAATTTTTCTATTATTAGTATACAGTACATTCATTTAATCGAAGTTCAAAGCGCGCACAGTTTAACAGACTTCCTAATTTTCAACAGTTTCAATTTTTAATATTATATGATTATTTGATTTTACGACAAATTCGCCATTGGCTTAATTTGACCGTGGCATTCTTTTGTATTAGTTTTGGCCTGATGGAATTTTTTTAACGTGTTACAACAATTTTATGTTATAAAACATTAGATAAATTAAAACTAATTAAAACCGAAATTAGGACCACCTGTGGGAATACACACTCAAAACTTCTTCAAGGTACAATCACACAACATCACACAGAACTTAAATTTTAAATTATCGACGAGACTTTAATATACATTTGCCGCAGATATATATTTTGAATAAATTTCTTAAATTAATAAGTTAACTAAATCCTCATGTTGTGTTAACAATATTAATTTATAAGGAGAGGGGCTAAAACCATATCATATATCACGACAATCATTGTCTGGAGATGCACAAATACCCACAAATCATATCAAAATACCCGTAACCCCCACAGGGTTGTATTTTCTTAGTAGCTGTCAATATCTACCGTCAGCCGAGAAAGACTTGGACAGACGCAAACAACCGTAGTTTTCTTCTTCTTACGATATTTTGACAGATTTGGGAAGCTTGGAGCTATTTAGGGGAAATCTAGCCTTTTGCGTAAAGAATAAAGTATTTTGTATGCGAAATAAGGGCCGCTAGACTGTTTGAAATTTTTTATGAGTAAAAACTTTGAGCGATTCGTTTCAAAAATATTCAGACATTATCGGCAATATTTGCATGAATTCTGAAGAAATTTGGTTTCTTTGTTTAAAGAGTTCAGAAATCATGCATACATACTGAGAATTTTAATTATTTAAATGCTCTAAGGGTCCATTTCTGTTAGTTTGATCACGTTAGAATGGCTATTACTGTATAATGAAAACTTTAAAAAAAAAGTGTAGGTAATTGATGGAAAAACATCTATTTAGAAGAGGCGAAGTTAAATTATATTTTGTTATATATTAGTACTGATAAAATTCTTCTGCTTTTCTGCAAAAAAAATTGTAAATATTCCATACACTATAAAAAAAATTTATATTTAAAAAAAAGTTTTATATTTAAATATAAAACTGATTTATCATTTTTTTATTTAATGATTAAAATAATGCTTTTAGGAATGTATTTACTGTTATTTCCGTAATTTTACTAATCAAGGTTATAGTTCCAGCATAGTTAATACATATATACATTACCAATTATATATTTTTTACATTTGCTTTACTTTAATGTTCGTCTTCAATATTTAACTTTTCTGATAATCCTAAAAATTGAAAATAATCCCAAACAAAAAACATAATCATAAATGTTTAGCAAAATGTTTTTTTTAATATCCTGAAAAATAATCAATCGTAAAATTAAGAAAGCCACAAATCCTTTCCATCCGTAAAATCGGATGAATTCATAAACAAACTATTAACTTTATTTCGTTTAAATGACACATGTAATTATTTCTAGCCATAAAAAAACAAGACATTTTCCCATAAAAATATTTTCCGCGTATTTCTGACGTGGACTCTAAAAAAGGCCTCTCCACAAAATCCGTTATCTGCTTTTCCGTTCAACTTGACGAGTCACTGCAGTAAACAAGGGTTGCCACAAAAGCATCGACTTCGCCCCTCGCTGGAAACGAGCCAAGTGAGGTCGCCAAGGGGAAGAATTGGTGCACGGAGATGATAAAAGAAAATGTGATCTGTCAGTTTTTGATGGAGAAGTCTTCTCTTGAAACGAATTGAGGGAGCGTATCAAAGGGTTGTTTATTGCGTCGGCTAATTTGGAGACTTCATTGTAAGGGCGTAATTTGTTATGTAGGAGGCATTTAGAAATCATAAATGATTTAGTGGTTAGAGAGATGACCTCTGAAACAGTTGCAACTTTTTAATAAGTCACGCTCGGTACCGGTTTATAATCATGACATTGAAGTTTTAAAGAAAAATTATAAATGAAAAAAATTATAAAATGCAATGTGGGATTGGTCGTTTCTGTTACGTTGTTTTAAACCTGTTGCTCTGTATCACACACTGTTAAAAATTTATGCATACTTTCACCATAGTCATGATTTCTAGCAACTGCAATGCTGTGGGTGAAATATTTCACCATATTTTTGGTAGTCGATTTTTCAGGTTTTTGGTAACGAAAACTTGAGAAATTCCGCAACTGAGTACCAAAAATATGGTGAAACATTTCCCCTACAGCCGTTGCAGCAACTAGTAGCCATGTTTTTGGTGAAAAGCAGCAAATTTTTAACCGTTCATAATGGTTTAATGTTTTTTGAATTAGTACCGTTTAATGGTTAGCAAAACACTTAAATACCTTGGTTGCCATTCGAGATTGGTCATTAACAATTTACAGACAGGTTCAAATTACATTACTATGCACCGGCTCGGTTCCCAATAGCCCTCGTGTAGCTCGTGCGACAATAATTCAAAACTAAACTAAACCGGCTCGGTTTCGAACTAGCCTTAAGCGTGGAATCTATGCGCTTTTCTTAAACTCTGGTAAAATTGTACGCTTCGTGTTATCATAGAATAACGAAATTTAATAAAATCTTTGCGAGGCATTAGACTAAACACTGCTTAACCTCACCAAATCTAACAGAAATATCAAAAGTCGATTAATCGACGGCCTGGCGGTAAAGTGTTAATTATTTTAAAATGCCATCATTCAGCTAATGCATAATTAAATTGAATTCCATATATTTTATTTGCTAACTATCAGGATTTTTTTACATTGAACCATTAAATAGTTTGTTAAAAAAATAACATCTAAAAATTATTTTAACTTCATTACGTAACATAATCCAAGAAATTCATTAAAGCAAAAGCAGGAATGTGACTATACATTTTTAACATTCCTGACTAAACCCGACATCAATCTCCAAGTTCTCCTCTTGTGTGCAACATATGCGACCATTAGTGACGTCACATAATTAAGCTGCCTTTAATGAAAGGCGTGGTATCGACCGAATAGGTGCCACCCGCCCAATGCGATGGTCGGGCAATTAGTTGGTCGCACGCCAAAATATCCATTGATTTCCCTACGCTAACCGTTTCTCCAGTCCTTTATCTTGAAAAGTACCTGAAGTATCCGAAGTAAATGACAAATTTAAAACTTTGAATGCAGTTAAGTTGTCTCTTCTGGCGCTCTTTTAGTTTTTTGTAATGTTAAGATTCAGAATGTCTTATAGAGAAGTCTTTCAAATGCTCTGATGCTCTTTTAGTTTTCTATGTTAAGATTCAGAATGTCTTGCACAGAAGTCTTTCCAATGCTCAATAATGTTTTTCATGTGCAATTATGTTTTTTTTTCTGTTTCAATCGTATTTGTAGTATGAAGTTTAAAAAGGTTATTCATATTATGAATGCCAATGTCTTTGGTACTGAATACTTTCTTAAACTCTTTCAGTTTCTTTCGTGTTCTTTCATCATATTACCAAGCTGTAGATTTTCCGATGTCTAGTTGGAAGTTTAAGGACAAAATACTTCCTGACATTGATCGCAATAGGGCTCTAAAGAACGCATTTTGCAATTACAGGAAGACTTTTTTTTCTTCTACCTGTTGCAACCATTTTTCAAATTTAGAAAATATAAAAGTCAATTATACTTGTTGCAGCTATAGTGTACAGTCAATATCATATCTTATACAAGAATTGCGGCTCATTTAACATCTTTAATAACTATTTTCAAGAAACTATTATCAGAGCCTATTTTGAACACTTTCTAACAACCGAGCAGAAAAAAGATCCCTGTACGCACAGACTTAGAGGTATCTTGCCACTAGGCAAAAAAAAAACCAAACATGCAAATTCAAAGGAAAACCGTTCATGTAAAAAATGTTACCTAGTCTCCATTATAAATAAGCACATTATGACACAGCATAGCTAATGGGACAAAAGGTCAAAACAGCACGTGTCTGACACATTCCAAACCTTCCTACGTGCTGGTAATTCGTACTATCTGATGCTGAATATCAAAGACGACAAACTTTATAAATTTGTCATTTAAAAAACATTCCGTCACCAAAATATAAAGAGAAAATTCCAAAAATGAAGCGACCACGCAAGTATGTTGGCCCTTGTTCGGCTACATAAATAAACCTACACGATAACCGTAAAACTGATGTAGCAAAGGGTCAAAATAGCACCATTGTACGTGAGAGAATGTTTCTGCTGGAATAAAAGAAAATTCGAATGTCGACAAAATATGCCCCAAAGAGTTATGTTTACCGAGCTTAAGTTTTGATGATAACTGGCAGAGATTCAACTGTATCTCACGCCCAAGGTAAACCAGGAAGGCGCATATAAATATCTTCAATGAATAAGTTCTTCTCCTGAGGACACTTTGGCTTTGCCTTTGTCAGAAAGGTTTGAGGATGGTTCAGAAATAACAAACTTTTCTTTTCCATTTGTTATTGAATATGAATGAGATGGCCATACTTTGAATCTTTAACATATACCAGAGATAAAAAGATGTTTATAGCTATATATTTTTTTTAATTTATAATCTTTATAAATAAAATTTCTTTAAAATGTTTGTTCCTATGCTGACATGGTTATTCGTAGCCATTTGGGATTGGATTAAATGGTTATAATCTGTGTTGTCAGCCTTTGTTTAAAAACCTCTCCAATAACCCAACTTAGATTTAGAAGCCCTCTCCAAAAACCAAAACTTCAGAAATTTAGAAGGGAATCCTACAGTCAACTTTGCTTAAATTTCATTCAAAAATTGTTGTTAATTAAGATTTTTATTTCTGTAACAATATAGTCCGCTGGTTCCCCTCTTAAAACTGAAAATATACATACCTGCACCTTGGTTTACAAAGGGAGAATAGCTAATGCAAATTATTAGAGAATTTTCGACCATCTGTATTAAAAGTTTGGTAAGAGCAGCATGTGCTTCTATTTGCCAATGCAATTGGCTAATTGGTGATCTAAATTAGTGATAGAAATAAAATTTGCTAAATGCAAACGAGTTTAACAGGAGTGACTTGTATCCTAACACAAACTATAAAATTTTAATCTGATACAACAGACCTCTCATACAGTTTGCTTAGTTTTTTGTTATTTCTCCACCAGGAAATTTTTTTTACAATTTTATCGTTTTTCTTAGATACAAATTTTGTCATAAGAAGTACGTCAGATTTATACCTTAGAATTCACTGTACAATTATTGTTTTTTATCGGTATTTCTTTTATCTGAACAAAGACGTAATACATCCCACTGAAACCTCAAAATTATTTAGTTTTTAAAAAAAAATGCCATTTTGTTCAATTTATATGAATAACGTCTTACAAACATTATTTTTAAAGCTTCCTGTGTTATTTCTGTTGTTCAGTTATTTAAACTTTAAAGCCTGCTTGAAACTTTATTTTGAGATCCTATCCACCAAATTTTTTAAAGAATGTTACTTTCCATTAAAAAAACACATAAACATACTATCACTGTTCTGGAATAATAAACCTTACTACCCAAATGAAAAGCTAAAGAACTGTCTTCACTTTTGTTGTTTGCGGTATTTTTTTTTACTTGTTGACGCGTTTTTTTATGCACAGTGGAAAGAAATTTAACAAGTTTATAGGACGTAGAGGAAGCAATATTTTTTCTTAAGGCGATAGGAGCCCTGGGCTACTCGTAAGTGCTTCTTTTTGTGTGTAGAAATGGGTGCTTATTTTGGGTGCTTAAGTACTACGGTTACGCTGAAGCTTTTGTTGGCGAAATTGGAGATATGGCAACCGTACTAAAAATGCCTTTTTAGATTTATGGATCATTGTAATTTAGTCTTTTTTAAATAAGGTAAAAAAAAAGTTTTAATCTTAAAAGTGATGATAAGTTTGAAGAATTTCGGTATTGCATTATTTTAATGAATACATTCGTAATAAATGAATTTTTACCTAAAGGTTCCAAGCATTTCCAACAAAACGAGTTTATTTTTTGGGTGGGTATATCTGTTATACTACTTAAATGTATAAATCTATTATTTTCCAGAACTTATTCATATACTTTTGCTTTTAAAAATACAATGTAATAAACGTTTAAATATATTTTATGAATCAGTATTTTATTAACTAACGGCATACTTAAAAAAATAAAATTATTTACATTTCATTTTTTGATACTATACTAAAGTTTATAAGAAACATGTAAATCAATTAATGAATGTTCATATATATTGAAATTTGAATAAGATGCGTACCAATTTTCCAATCAGTTGAGAATTGAGCATCTCGAGATTCTATGAGCCTTTACATCATCCCAAAATTTCTCATACTATTCTTATACAAAGTCCATAATATTCATATGAATTTCATGTATTACCCCATTTCCCACTATGTACACTTGTAAATCCAGAATATCTGTATGACAACAGATACATCTCTTAATACCCCTTTGATTTATTCCCTTGTGTAGTTTGGGAAAATGTCCATACTTCTTCATTTAGAATAGTGCGTGTGACAAATCATTTCCGGATACATGACATTCTACTCCTCGTTCAACATTGGCTACTATACTGCCGTGGATAGGTAAACTGCAGTAACCACAACAATGAATTAGGCCATTTTTGCTCTGAAATAATCAATCTTTCATTACTTTTTTTATATAGGTTAGAGTTATTAAATGCTTATCATCATAAATCTTAATAAATCACCATCTTAATAAATCATTTGATACTAAATCACAAATATTAGAAATCGCCCAATATACACTCTTAAAACAAAAGAGTGAAATCCACTCCAGTTGGAGAAGTGCATTTTCGACACCGTAAAGGCATGCATATTAGCTCAGACTGAGTTAAAATCACTCGTTTGGAGTGATCCTGTCGGAGGTTTAACACACAAAGGATCCACTCCAAAAGGAGAAGTGCATTTTCCAGTCTGGAGGAGTAAAATCCACTCAGACTGAGTTAAATTAGGAGTGTTTGTTTTAAGAGTGTAAGACCAATTTTAGGTTACATTAGTTTAAAAAAAATAGTAAACACGCATAATGAGTATTTGAAAGAGAATATTTTGTTCTGAAAAGAATCTTTGTTCTGAAAGTTTTTCTTGATCCAAAAGTATTATAAGATATTATTGCGAACATAAAGATAAAACATTTCAGCAGGAAAAGCAATTCTACGTTGTGATCTAGGTATTTTATGGATAGATAAATTTTGAAAAAGTAATAATAAAATAACTTTTCAAATATTTTGGACCAAAGTTTCCAAATACAAATTCTTCATCTAAGGCTACACACACTGAAACACAAACTTTTCAATTTGATGTACGCCTTTGTTACTCACAGGTACAGAACTATTTACCTTAAAAAGAACTCAACCCTAAACTTCAGATTAATTATTGAAGCATTTTCTAAACCCGAAAACGATAAAATTCCGTTTAAGGTAACAACCACTATCAAAACTTTCATTGTTCCAAAAGTTCATGGGGGAAAAGTTTCTTTACTTAGACGAAAGTTTACCTAGGTTTTTCCGAAAGGAGTTAACTTCTACTGATTTCAATTACACTGGTCAACAGTGAAAATGCGAATGAGATGAAAGTACCCAAATCTGAATGATTTCGACGTGCTAAACACGAATATCACCTTAAAAAATGAAAGTTAGCTCTTGTTTTTGAGTTACGGTCGTTTTTTCATTGCATAGGATACAGCGAAATGCGTGGACGCACCAAACGCAAAATTTATTAAAGTCAATTTTGTTTACAGAAAACCCCCGAATTTGAGGCTTATACACAGATTTTACTTTATATTATCAACTTGGGAGTGGGAGGAAATGATAACTTTCAAAGTTTTTGCAACCATATTGGCAGCTAAATAACCCTTCTAAGCAACGTAATTGTTCTCATCTCAATAGGTGCAGAATAAAAAGCAATAAATTCCTTGTATTTCGCACTTGGTTGTTTTAGAAGCTGTAGAATATCAAAAATTAGTATTAGTAATAAATCTATAACTGTAATGCCTTGTAAATGCATTAATAGAGCTAATACTTCTGTTATATTTGCGGTAAAGTGCAATTTTTTGAAAACAAAATGGGTCATCACTGCAAAAGTAAAGAAAGCTTATCATTTGTATTTATTTTGGTTTCAAGATGGGAGACCAGGAATAATTTCTGGACTCCTCATATGTAGTTAAACTTGTGTAGCAAATTTGATACTTTGACTTCATCTGGGACAACAGATAGTGCCGTATGCTATATAAAATTTAATGGAAGAAAAACAACGGAATGTAATTTTCTGATTAAAAGGGAACCAACAAATCAGATAAATGACTTATTTCTGCATCATCTCATCAGTTAAATGAGGTGTTATTTAGAAAAAGATAAATGTTAAATAGCCTAACATTCCTTCAACTCTGTGTCCGGTCCAAGATGACACTATTTACTAAAAAGTTTCCGATTTACTAAAAAGTTTAAATTTTTTATAGTTTTGACAAGGATAATAGTCATGCGTCTGCTAAATATGCTACAGCTTCTAAAAACAACCATGAAGAAATGTGAAGAATTTATTGCTCTTTTTTTTCTGAACCTTTTAAAGTGAAAACAATTATGTTGCGTAGTGGGGTATTAAACTGCGAATGTGTGTAAAAACTCTTGTAAATTATCATTTCTTACCAACTCCATGTTGATAATAATAAATAAATCCTGTATGAGAAAAAATTAGGAGGGTTTCTGTAAACAATATTGACTTTAATAAATTTTGTGTTTGGTGGCGCCCATGCATTTCGCAGCATCCTATGCAATGAAGAAAACGACCGTAACTCAAAAACAAGAGCTAACTTTTATTTTTTAAGGTGATATTCGAGTTTAGCACGTTGAAATCATTCAGAATTGGGTACTTTCATCTGATTCGCAGAAAATTTTTCAAATTTTGTTGTCCAGTGTTATTCGTTAGCTGAATAGAAATGATAGTATTGAATAGAGTCATTCTTTTTTGAAAATTAAGCCAAAAGAGGACAATTTTGCTGTTGTATTTTTATTGCTCGGTTCTTTAAAGGTTGTTGATTGTTATGACATGAAAACTGTGCAAGTTTGGGCCTTACAAAAATGTCCCGTGCCTATAAAAAAATTCAGATCATGGAATGTGTTCTTGATCCTGCAGAAAATGCAAAAGTTTATGATTTTGAAACGCATTTCTCATTGAGAATGATATTTAAGCATGTTTAAAGAGTTGTATCTTTTAAAAGCAACTGCACTGCTGAGTTCCCTTTCAAAACACTGTTATTACAACGCTACATACAAATACAAAAAATTTCGACCAACAACAAGCCAAAGGCCCAGCAAGGTTGTACCAAAATATATCTAATTCCTTACCAGTTTCCAATAACTATCGAGATTCTTCTTAAAATCTTCCACTCTCTTCGAATACACAATATAATCTGGTAAAAGCATTCCACTCATTGACGACTTTATCGTAAAAATGTTTTCTTACCTCCCTTCTAACATTCTCATCAAAATATTTTTTCATGGGACTATAGTTAATTTTAATTGAACTGTGCATCAAAAATTACGCGGAATTCGCCATACCTTAAATTTCATTACTAATTATGAAAGTTCATTGTAATGAAAAACTATTCGACCCACGATTTTGATTGCATGTTGATGATATCAGGTGATTTTTCAATATTTTTTTTAAATATATACATTTTTAAACTAGGATATCTCAAATAAACATCAGTCCTCATACAAACTAATAGCAGTATGTAAATATATGTAATAAGACGAGGAAAAAAAATAAAGAAGCCGCTTCCTGTTTTCTCTTCTTAGGGTTATCTCTTTTTCTTCTTACTCTTCTACTCTTCTATAGGTTCTTTTTTCACTTTTGCTTTGGGTACCCTCTCAGATGTTAACTTCGTCACTTGACTATGGTTCTAAATGACGAGGCGTAATTGAATGTGTTAAAACTGAATGGAAACTAGAAATATACAGCTCGAAACGTGCGTACAACCTAACTCGGTTCTTTATAAATTCCAACGGACGTATATAAATGTCATGGAACAGACACGCTGTAGCGGGAAGTTAAACAAAACCAAGCAGTCGTCCCTTGAAAAAACTAAAAACTTACGTACACCGTTGTTTATTCTCTAATATGAATCTTGTTTGTTTAAAAAAAATCGCACTACAGCTTATCTATTCTATGACACTGTTTCCTTTGGTGATTGAAGTGAAAGTAGTCCAATAGAAGAGTATAATTATGCACTTCAAAAAGATATCGATTCAAAAATTATTCAGAAACCCTATGAATTTTCTTACTGTTTATATTAGTACCTTTATTTACTAACTGATACTTTCTGGAGGATAAGAAAGGTTTAGTCGAAATGAATAGGACAATAAGAAAACTATTTTAGACGAATGTATGTTTATTGCAACCGAACTACAGCTACGTATGGACAGATAAACTAGCCTATCAACTATTGTCCTATTCAATTTGACTAACCCTGTATTTGAGGTATTTTTGTTTAAAAATGCATCGATTTTTTTAATGGTTAAATGGACATGTCTCATCATTCAAATATTTTTTGTCAAATAGTTTTTCTATATAGTGAACTTACATAACAAACCCCCTGAATTTTATTACTTGTTCCTGTTTTCATAATTTGAATAAAAATAATAAGTAAAACGCGAATTTTCTGTAACATTGATACATAATGCAATTTAAATTAAATACTCATGAGAAAAAGTAAGTTTTTCTGCAGGAGCCGGAAGACATTTTTATCACTGGACACAAACTTGCACATTGTTCCTATGTTTTAACGAACAACAACACAAAAAATCTAAGCAATACCAAAATCACACGTTGTCTGAATTTCAAATGAATGGCTATAACTGCTTACAATTTTCGAAGGCACTAAAAATCTATAATTTAGAATCAATTTACTCTAGACTTTATTTAGGCCCAATTCATACACAGCTCTTTTTTTCTCCAGTATTTTTTTCCCATACTAACTTGTACCGTATATAATCACAGTGGTAATGTTATGTCAACCAAAGCCTATATGCCTGACGATTAAAAATCGTACTTAAAGTTTTATCGACAATATTCAATCGAGTAACGGCAATTTATATCTACTATGGTGAAAGAATATGAGAATTTCAAATCAACTGCTATTTTCGTTGATGAAATTATAGTAGCTCTTTTTATAAGTTTCCATATTAAATGCTTAGGCGGGTCACAAGGCTATGTACACTACCAATGTACCACAAACTTTTGACCCAAATGCGATTAGTTCCTTTCGAATAACCGGGTTCCTTACTCCTTGTTGATATTTAATGGGACTACGTGATAATGGCAGGTGTTCGAGGCTGTCAGCAACAATGGCGTACTTAAGCCTAACATGGCCGATCGCTTCCGAAAATGGCGAAAATCATTCGACGAAGTTATAGTTTAAAAATAACGTTCCGCCGAGGGCGTTGCTGACATTTTTATTATTTAGGCCGCTTGAAATAAACGATCACGTGAATAGGAAGGAAGTTTGATCTGTTTAAGCCTATGAGTTTAATTAGTTGTCGTTCGGTTTCAGATTAATCTATCTTTTTTACCTCGAAAAGTTCCTAATCTTTTCCAAAATACTTTTGGAGGTCACTTGGCTTTATTGATAGTCATGTAATGGGTATTTTGTATTAATATTTGCGCAGTATCAAAGAAATTTTAATTAAGAAAGATATTTATGATTACAGTAGTTTTTGTATAAAGCTTCGTAAGATTTTAAACTTCAAAGAACTTTTAGTTAATCTCTAGATAGTTATTTTTGTGAGAGTTATAGAAAAATAAGTGATTTGACTTTAAAAAAGAAACTAAAAATGCTCTTGTATATAAATAGTGCATTACTTTACATCAGCCAGTTATATACTATAAGTTGTTGCGACCTCAGTTGCATGATGTTTAGTGCATCTAAATTCTAAGCTGTTGACCCAGGCGAGTTGTGTAGTTAATTACGGGTCCAGTCAGCTCTTAATACTTCCGGTGGTACCAAGCTGGTTAGAAAAGTTAACTGAGGGTTCACCATCGAACTAGCTACTAGCTATGAATAAATACTGCTATTAACATCCTAGGCGTAATGGCTACAGAAACGAAAAAGTGTACAGAGCCTCATAAGTGAATAGGCTTGGGCAGACTTTTACTTAGAGAAAACTTAAAAAAATGAGTTTCATAAGAAAATTTTCAAACTACGTTGGTGTATAAGTTTTCATTAAAATTTGGTAGGCGTGTAGGTTTTAATTTGAATTTCGTTGATGTATAGGTTTTCATTCAGATTTCGTTGGTATGTAGGTTTTCATTCAAATTTCGTTGGTGTATGGGTTTTTATCACAGGGTTCGAAATTAACAGTCTCTAGTAGCAAAATGGGATCAAATCTTTTAATTTTGCGACAGCAAAATAAGTTTAGTCGCAGTTACCGCTACTAGGGCAAGCTACTAGCAATGCTAACTTTTCTATCGGGGTTTCTAACGATCTCGCAAAATAAACACCTTAAAATCGCAAATCTTCAGGTATCCTAATTTGTAAAACTATTTCTATTATCATAAAATCGCAAAACTTCGGCAACTTAAACTTATTCACTGTGTACTCTATTTCTGCTCTAAAACACTAGATGAAAAGTTTAATTTTGCTGAACATTATAAAAATGAAGCTGTCCTGCTGAACATTATAAAAATAAGGCTGGCTAATACTAAACTTAATAGGCTTACTCTATGTCGACAATCGGATCTTTAAAAAAAACTAAACCCAAATAAATTTTCTCAAAACCACTTTCCACAGTGTCTTACACAAATAAATGAAATGAGTTTTTCGACAATTGGTATAAATCCACAACCCAACTTGCAACATAATCGATTTTTTCCAACGAAAATAAATCAGAATCGTATTAAATTTGAACTAGGTAGAGGACGGCGGAAACCAATATTCTTCAAAACCGCATTCTGAATAATTTAATACGTATAGGATGGCGGTGACAGAAATGAAAAAGAAAATTTAAAAGCTTCGAGGAGGTTCACGTCTTCTTTTCGAATCCCATTCATTTTCGAAATAGAAAATGTCGAGAAACAATACAATGGGGAAAAAATCGTTTCGAGTATCAAGATTTTTAAATTCCCTATTTTTAAGGCAAAGAAACATTTTATAATTTTTTAATTGTTTATTGATTTTAATTCCTGCGAAAGAATAGAAAATGAATATTTTTTTTTTAACAAATTATTTTTTTGTGTTTCAATTGATTTTTCTCGCATTCTTTAGTTTCGTTTACAGCAAACTTAAAAGCTATTATGTGTCGTGTAACTATCGACATTTTTTTTGACTGGTACTTAACCTTTACACTTTTAAACAACTTTCACGTTTAGTCAGTTTTCCTATTTCTTTGTTACAAATGCTTTATATTATGTTTGATTCTTTTACCTATCGTGACTTTAAATATGATAACTCTGTTTAGAGTTTCTGATATTCAATATTAAAAAGATTTAGCTAAATCATAAAGCAACTCAATAATTAAAAATAAACATATGAAACCTTTAAATACTTTTTTTTATTAATTATGTAGAATGCTGAAACACAATATTGATAGTTTAGTCGCATTTTTTTACTTTGAATTCTTTTCTGATTATGCAAACATACAGAATACATTTATAGTATTATGTATATGCAATAATCCGAAATTTTTCACATCTGAATTCTTGCATATTTATTTTCTCTCAAATACTAACTCTAGAAAGCAATGTGTTCTTAATATATCTACTCATAATATCTCTGACATTAATGTAATACTATCAAGTTGAAACATCATCAAACGATGATTACAAATAAATAAAAAGTTCAAAAAGAAATTAACTAAAAAAGCGAAGAAACTAAGACTACGACTTTGCAAAAACAGTTACCGTCATCACTTGACCGTGGCTCAAAATTAGTAGCGTATCTCTAGTGCAACGTTATTTCCATCATAAACACCAAATAACACCACCACGAAGCGTCAGATGGTTCGACAGAAATATCCATTACTAAATGTTGGCTTTTGGACACCAACACTCCATAAAAGGTAAAACGAGTTTTACAGAAACGTTTTTAGATCCTCAAAAAGGTAACGATTGCATTTCAATTTAGAGCCCTGCTTTAAATGTTCGTACATATTACATTGTTATAGTTTAATATAACAATTATTATGTTGTTATTGTCGTTTAATTATTGTTATTATTTTAATTATTGTTAATATGTTTTCTAATTATTTTTAACATTATGTTTTCCTCATTATTGTTAATGTTTAATTATTGTTATTATAGTGATAGTTTTTAATTGTTATAGTTGTGTAATTATTGTTATTATTGTTATAGTTTTTTAATTATTGTTATAATTGTTTAATTATTGTTATAATTGTTTAATTATTGTTATTGATTGTTTTAATTATTGTTATTGATTTTTATAATTATTGTTATTAGTGTTATTTTAATTATTATTGTTAATATTTGTAGTTGTATTTTGTTTTTCCTTTTCAGTCAATGTTAAAACTTATTTCATTTTAGTTGTTTTCATTATGTTTTAAATGATTATTTGTTTTCGCCAAATAAATGTTTAATGGTATAATTTAAATTATTAGCATATTAAAGTACAAATATAACTGCGGCTTTCAAATTCAATGCAAAAATAGAAACTTTGCTTTTGGTTGTTAAAGTTATATACGGTGCTTTGTATCTTCTTAAAGTCTATATTTTGAAAAAGTTCCATGTCAAGAGATGAATTCGTCTTCTGAACTGGACTCTATAGTTCTTCTAAATAAATCGCAGGACTTAATACCACGTTGAAAAAGCATATTCTTTGAACTGCATAATAGTAGGCCATTCCTGTTCATTATAACTAACGTGCACTTACACCTACACGCTTAGCGTTTATTATGTCATTCTGCATCCAATCCGGAATCAAACCCATGGCCTTTATTCCAAGGCCATGAACTCCTCCCTTAACATTTATTCCCAAAATAAAACGAATACCCACGACACAAAAACTCGCTGCATAATTAAGCAACAAAACAAAACTAAAAAAACGTTTCCTCATTCTGAAATCCCTCAATGAAACTTTTAGGAAGAATTTATCCGCAAAAGCTTATTCGGCACTGGGGACGTTCCTATTAATAGCCTCTTCCCCGGCAGCTATCTGCGCCTGCGCAGGACGGGCATGGAGCGTGACGTCATGAGCGATGACCCAGCTGACTGGGTGACGTCAGTCGATGTGAGAGAGCCAATTCGCTTGTGAAAGACCCTGTTTTCTTGACGAGAGACATTACAGGAGGGTTTTTTGGTTAGTTTTCAGAAAACTGTTGGGCTATGTTCCTGTATTTTTCTATATTTTATCTCGACTAAATATTCGCTATCCGTGTTGCATGATGGGTTAAGGCTTTAAGGCAGAAGGGGCACCTTTGCTAGGTTCTGACCTCGTCTCGGACATTTTATAAACTGATCGTGCTCGATTAAAAATCTCTCCGATAATTTACTCTTTGTAAATGAAAGTTTAAAATGTTATTTAACCCTTTCAGTCCCAATGGCAGTTTGTCATCATCATTTTAGAATTATTTTTTTCAGACCGTCTGTAGCCTTTTATGATATCAAAAAACACATCATTCGATTCTACAAACTTTTTTTCTAATAGAAATTATTTTTTATTAATCCCAATAATTGTCAGTCCTATTATTTTTTTAGATTATGATCAGAAACATAATAATGCCAAATGGCATCATTGGGACTGAAAGAGTTAATGAGACCCGCCGTAAAAAAAATCCGTGGTGTAGCTCTAGTGCGACGATAATTCAAACTAACCCTAACCCCCTCGTGTAGCTTTACTGTACTGTTAAGGGGGTCTGGCACCCCAAAATCATTGAAAAAATTATTTAAAAAAAATAGTGGCTTAAAATACTATATCAACCTTTATTAATAATGTCACAAAGTTTTAAGACGATTGGAAAAATATTTTTGACATTAAAGGCAATTTTATTTTATCCTTTCTTTAGTGAAACGGCCCAGAACGGCCGAACGACTAAGGATTCGATAATGTTATTCCAATCAAATATTACGAGGTAGCAAAAATCCTTCGTAAGGAAATGGGTTAACAATAAAAACTTTAAATTGGTTTTTCTCGGTTTTACAATTTTTGAATCATGTGAATGTTTGGGGGCACATAACTAAAAATGTTATTCATTTAAATACTTGAATTTTTTTATGTGTAATTCACAAGTATATTTAAACATTTTAACGCAGGGAAAAAGTTTGTTGAAAAGTCTGTAAAGTTTTTACTTTTTAAAAAAAAAAATATTTTAGGTTAAAAATATTGACATTCTTCAACGATATTTAAAAAAAATCATATTTAATCTAGTTTTTAGTTTTTCAAAATAATAATCTTGAGTTAAAATACTTTAAAATGTCTATAGATGAAACTGTGAAAATTTGAAATGGATATATTAATTAGTTAATTCTTGAGATGCCCCCAAAGTTGGACAATTTAGCAAGGGCTTCTATGGAGGTGCCAGACCCCCTTAACTCAACTCAACCAAAGACAAAAAAAAAATCGATTGTATGCGAATTGAATAATTATAATAGATGTGTTTTGATTTGAAATGAAAATAAAAAAAATAGCGAAAGTCAATGATATTTTACAAGAAAAGAACATTTATGACAAGACATTGTCTCCAAACAATTAGTTCATTTCCAAATTGAGAATTCGGTAATTTTGATAACTACACTCAGTTCTTAAAAGTATTATGTTGATTCGAATAATAATTGAATGGTTCGTTTTTATTCAAAACAGGAAACGTTGCAAGTCAGTGATTTTTTTTTTCATTTATTCTGGAAAATTTAATTACACATTCGAGAACTCAGCGAATTTAAAATACATGGCAGTTATAATTTAAGAAAAATGTCAATCGGTAAATTAGTAATTACCTTCTATTATTATCTGATTTTTTTTAGGTTTATCCAACATTCAGTTTTACTGAACAAATATTTCGTTTTATATTAATAATTTACCTCACTATGGAATAAAAAATTTTAATTAAATATATATAAATAACTGCTGATTACTTATTTTACCACATCGCAAAATGTTAACTGGTATCAAAATTTCTAAAACATTAAAAATTAGTATTGCAAGTACTATTTTTAAAATGGCAATTTTAACAAAAGCTAGCATACTTTTTTAGTAAAATAGTTTTCTTTATGTAAAAAATTGTAAACAAAAACGCCAATGAGTCATTCCACGTCAAATCGACCAGCCCAAAATCTTCATGTCACAGAATTCAATCTTGATTTTATTCCAAGTACTAAAGACAAATTTATTAGACACGTATTTTTTATTTTTTCAAAATTTTAAGAATTAAAAAAGTTATGATTTTTTAAAACCGAAAAGTTAAGCCTAACTTTTTCTCATTTAGCATTGCGGTCTATGGGAAATTTAGTATTTTCGAACGAGTATAACTAAAAAGGGTAACCTGGGAACAACTAACAAATTTTTGTAAGCAATACTATTACAAATGGTAACATTTTGGTAAAGTGCACTGTTGTTCCCAAAACTCCTTCTACCAAAATTATTTTTTTAAAAGTCAGAGGAGAATAACATTAGTTTCAATGGAGAAATGGGTACAATAGGTTTGTGTTTATGAAAGAATATGTGCAAGCGTGTTAAAATACCATACCGCGTTGAAATACCATAGCAAATATTTTTAAACACTTTGCATTATTGAAAAATGTAAATCCCTTGTACCTTCGAAATTTCAATTAATATTTATATTAAATAAAAAAAAAATATTATAAATATAAGTTAAAATTTGAAAGTAGGAAAAGGCTTAAATTTTTCAATAACACGAAGTATTTAAAAAATGTTTGCTATCATATGAGAAATTTTAATATTAATACTTCATTAAAAAATATAGTTGCTTGCGCATATTCTTTCATAGACACAAACCTATTGTACAAATTTCTCCATTGGAACTAATGTTAATCTCCTCTGACTTTTAAAAAAATAATTTTGGTAGAAGGAGTTTTGGGAACAACAGTGCACTTTACCAAAATGTTACCATTTGTAATAGTATTGCTTACAAAAATTTGTTAGTTGTTCCCAGGTTACCCTTTTTAGTTATACTCGTTCGAAAATACTAAATTTCCCATAGACCGCAATGCTAAATGAGAAAAAGTTAGGCTTAACTTTTCGGTTTCAAAAAATCATAACTTTCTTAATTCTTAAAATTTTGAAAAAACAAAAAATACGTGTCTAATAAATTTGTCTCTAGTACGTGGAATAAAATCAAGATTGAATTCTGTGACATGAAGATTTTGGGCTGGTCGATTTGACGTGGAATGACTCCAATTGAAAAAGCCATATTGTTAAACGAACAAAATTAATTTTCCAAAACGAACCAATCGCAAGAGCCTATTGTTTAACCACATAATAGACAATTCCTGTTCGCTGTAAATAACAGGTGCAAAATCAAGTTATTTTCCGAGCATCTTCAGAAAGAGGGAAGCCAAGAATTACTTTGCATAAAATTTATTCTCTGTGCTCTGGAACTGTTTCAATAAAGGTGGGACTGGCTTCCTGTGTTTGAGAATGTGGTTATGGATTTTCGATTTGCCTTTTTGGAAATTTCTTTCTCAAATATTTGTCTTAGGCTGCAGTTCTATTTACAATAATAGTATCATTATAAGTGGAAAAGATGTTATGTCACAGTGTTACTTTTTTGACCTATGTTTTATACTAAAGATAAACTTAAAGGTACAATTTATAAACTTCTGTGTAGCCCTAGTGTGGCTCTAGTGAAACGATACTTCACACTTAACAGACCTTGTTGTATTTTTCTTTCGTTCTATTTTAGAAGGCTCTGAATCGGAATTTTATATGGAATAACTTAAAGAGATCAGTAAATAATGCTTAAACTATATGAAATTTAAATAAAAATAGTGTTGAACAATTTAAATCTGTTACATAAGGCATAGGTTTTTTTTAACGAATAGGCTGATAATAAACGAGATTTTGGAACATTTTTTTTCAAAAACCCATGTAACTTTAAGAAAAGTATTCATAAATTTCATTAAATTTTAGTCATTAAGATGATTTATTGATTGACATTTTTAAGTATTGAGAACATTCAAAACAATCTACAATAAAATATAATAAAAGCTTTTGAGAATATTTAAACGCTGTAGAAAAATTGGTGAAAAGTTACTCCGTGGTATCATGGGCTGACACTGGTATTACGGGGTAAATTTACGTCACAAAATATTAGAAAGTTGGTAATTTCCACCAATTTGTGCAGTTAAATAAGAGTTCAAAAAATCTAATTTCATGGAGAAAAAGGAAGTTTATATTTTTGACACTTTGCTTATCGTACGGAGAATAAAAACTCATTGTTTACTAAGGAAACTATCCAACCCAAAATCCCCTGTGCACATTTTAGAGTGACCTTCCCACAACTGGATCAATTATATTTTTGCCAGTATTTTAATTATACATTGAATATTCATTATTTTTTTTAGCTATTTATCTAATTTCATTTTTTAATTCGCTATACCAAAAACCGACCTTAAGTTTGCAGTATACAAATGTTCTACGAGAAAAAGGGTAAATAGTTCTCATTTTTGAGTGCGAGAATCGAAATCAAAAAGGTATTTCACATTCAATAAACAAATTGATTTGTTATTTCTGGACATAAATTTATTATTTTTATTAGTTAAGCTTCAGTTAGAGTGTTATTTTAATTATTTTTTTCCTTCGATTTTGACGTAACAGGGCGCGCGAATATCAGGGTCGAAAGGAGCAGCCAATCAGTGTACTCGAAATTGCGGCGCCAGCCGTGTTGTTTACCCAGTTTCCTCCGCTCAGTACATTTCTCTGCTGCAAACTTAAGCTCGGTTTTGGTATAGAAACTTACCTTGAAAATCAACGTTACTTAAAGTTTGCTTTTTGGTTATGATACTCCATAAAAGGTAAAACGAGTTTTACAGCAAACTTCCTAAAGTCATCAGATTCACTGAGGCGTTCATAATACCTTAACCTCTTGCGACCTGGCGTCCCCGTTAGGGGAAATTTTTTTAAAACCTCCCAACAAACAATTAACACTTTAATTAGTTAAGAAATTGACCTGATTCGATAGAAGAAGATCCAAACATCAGTTTTCAGTCTTTTATTATAGGTAACAGTCATTTATTTCTATAAAAAAATGAAGTAAAACAAAGGTCAATACGATATTAGAGTTCTTAAAAAATTATTTTAATTTTGTTTCAAAAAGTTCTTTTAGTACTTAATAATTTCAAAGGCATTTTGCATTTAAAACAATGTTAAAATAATCTGTTAACCACAAATAAGTGATACGGCCTTTTTTGTTGCATTTATAGCACACACAAAAAATGTATATTTAGAGTTTAAGGCGTGTCCCTAGTATATATTAAACATATATTTTTTTTAATTTCTTTGCAAAACATACTTCTTAGCATATATTTGTATGGAAAGTATGTTTAGGTAAAGAATATACTTGTAGGCTTTTGCTCTGGTCTTAAGAGGTTAAGGAAAGGCAGATGAGTGTTAGGGTCAAAAATGTCGATTTTCGATTTTAAATGTAAGGAACAAACTATAAAAAAAAATTCATAATGATATCTGATATGGGTCCTGAGGAAAATTATTCTAAAAGTAGTGAAATTAACATGGGTGAGTTAAAACCCAAGAAAAATATTTATTGTTTTCGTTGTTATAAAGGTTTTGGTCAAGAATTTTATGACTGTATTTGACCTTTTTGAAGAAAAATATATGTTTAAAAGAAGGTCGGAAAGCAACGTGGGTGTAGTTAAACATTTAGATTGCGTATAAGCAAAGCCATTTAGACGTGGTTAAAAAAATAAATGTGACTATAAGGTTTCGCAAATCGACTCTACACACGTTTTTCACCAAATATATCGTTTTTTTTATGTATCGGTCTTAGTTCTTTATTGATTGGAAAACCGTTTCCTAAAAATTCTTTCCTGTCCCTATTCTTTCTTTGAAAATATGAAAGTAAATAAATTGAATAAAAAAACTGACGTGAAAAGTTCAAATTAGCATTACGTACTGTTTTAGCAAAGGATTGCATAAGCTAATTTTACTAAGACTATTTATTTGTCTATCTATTTATAATAAACTGTATTTCAACACATTTTTTAGATTTTTCTTCTATAATAATTAGCAAATATTCCATTACTATCCTAAATTGATATTTCAGTAAAAATATAAATACGTTACAAAATAAAAAAATAATAATAAGACATCAAGTTTATTTTAAAAAAAAAACATTATTGAAAAATTAATCTTTATTGCTACCACCACTGCAAAAAATAGCATAGATTTATGCTTTTCTTCCTTTTTCGAATACAAATCATACACTTCCTTTGAAAATTTACAAACATTCAAAAATGCGATTCCCTACAAAAAATCACCGCTGACATTAAAAATAATGTTCGATCCACTGACGTGAAAATCTCAGAGATTTATTTATAAAAACAGCCATAAAAATAAAATGGCATAACGTTCTCAAAAAAAAAATCGAATCAAGAGCATAGATACCCATCAAATGTTTCTTTTTGAGTAATAGTGAAAGAGAACGAAAAAATCGATTTTTACACGTTGCAAAAATGGCGCTGCTCGAACTGTTGCCAAATCCAAACTTAAATTATCTAATTCTTTTCCAAATTTTACTACAAATTATTAGAAACAAACCTTAATGCAGATATCTATCAACAGCCGGAACTAAAGTTACTCTGTGAATATTAATTTTTATTTTCGAATATTATAACGATTTTTGGCGCCACAACCCGATTCAAAAATGAACGCGTTCTGTCGCCAAGCGTAAACGATTCGATTCTTTTCTCGATTTTTTTTTACTCGATTCTTTTGTAAACAAAACGAATGGAGATATCCATGAACGGCGGGAAGCGAAGTCACTCGGGGAATATTAATGGGTTTTTGATTGGATCTCTTTTCGACAATGGCGGGCTCAGGTTTTAACGGGACGCATGGAATACTGAGTACCAGACGGAATATGACTTATACGAGTAGTTCTTAGGACTTCGCGACAAGTAGGAAATTGGATGGTAGATTTTTTCGTTTAAGAGTAATTGTCTTTCTCTTAATAACAATTGGATGTCAGATAAAGGATAAAGAGGATTATGTTAGGCTTAAAGGTACTAAGATACTTTCACCAAAAATAAGAAATTGGTATTATAATGCTACTTGAATTTTCTCTGTAAATTTAAATGATAGTTGGGATCTTATATATTTGATAAAATATGCTATAACATTGTTTTTTGTAGCTTTTTTCCTCGGTAAACACTCAACAACAGCAAATTATTTATTGATATTTCTATTTTAGAATTTAGTTCTTTGTTAACTAACAAGACTCAATTGGCAGTTGAATAAGAAGTCTTTTTCGAACAGTTGATGCTGTTAAACAAGACCATATTAGTTATCTTTTTCTTTCAACACGGTTATACAGGACAACAACAAGGCTAAATTTTTAAGTAATCAAAGCATTCGAAAACGGTGTTTTCTAATAAACTTTTACTAAATTAGATTGTGTGTGAGAGAGAGAGAGTATAGTTAATATGGGAGAAGGAACAATTTATGTTTTACAAGAGGTGAAACATTTTAATAATTTGTTTGACAAGGTGTCTGTGATTTTAACCCAGCATTTAAAAATATTCCATACAACAAGATTCAAATAAGAAAAACTTTTTAAGACTTCATTTTCTTTCAAAATCGCACCGACAAAAGTATGTGTAGAATTGGTGTTTGTATCAACATGTTATCTTAATACATACACCTAAAGGAAAACATGATTATAAATTTTACAGATCAAAACTCGTTTCGTCTAAATACTTAAATTAATATGAAAACTTATTGAAACGTCACTAACACTCTTTGAAACATTTCAAATCACTTATCTTTAGCGATTTTAATGGATTATTTAATTATGTTCACTTTTCGGAGCAGTGGTTCAGTTAGTTTGTACATACATCTATATTGTGACTCTTGTGTTATTGAATTGTTTACTTATATTCCTCTAATGATTGAGGAACTATTCTTGGTGCCGAAACATTTTGTTTTCAATACGTTTTTGTTTATAAAATGTGGCTTTTATAACATTTCTTGTAATTTGTTTTTTATGTGGATAAATAAGTAAATATTTTTAAAAAAAAAACTGCCTCATAAATTTATGAATCATGAGTTTGAGTTAAGAAGAAATCAGCTAAACATATTCCGTTTTACTTTTGTATTGGAGATTAGAAGGATATTATGTATCAACTAATTTTCTAAAAGACCTATAGAATGTATCACGAAACATTAATAGCCATTTTATCATGGTTTCAGTGAGCAATTTCTAATAAAAATTTAAACATTTAATTTAAAATAACGTTCGCAATGTAGCTTTCTTTTCTGTAAATATCCACTTCCATTAACATGCATTTTCCTAAATCATAAATTTTGCAAGAGCTTGTTTAAAATGCATAACTATTCTTCCTGTGCTTTTAAGGAAACAATAAGGACCCACCTTTCCCCACACTCATATTAACACCAATTATTATATTCACTATGTCTCTTTATCCGGACAAGAAAGACAATCTGTTGCCATTTCATTGTCCCGAATTATGGGATTTACTTCGGATGATTCCACCATTAAACAAGAGAATAAACACTCTTCAGGAGAATGAAAAAAGAACACACGGGGGCTATTCTAAAAAACCCAACACAACTAAAGACGTAATTACTGCCATAATAATCGAAAAGTTTGACGCTCGATGTTCTAATAGGAATTCGAAAGGGACGTTTTTCGTTAAAGCGAGAATCGCACTGAGCATGCGCGGTGGCTGCTGGTGGGAATCGATGTGATTCTAATGATTTTGCAGCCACCCTTTTCAACTAGAGGGGCGGCGTGTTCCCTTCGCACTCTTTGCCATGTAGAAGTAGTTAGCGGGGTGGAGGGGGATTCAAAATCGTTTTTTTTTTCTTTATCGTTTGGTAAGAGACAAATTTGTCGAATAACTAACTCCCCGGCACTACAATCCATGCTGGACCATGGCCTCTTACAATGCGACTCCAAAGCCGCCTGCCTCTGGTCGTCCCTTTCCAGTTCTTAATTTTCCTGGCTTTTAGATCTCTTTCCACATCATCTATCCATCTTTTTCTAGGTCTTCCTCTTCTCTCTCCCTAACATTGACCCTTAAAAATTTTCTTTGTGCCTTTGTTATCGTCCATTCTCTCCATATGTCTCAGCCATTGAATTCTCCTAGTTTTTATGATGTTGATAATAATGTCTTTCTCTCCAAATAGTTTAGCCACTTCAAAATTGTATCGCTACTTCAAATATCACCTTCTTTGATTAGTCCAAATATGGCACTAAGAATTTTTCTATACAAAGTTATTAACATCTTCTCTTGCTTTTGATTCAAAGTCCAGGAAATACATTTGATGAATACCCCCTTTTATAAATTGCGAGTATCTATGTTACCGTTAAAATCCAAAATCAGCTAAAACTAGAATTGAGTAATGAGAACTAAGTTCGCAGATGCCTTTTAGATGACAACCAGTTGCCTCCAGCTAAAACTGGACCTCCTTAGATAATACCAGTTTTGACCAATTGCATAGCTTAAAACTAGTTGTAATTAGTAGAAACTAGAATTATCTAACATGTTTAGATAAAACTAGAATTAACTGCGAATGCTTCACTTGTCCGAAAAGGGGGATTTTATCTTATTTACAACAATGGAGTCCTTAAAAACGCACTATCCTCTATTAATGGAGAGTTTTCCAATAACCAAACTACCTTCATTTTGCATTTCAACAATAATTTATTTATACTTTTTCATTTAACTAAATTTTTTAATTTAAAGTATGGATTTAATGATATTATTATTTTTACTATGAAAATAAAGTGTACTAAATATATAAAGAATTTCAATTTTGAGCTAAAAATTTGAATTTCAAACAGTGAAATCAAGTTTACAATTCACTCAATTTGCTTATAACTCCAAGGGCTAAGCTACAGTAACTTTTAAAATTTTTAGTTAAAAATACAATGATAATTTTATTGTTCATTAAATATAATGATATATTTATATTACGATAAAAATATGATACATTTATATAATGATAAAAATATAATGATACATTTATTAAAGACGTTGTCTTTTCATCATTGAGGGAGGAGGAAACTTGAAAAAAGCTTAAATGTTTCACTTATATTTAAAAATGTTTCATTTCAAAGTTTTTAAAAATATTTGTATTTTATTTAGTTAAGTATGCATGCCTGATCAAACATAATTATTTTGAAATTTTACTATTTTAAGTTATTCATAAAAATGCTTTGCAATCAGATCTTTCAAGTATAAGTACATATTTATTAATTACAGTATACTAAACATTCCTTCCTAACTTTTTTTTTTTTTGGGGGGGGGGTTCTATTTATGTTAATATGTAGTTTAATGTGTAGTTATGATTTTTCTGATAGTAAACTTCTTTATTTCAGTATTTTAACTATTTGCTTATTCTTTACTGCATTTGAAAAGTACAGGGGGAGAACCCTTTCATTGCCGGGAAATCTGTCTGCATCCCCGATCGCCACTACTCGCTAAGCAGACCTCAATGCGGACAAATTCCCTGTCAATGAAGGGGTTTTCCCCTACACTCTTAATTTGTGTCTGTCTCACTTTTTTGATTGGCCTTAACTCTAGCTCTCAGTTTCCAGTTGCAAAAACCATATTGGTTTCCTGGGAAGATAGCCGAAGTTGTGAACCAAAAGTCTTTCAAGTTTAAATAAATTTAATTAATGCTATTAATTAAAGACAATAATGCAGATGCTCGCCAAGGAAAATGACGGAGAAGCCAAGTTTTTTCGCCCAAATAGTTCTTCATCCAACGTTTCATCATCTGCAAGAGAAGTCGCCAACGAGAACTGACTGGAGATTCTTTTGGAGTGCGGTCGCCAAAAGACCGTTCTTCAAAACTACAGTATTTTTCCTTTTTACTACGTCAAATGGAATCAATTCGTTGTTGGTTCGATCTTATTATTCGATTCACCGAAAAACCTGATTATACTTACCTTTTTATTACATAAACTGTGATGGTCTGTTACGCAAAAGGCAATATTAGTGATCATGTGTTTGTTTATTATTTGTTTTCGTATTGTTGTTTTTGAAGTCATGTCAAGTTTTATTGTTGGAGTTTAAAGTATTCAGTGTCATCGCCAATTGGCGCCAAAGATAGTTCTTAATCACAAAACGCGTCGACAAAATGTTGAATGTCGAATTAAATATAATTATTTATTACCATAAATTATTTTTATTCCTAGTTAAAATCTGTACTTCAAAATTGAATTATAGTTATCGGAAATATATTTGTCATTACAGGCTTACGAACATCAGCCTAATACTTATAATTTGATATTATAGTTCATAGCATATAAACCGAATCTTCTATGAGTTTTTATGTTTATTTCTCTGATTTAAATATACTCGTGGAAGGAAACCACAAATGAATCGAAACTTTAATATATATTGATAATTTTTATTAACTAAATTTAACAATTAACCCTTATTTTATTAAAGTGAGTGTCCAATAGCTCTACAGAGGTTGGCAATGATAAGAAAGAAATAACAGTGATTGCCTTCCCCCAAGTAACGCAACATACAGACCTATCGTATGCCTTCCATTTTACTTAAACTCTAGTTATTTAATACAAAGTTTCTGTAGAATTACAAACACCTTAATTAATCTCATATTTAGATTCCATTGATGCAAAGTCAAATTATTAATACTAACAATTACAATCATCCTAATTATTACTATGCATTGCTAGTCCTAAAACTATGACACTGCCCTCAGGTGGCTAACGTGTGACGAGGTCTAAAAAATCGTCACCAGTCATTCACTTATGCCTCTTTCTTATATGAATATATGTATTTGAATACGTATGTAAGCATAGAATTCCTTTGAGAAGTTAGACATTGACTCTTGTGTCTCCAAATCCAATTCTAATTAAATAAAAAAAAAGTGAAAAATGTTTATAAAAAAACTGCATTTGATCTTAAGTCCCTTCAACTTAAAGTCCTACGTGTAAAAAGACATTTAGGAGAAAATTTCGAATTATCTATCTGCTAATGCTAAAGTAGGAACTATTCCAGCAGTCGCGTCTAAACGCCAATTTGATTTTTGATGGCCATTGAAAATTTTAATTCAGGTAAACTTAATATTTAGTGTTTTTTTTTATTTGAAACGACTTTCCTAAACTGTGAAAAAAAATACAATTTATTTAACCCTCTCTGTGCAATTTATTGCCTTAAAAAGGGATATAAAATTTGGAAGTTATCTTATTTAATTTTTTGTTCGATTGAAGCCACTAAACTTTCAAAAACGATTATGGTTGATGCATGTAATAAAGAGATATATTATGAATTGTAATGTTAAAAATTATTTAGTGCCTAAATCCGTTGAATATTTTTGTAGATATATCAACTTGTATTGAATTCTCAAGCATTATAGAAGTACCGGACATTTGAAATTTCAAAATTTAAAAATATACATTCAAATTAATGATATTCAATTTAAAAACAAATTTCGAAAACGTTTTAGAATATAGAAAATCAAAGCTGTTGCCATTTATTGTAGACAAACTTTACCAGGGGAAGTAGATCAAGTTTTCCATCTCCGTGACAATGAAATCGCTTGCTCGTACAGAGTTGTAGACAAACATATTACGAAGGATAGTTTCAAGTTTTTTAAACTTTCACGCAACAAAATATAAGCCCATGACAATTACGTAGCTTGCTGCATCTATACATAAAATTGTAAATTCATTCATTTCTAACCTCAATAATAAGTCTAAAAAATTAATCAATTATTCGAATAAAAAACAAAATTGGAATTGAAACAAAATCACGAAACTTTAATGACTTGTTTTTCGGATGTATTATTTTTCATGACTATTCCAAAATTTAGTTCATGTTAATTATGATTTTATTTGTTGTAATTTACATATGGATATAGTTACAGATGTTTTTCTTTCAGTGATACTGGAAACAAAAGTGGTGAAAATAAAAATGGTGAAATTTTTTTGTTCTAGAGCAGTCTCCAAGATCCATTGGAAAAATTACTCAAGTTACGTTTAAAGTGGTAATGATGTCCTAAATATATATAGAATGTCTATGTATATATTTATGTCTATATCGAAATGTGTTGTAATATAATGAATGTTATTGTGTTATATATTGATTTTTTTACTGTATAGGAGTTTTGGTTTGCTAATTGTTTTGTTTGACTTCATTTGTGTTGACCGAACTTTGATTTTTTTAATGATATTTGAAGTATGTTATGCATATTCTTTTGATAATTTTTCGAATAAGGTTTCTTCAAATGGAACGCACATCGAAACTGCTCCAAGTTAATTGTTTGATCAAAAATATTGGTTGACTTTTTTGCTTTGTTTAAATAGGTTGATAAAAATCAGACTATCTTGCATTCGTTACTGTAGCGAGAATAGATGAATTCATCTTTAGTTTTGTAATACTAAAAATTGAGAAATTATTATCTATATTTGCTTATTATGAATGTAAGTTTATTCCAAAATGATTTCTGTTTTACTACTTACATTCCAAAATAATACATTTTAGGCGATAAAAGTAACTCAGGAATGTAATTTTTTAATTTTACGAACATAATTTTAAGCTAAAAAAGTTTTATCTATTGATTACATCATTTGAAATATATAGATTTTGCATTCAAATTAAAATGCCCCTATCAGAAAACTCTTCAATTAATATTTTAATTTGCGTGTATTTATTATGATTCTGTTAAGTGTTGATTGGTTTAGGTATTTTAATAATTGTACCTCTGATTATTTACTTTTAATTATAATGTCAAATTAAACAACGTGTTCAGTTTTATGGATTCTAATATCTTAATTTATTCATGTTATTGAATATCAAAAGAAATCTAAATGTAGGTCAAATTCTTGTGACAACATAGTGAACTTTTACACAAGATTTAAAATAACTATTTTTTATGTTAACTAATTAAATATCTGGTTGTATTAATTACTGGGGTAATAATAGTTAGATTTTATGTGCTAAATTCTATTCCTGTTGAATCATTGTTCATGTATTAAGTTTATTGCAAATATTTATTTACAGTGAATGCTTTTAAGATATTTCAGGATAATTACACATATATTGTCATTTATATGATTTGTGAGTAAACATCTTTGTTTCGGTTTACATCCGTATTGCAAGTCACCAATTACTGACAATTTCGACATCTGAAAACTGGCATCAACGATTGCAAGAGCTATTTCATTGAAACTTTATACCAAGGAGAATTAAAAGGACAGGAAGGCCACCTCGCAAGAGAGTCGGGATTTATATAAAACGTCACTTGTGGGATATCACGTGACCATGGTGACGTTTGCATTGGCAATACCAACTGCATCAAAAGAAAGCCTCTTTGCGGACGTCATCATATTATTCGATCTTTTTTTTTTTTTTTTGACAGAGAACACTTTTGAGAAAAGAAAAGGGAAATTTAGTGCTACTGGTAATCAAAATGTTATAATTAGTTAAAAAGAACCTTCAAAAATATAACAAATTAAACTAAGCTAAAAATACTGGTGAAAAATATGCAAACAAAAATATGTAAAACTAAGCAATTATGCAAACAAAATAACTAAGAAAAATTCAATAATAAGCAATATAAATTTGCCAATTAACAACAATTACATTCGTATTAAATGTGTTTAATTATCAATATTTCCTAAACTAACGCCAGCACGTTTAGCTTTAAGTACGTAAATCATTAAAAACCTGTCGTTGTTATCCCCCTTTATTCAAAAAAAAAATTTAATGGGTCTTGTTTTAGCATTAAGACGTACGAATCAGCGCTTAGTTGGAATTTCGTTATCCTTGTATAAAATTTATTTCTTTTACTATCTGACCTACTGAGGTCATAAGGATCACAATAATGAAAAATTTAACGTCTAGAAGAGTTTTCTTTGGGTTTTTTAATTAAAAATTTAAATAAATCATAATTTTTTTGATAAAAAAATTGCTTTTTTGAAATTTTAGATACTTTATAGGAATGCCTGAAAATACAAAACTAAAAATTAAACGATTTGTTAATTGTGTCACGGATAAATTTATTAATATTTTACCTCTTTTGTGTCGCCACTGTTCTAAGACAAAAACAAAATGGAAATATTTGTATATAAAAGCTAGTATAACTTATTCTACTTTCAGGATATAAAAACAACTTATTGGAATTTAATAATAAAGACATATAAAATAATTTTAAAACACATTTTTTAGTTCAAAACTTTATTTAAAAAGCGACAATGGCAAAAAAGTGATGTCTGGTATACCGGACGCCAGGTCTGAAAAAGTAAAATTTCTCTTGATACTGTTGGTATTGCATCGAGTCCGACTCTAGCTTGTCAAGCAACGAAGATGGCCCACCATTTCTTTGTGACCACCTTGACTTTTTATGAAAATTCCTTTTCTCTATCTGTCTCCCGCCCTTTTTCTATTGCCGGTACTTGGATGCAGGAAAATCCTTTTTAAGGTAGCTCAATTAAAGCCAATACTAAACCTCGAAGTAGACGTAGATAAGAAAAAAAATTACATCTAGCGTATAGGCTCGACTCGCGTTCACGAGTTGAAAACTTCTAATCTTTTCCGTCTTCTTTTCATCTTCTAAACCTAGCTTTACAAAAAAGCTATGTCAATTATATGTATGATTAAAGAAAAAAAAACAATATTAACTAATGCCACAGTTAAGTGCTCAGACCAGACGCATCGAACAGGTTACCAACTATGTAAGATTTGAATGTGGAATCAGTGATATTAAATGTTAGAGAAGCTGGCGGGTTGTTTAAATTGATGAACGATATCGTGGCGAAGGCTTAGGTGTTAATGAATTGTCGGCAATTGCTTTATGTTCGTTTTATAGACACATTTATAAATTGATTGAATCCTTTCAACAAAGGAACCTCAGATATTATTACACCGCTTTGATGTCTACAGAACAATTTGGAACCAGGTTTCACCAGGGTCCCCTCTCCACAGTAGAATGTGAAAGAATTAATACTGACCTAAAATTGTTATATTCAGCTGCAGGACAGTATAAATTTTTTAAAAAAATCCTTGAAGGGTGCTAAGTGTAGAGAAGTAAAAAAATTGATTCAAAACCATTGGCCGAAAACTAAATTGACCCCTTGTCTGCTTGCTGCAAATCTGGTTGTTATTTGCATTCGTGGGCAAAAACCCGAAACGCGTTTATAACTGTGCAGGGACTTCAGTCGTCGTTGATAGTTGGTGATGATTATTGAAACAGCACTTGAAGATGCTTCTGGACCCCCATGGATTCCTACCCCTTTGACATTTGCCGGACACTTCACACATAAACTCATCGGAATTCCATGACATCCCCCCCAGTTTAGCTCTCAAGGAGGTACAGATAATCGTTCCATCCTCAATCATGTGAATCATCGTGCTCAGGTCTTGTAAGAAAATGCCAGGTTCTCCCCACCAGCAGGGGCGAGAATTCTACGCTCAATTGCTTGCATTGACCAAAAGCTATTCTTTTTTGTATTAAAGAAGAAAAGTAAAAATGCGGAACACATCACCGATGATGATGACCTTAGTGTTCCAAATCATCCCCTCTTTGTAATATAATCGAAATCTCTCTTTCCGTGTCGATGGCTACCCCCTTAATGGGACCATATGCACCTCTAATTATATGAAAATGTCCTTGTAAATAAATGCATCATTGTATAGATTCATTGAAAAAAAACTCATTGTCGACAGACGCTGAAAATGGCTTGCGAACCCAGTCCGCGTCAACTGGGATGCGATGGTCTTCGGAATAGTATAGTTGTAGGTAGTGTCGAAACAGAATGTCCAAGTGTGATGAAAGAACCGATAAACGTGAATTACCCTCTTAAAGACAATTACATTAGTCTTCGATAAATAATTGGAAGTATTGCCTTGTGAAACCTGGTTCGAAATTGATATAGGCTTGTACTTAGAATAGGTTTTATTACTTGACCCCCATCAAAAATGAAACTGCGGGAAATTGGTGCTAAGCTAACTTTGTAGAATGTAGACATTAGACTACCCAACGTTTGAGATGCTAGTCATATTTCATTGTTAATATTTGAACCTGTAAATAATTACGTAGGATAAATACAATCTATTTTCAGACGCTTTCTTAACTTCGAGATTGATAGGCTTAACACCAAGAGATGGCAATGTTTTAACCCCATTAATTCTGGGTTCCCAATTATATATTGAACTTATCTCCAAGAAAGTTACTCAGAATTCGATGGGTTTAAAAATCAAATGTTTTCGTGAATTAAATGAAAGATGTGCGTCTTTTCATACATTCCTAGAAGTATTAGTAATTAAAGATTATTATTGTTTGTAATAGATATTTACCTTATTTGAATTTTTTACGAAGAAAACCGATATACGACTGTTCTAGTAAATTTAAATCATTAGTAGAATTTTTTTAGATACGAATCCTTAAAATGAATTATATAGTTGAATTATTAAAAAAAAGTGAGGATTATTGTTGTTGACAAAGAACTAATTATGACTAGTTGAGAAAATTAAAGGGATTTTACTGACGCCCAGTCTCGAGTCCAATGGAGTGATGACTTAGAAAGAAACCGTGATAGCTAGAGTGACCAATGAGAAAATTGCGAATGTTGCGTTTTCTCGTGTAAAAAGGGAGCAGATTCTATCGGAGATTGCAAAGGAAAAGTTATATATTGCTTGTTGAAAAGTGCGTTCGAGGTGTAGTTCTGAGATTTTATAGCTTGCGATACGTTCCAACTAAGCTTTCTTGAAATTTTACAGGAGAAAAATTAATGAAACGTAGTTAAAGAACCCTTTTTATTACGATACTTAGAGAGAGAGAGTGGGGGAAATAATCAAAGTCAATTGTGAATGTTATAATCCATTCAAATGCGTCCACTTAAATATGATATCACAACCTTTATTAAAACATTTCAAAAACACGTTTAAAAGATATTGAAAAACTCAAACTGAGGCCACACATTCCATTAAAGATCCGATTCTCTTTAAGACGTTATTAAAAATTATAACTAGTTTATTATTAGCAAGTAAGGTGCTTCCATTCAACAGCAGTAGTTTTCTTGTAGATATACTTGTTATTTAATGATAATACATGGTTGGTCCTGTTGAACCGATGCTGAAATTTCCTTTCACAACGCATGTGCCAGTGCATATGTAAAGACTATTAAAAATATTACCACCAATGTATATTTGAATTACACAAAGTCCTCGCGTTTACTTCGTTGTTATTTTACAAATGTGAAACCTGTATCTGTGTCCTACAGTGTTAAAGGCGAAGTCGGCTGCTCGTCAGCTTATGTTGCCTGGCCTTTGACTGGTTGATTTTATTACAAATGACCGTCCAAAATGAGATGATGCAAAAAAATAATAATAATCCTTTGTTTGGAAATACTATAGATGTGTAAAAGATTGTAACTTTTTTTTTCATCCACACACCGAAGTTTTATCGTTTATCTTGTGAGCATGTGATACTCTTTAACTAAAAATCTCAATTTGTTTTTCGAGATGTGAAATACTTTCTCTCTTTATTTGAGTGTGCATGAAATTTAAATGAAAAAAATTAAAAATAACTGTTATAAATTAACCAAAAATGCTGTAATCCTTTCTTGCACGACATACATAGATCCTTTACATTGAATTGTAGATACCGCGATCAAAATAATAAAGCTACAGTTCCTTTTCATGTGTTGTCTCTCTTTATTGTGTGTACTTTTTTATGTCTATAAGTATTCAAAAAAATGAAAGTTGCATGTACTAAATACAGGGTGGCCCAAAAGTAGGCTTACAGTTAGTTAGGTAAACAGTTATTTACATAGCAATAGTTATTTTTCGAAAGCATGTCAGGTTGCTCAGTCAGTTGATTGCGCATTATCCCACAAAACTGTAACTAGGATCGTCCTCAAGAAAGCATCGTAACTGGGCGGTACGATTTAAAGTTCAGCTGGCCTATCAGGCGTTATAACGTTGCTCTAGGGATAATCAGCTCCCAAGAAGCTAGTCAAGTGGAATTTTTATGTTTATATAAATTTTATGCTACGCGCCGTCTCCGCATTTTTCATACTTTCAGTTGTCTTAAGGGGGTTCAGTACAACAAAATCGGTGAAAAAATCAAAAAAGAAATTATTGGCTTAAAATACTATTACAACCTTTATTAATAAAGTCACAAAGTATCAAGACGATTGGAAAAAAATTTTGACATTAAAAGCCATTTTAATGTCATGGCTTCCTCAATTAATCTGAGGTTATAAATTTTAATGAAGCTAAAGTGAAAAAAATTTATGGGGCAAAAAGGTGAAACATTTCATGATTTTTTGGGTACTTTAAAACTTATTTTATTTTTAAAAAAACTTAACAGTTATTTAAAAAAAAAGTTTAACCTCAGATTAATATATAAGGTTGGTAAAACACACACAGAAAATTTTAAGATGATCTGATCAGTAGTTATTGTGAAAAGATACATTGCAATTGGCCAATTTAACATTACCGATATACAAAATACTGAACCCCCTTAAGGATCCACCGTCGGTGTTCCTCACTCAGATTCCCAGCACCACTTACAAACAAAAGCACAAATTTTCCACTAGAACAAATCATTTTATCGAATAGTCCGCAGATGGCGAGATTCGAAGTTTTACACTTTGGAAACATTATTTGCTTATTCCTCAAGCATCAAATAAATATTCCAAAGCTATCTCGAAACTAATCCAAACGAAGTCCACGAATCGCTACTCTTTGGATAAGAGTACGACTTTATTTTAGCTAACCAATAAAACTAAGCACGACTATGTAAAATTCCTGATTTAAATAAACTAAAGTTCTTACTAAAGGTACAACATCAAAAAACTGACAGCCTATTTTTGGTCCACCCTGTAAAACAGAAAAAGTTACCAACCCTCTGAGAGATACAGACGTTAAAAACCCTCATATTTTTTTTTAATTTACGAATTTTATGTTTTAATTGAATTTTAAAATCCAATATATGAAGCATTGATTCATAACCATCTGCTACAGATATAAAATTTAAAAGAATTGAAAAACAGTAACTTTTCAGTTACAATTTTTAATTTGAATCTCATTCAATAAAAACATGATTACGCTGCAACCAAATTGCTTATACAACTACAAAAATTGTCGACCAACAACAGTGGTCTGTAGCTTGAATGAATAATCCAAATGCATCAAAAATTGAGACACTTACTAATCAAGAAGGGGGGAAATAGAATGGAATCATAAAAAAAGACAGAATCCTAAAAAAATAATCATGAAAAAGAATAATCATAAAAAACAAGCACGTGTCTTGACCAGAATCTAAATGACGAGGCGTCGTCAAATATGGCCAATTACGGCCAACACAGCTAATTACGCCTCGTAATTTAGAACCCTGGTCAAGAGACGAGTTTCTTTTTTACGAAAAAGAATGGAATCATAAAAAAGAAACTCGTCTCTTGACCAAGGTTCTAATTACGAGACGTAGCCAATTACGGCTAATTAAGGCCAACACATCCAATTACGCCTCATAACTTAGAACCCTGGTCAAGAGACGAGATTGTTTTTTATGATTCCATTCTTTCCCTCCCTTTAGGATATAAGTAAAGTGTCTCAAAGTTTTTTGCATTTGGATTATTCATTAAAGCTACAGACCACTCAGAATAGCGAGCGTTATTTTATAACCGCCCTGTATTTTTTTTAATGACCTTTGTGTGCTCTAGTATGACGAATGTTCTATTCAGCTCAACTTCAACTTCGTTTACAAAGACTTCAAATTTCTTTCTAGTTAGTTTCTAGTATAGGGGGCTGAAATGAATTCAGTGTCTCAACTAGAAGATTCTTCAAAACGGGACACGTTTAAGCCCATTTCACACCTGCACAGCTACTTGCAACTGCAACTCGCAACTTGTGGTAACCTGGATTTTCGGGCTTCCACAAAAAAAATTTCATCTCAAAATTTGGCAAGTTTCATCTTTTTGAAAGCAAACTTTAATCAAACTATGGGCATTGTTTGCATCAAACAGAAATTTATGTTTCCGAACTTCCTTAATTATATCAATTTTCATCTTTGCCATCCATTTAATATCCATTTTTAATTGCGCAGATTTTTGCAAACGGGGAAAGTTGGCGTCTTAAAAAGTAAATAAACAACCAGTTGGCGAAGTCTAGTTCGCCACAATGCAGCCAAGGAAATCCTGAGTCCTGATTGGCTAAGGTTACATGCAACTGCGATTTTTTCGTGCTTGCAGGAAAAAATCTCACGAACTGAGTGCAACTTTTTAATGCACGGTGTCCTACGGGAGTTGCAAGTAGTTGTGACAAGGTGTGAAATGGGCTTTAGGGATACAAAAGTTGTGGATTAGAGATTCAAAACCAGAAACGGTTAAGAGGGAAATCCGGTTTTCGGGTTCAGTTAACACGGGAACACACTGGTTCTTAGACTGAACCATTGCGCTTGCGAACATGCGTATTTTGATGTTTCATGCACAATTTCCGCTAAATGAGGCTCGAAGTAGACAGCCATAAATGATTAAATTACCAATCGCCAATGCCATCGATCGCCATTGTTCACAACAGTATAACAGCAGACCGACGGCTTTCTTGATCAGTGCTTTCTGACTAGTGTACGTTTTTTTTTTTGGAATCCATTTTCGAGTGTGGCTGTAACACTTTCCTTTATAGCCACAATAGTTTATAGATTGGTCTTTTGGACTTGTTCTAGACCTGATCTAGATCAAGTTTAGACCAAGAAACGACAACATAGATCTACGCTTTTTCAATAGGAATAGACAAATCAGCTGATTTGCGTCTTTTTTTTTCACAATTTATTTTATTAGTATAGCCTATTATTGATGTTAATCTTCCTAGAACAAAGAATAAATAAGGTTTTTTTTATTATTTCAGCCTAACAACTATCGTTAATAGCCCATATCTAACAAATTCAACGTTATTTCAACTAAACCAAAGCGCAACTCCAGCTAACCAATCAAATTGGTCGGGTCTTAAATAACAAATCATAAGCGATGTGAACTGAATAGAGTTGTTTATTTACAACTGCGTAGAAAAACGACAAAACGCTTTGACAACAAATTGGAAATTATATTTAATTTTGCAAATTCTAAAATGCCAAAGCCCAAGCAGGATGTAAAGAAGGGTATAGTTCAACATTCGTTTAAATGAATTACAATTCCTTTGAGATGGCTTCTTGTTTTACTATGATCCTGTTTTTATAAGCAAATTTGCAAGTTGTGTCCTATTTCTTTTGTAGTTTCAGTAAGATTTTGATTGAAAAGGCGTTCCAAACATAAAATATAAGAAATTAGTTACAATTATGACACTATCTTCAAAGACTCTCAGCTTCATTTTTTAACAGTTCTAACTTTACACGTATGGTCCAGCTATGATATAATGGCCCAGTCTGTCCATTAGCAACTTTTGACAATCTTAAAAATTTAAGGTTGATCCTATTATAGCCCACCTCTTGGCGACTTTTTCAATATCGCCCAGCAATCGGCGATAGCGTTGCCAAGGTGACAGCCCTGTCACAGTAAAAGTAAAATTTCTTTTTTCCTTCTCCTACATTTCAAATGATTTAAATTTGGCGAGATTCTCAACAGGTCGCCAAGGGGTGGGCTATTCTAGGATTTTACCAAAATTAAATGCAGGGCTACTATATCTATCGAATTGTATGAAGTGGAGTGTTTATCACATTTAAGCATTTTTGTTGCTCGGCAACGCAATGTAAATTGCCAAATCAAGACCGGCCATTATATCATAGCTGTTCCCTACCTACTACCAGTTGTTCTATAAACGGATTTTTACTTAGTAATAAATACAAATTGTGTATTAGGGTGTATCAGAGCCTTTTTCGGTTAAACCAAAGAATCGTATCTTTTATAAAATATCACCAGGTGGAATGACAACAAACCCTGGTGCGTGCCGTGGTAACCAATGAATGCCCACAGTGTGGAGAAAGTGACATAATTAGAAACTTTCACATTGCTAATTTCGCCAAAGGTTGCCATAATACCAATAAATTGTGCTTTCCAGATTTGGTAATCATATCATAATCATTTGGTAAAAATATCCGGCCCCTATTCTTAGCTCCTTTTTCTCAAGATAGGCCAGTTGTTATCCCTATTCACTCTACTATACAGGAAGTACCTTTTTTTAAAGACACGCTAGTTGTTACCTATATACGCTTTGTTATATGCCTAGCGTGTCCCAACTCTGAAATATAAATCAACAGTTATTTTGCAAAGGTTATTGCAGTGTGCAACATGCACTCTGTTTTGATCTGTAAAAGTCTTAAACCTGACAGAGTTAGTGTAAACCGTTTCAAGTTCAAGTGGGTGCCAGCTCAAGCTTAGGTTTTGAATGCAGCTATAAATTACAAGCCCTTCCTTGATTACAAGACTTCCCCGCTTAATGTTTTTAATATTAGTTTTTAAAAAATAACATCTGTACCTTATTATATTTTTTAAATTATCTCCTTTTTAGGTACTTGGGAAAGGAAAAAGACTGCTATAGTTAGAAAATACAACAAGGTGCAAGGGAGAGCTAGAAAATATAATGTATCCGGATCTAATGAGCAAGAAAATAACCAGTAAGTGAGCTGAAACTAACTTCGGTTTACCCAATGTCTTATATTATCGTTCCAATGACAAAACCACGAATGTGTAAATCCTAGGGATTGGTGTTTTTATAAATTGATAGCTTTAACTGTTTCCGGTTTTCCATTTGTCTTTGCGCATTCATGGTTTTGTCATTGAATCGACGATATGTAATTATCTGTCATCATGTTATCTCTAACCATGCTAAGTAGATGTTAGCATTTACTGAAATAAAAACACCACATATATTAATGAAACGCATATCAATAATTTAATTTTACTGCATCAATGTATACTTATTTAATATTGAATCAATTTTATTTTGAGGTTGATAATAAATAATAAAGCTATTACTGAATTCTGTAATAATTCAATGCAATACGTGCAAAAATTTGTAAACATCAATTAAATTTGGAAATATAATTAAAATAGAGTTGAGGCAATCTGATCCAGCATGAAATCAATTAAAACTTTTCGTTTATAATAAAATAATGGTATTCAAATCCTCCAAATTAAAACCACATACTTTTGTGTGTTTAGACTTAATTTTCGCTTACGCTGATATTTCTTTGGGATTCGAAATGAAAAGTTTTAAATAAATCCATAATTTATAAGAATGTGCAATTCTGTTCTCGTGGAGAAAGAAAAATTAAAAAACCAAAATCAATTATAAAAAAACTCATCCTCAGATGCACTTGCTGGTATCAAAGGTAATTTATATTTTAAAAAATCGATTTTCTGAGGGCATTATAAGTAGATCTTTCACAATCCACAGACAAACACACTCTTACTTTTATTATTATAGATGCAGTTTATTCAATCAAACTTGGTTACATGTATCCAATAATATTTTGATTGATTTGGTTGCTTAGTGGCTAAAGCTTTGTTTCATTACATAAATTTGATTTTGTGCTGAATATCCAATCCAATTCAATAATTGATAGGCAATTTGCTGTTCCTCCTGAAAAAAAGTTATTTGAGTTCGCTTTTTTATTGTTAATAGTTTCTTTGGTTTTAATATTACTCTATTGTGTCCTAATTAACCCTTTCAGTCCCAGTGATGCCATTTGGAATCATCAATTTCAATACTTTTTTTCAAAATGTTTATGTCCTGTAATGACATCCTAACACACATCATTCGATTCTTCACACTTTGTTCTATTACACACTATTTTACATTAATCTCAATAGAAGTCAAAACTATTTTTTTTTATTTAGAAAATAGCTAACAAGCATTTCACCTGATTATTGAAAAGTTCACTTCAGTTCCACATATTTAAAACACAATTTAAACTATTTCGTTTAAAATAATTACTGAATTATTTTTTAATAATTTGATCAGATACCTTAAAATATATAACTCGAAGTGTTTTAAGGTAATATATATTTTTTTATTGTTGTTTTCCACAGTTAAAAAATTTAAATGAATTTTTTTTCTTATGGAACTCTTATTTTTGACCTAGAATAAGCTTATTTTGTGAATATCAGATGTTTCTGTTGTGTAGTATTTTCTTTGGGACTGAAAGGGTTAAAACTAGCTAAAACAACTTTTGTGTTTCTTCATTAGAAAACTAATAGTCGTTCATGCAGAAATTATAGTAAATATTCCTATTTCAGTAGCAAAACTGCATTCTTCGATAAGGCTATGGTTGAGTATGAAAAAAGAAGAGCTTATAGAGAAGAAAAGAAACAAGTATGTATTTTTTTTTTTTAGATTTTCTTCAAAAGTTTTATACTTTTATAAGCTATATTCTATGTTAGTTACCATGATTGTTAAACATGAAAGAATTATTTATTTTAGTGATACCGTATTCACCACTTATTCAATTGAGATTTTAAAAAAGTAAATTTTATTATATGCTTTTGAAATTGTTAGCTAGTTTAAAATGCACATTACAGATAAAAAATCTAATTACAATGCACATTGAACAAACAATTAGGTAATAGAACAAACAAGAAAAACACATTAAAAACAGGCAAACACATTACACAGATAAAAGTTGGAAACAGCTTGAAAATCATTAAAGACATGGCAAAAATATCTAGGTCATGAGAATAGTTATAGTAAATTTTATAAAACTTATACAAGCAGAAATTTTGAATATAGTTGTAATGGGAAAAGCTATGAGAAAATATATGATAATTGCATGTAAAACTTTTGGAAATAAAGAGATGTGCAGTGCTACTTATGTAGTTGTAATATATTTTATTGTTTAGAACTTTATGGGAAAACAGAAGACAGGAAACTTCGCATCTAGATTTAAGGGTCGAGATATTAAAAATGTTATGCAGATAAAACAATTTTGGACTTGTTTGATTAATTTTGAGTAAAGTTTTGTTGAATTATGATAAGTAAAACTATTTCTGTAAGTTGAAAAGAAACCACGATGTGCTTCCGAATCATTAAGAGACAGCAAACATATTGTTTGGCTAACTAACTTCCAATAACGATAATTGAGTGCTTCTTTATCTAATAACTATGTTTAAGAGAAATTTTACAGGAAACAAATAGAATTCAACTTCTCTTTAAATGTGGTGAAACTTTGGAGTTTGTGAACATAATGGGCTTGTTTCAGAAACTTTGCCACAAAAAACAAAACAACCAATATGTCATCGCAGTTCAGATGGCGTGACCTTTTTTAAACCAATGAAATTGCAGTTTAGAGAGCATGACGTCAGAAGAAATATTTCCATTTAATTGTCTTGAAATTGTATATTAAAAAAAAAATTGGAGCTATTAATTTTTTTAATATGTACGGAAAAATGTCATTTTTCATTTTGTTATCATTTTATTAGTTTCCTTATCCAGGGCTGCCAGTGGCGACTAAAAAGGCTACTGAAGCGACTATTTTAGCGTCTAGGCGACTATGGCTACTATTTTTGTCTAAAAAGGGCCCAAAACGACTATTTTAAGCAAAACCTTCAACTATTTTCGGCCTTGGGCGACTTTTTTTTTCGATTTTTTAGTTATATAATTTTCACATAGATGGCGCCACGATACTTACTACCGATGCACAAAACAAAAGCGAAACCATGTGTTTTTGAAAATGCACTTGATTATGAATTTTTTTAGAAGCCTATGTAAACTTGGAAACTAAAACTTTGATTTTGTATGCTTTGTTGAAGATTTTTTAAAACTGCATTTGGATAGGATTTACATCTGTCTGTTTGTTATTAATTTGCTTTGTTTTGAAATTTTTACTCTTATTCAGTCAGACCTATTACTGCATGCTAACAAAACCTACCATAACTTGATTAAAATTTAACTGCTATCAAATTAATCCAGAAATAAATGCTAATTGAAAACTTTAAATTACTAAATAAAAAGTGAGAAATGTGTGTTTCCAACACACTATGTCTAGTTTAAAGTAACCTTTTTTACTGAAAAAATATATTGTTGCCAAATTAAGTTTTTGTTTAAAGTTGTTTTTTTTTTAAATTTTTAATAAAATATGTATATAAAAGATTGTGTATCAAAATACGTATTTTTAAAAAATATTTTTTAAAAAAAGTAATATTTTCTTTTGAATTTCCATGATTCTAGATCATCGTAAACAAGAATACTTATATTTACGTTAAAAATGTAATTAGTTTTAATTTAGCCCTCCTTGCTTGATTTTAAAAGCTGTGAGTTATTTCAGTGAAACACATTTACATGGATTAGTATTGATCCTTAAGTTTCTTGAATAACTGATAACTATTTAAAATAAATTTGTTTTAAGTATATTTATATATATTTTGAAATAAATTTATTTTCAAGTCAATTTAATTTTACTGGCAGTATCAATCCTTTCATATGAGAGTTGTTCTTGTGATGCAATTTGTAAATTTAAGTTTTAGTTTTAAATTTTTGGCACTATTTGGCATTTTAACTTTTTCCTACTCTCTTCTGTGAAATGACAGGCTTTTTCAAGATGAATGTTGGTTTTTCCCAGATTATTTTTAGTCAAAGGCTAAAAACAAATGAAAAATTAAAAATATATTGCCCATACACATATATAATATATTTTTGGAGGATTAAAAAAAGGCACTTTTATGACTGTTTCTCAAAAATTATCCAATCGTTAACGAGGTTTTTTTTTGTTGTTGAAATTTTTTTGTCATTTGCTAATTAAATTCAAATACAAATAAGTAGATTTAAAATATTTTTCCCTGATTTATGTTCTCTAACAATTATATATAATTTGGTTTAATAATTTAACACGATATTTTTCTGTTGCAATACATCCGAAAAACTATTGTCAGTTTTATCAATCCTTTCAACTGAGTGTTAGTGCTACAATTCTAAGGTTTGCACTAATACAAGTCTTAATTTTTAGTTTTTAAATGTTTGCATCGAAGCATATTAAACTAATATATCACTAATCGAAGCATAATTAACTAATATATAACTTTTTGGTAAATTAATGTAATCGCAGATAACAATCAATGCAAATATTTTTAAAGAAATTACTTATATTATTGTCTAGCAATTAAAAGTTGTTTATTTAGTTAGGTAGAAGAGGATACTATTTTGGCTACTATTTTTTAACATCTGAGGTTACTAAAGCAACTATTTTCAAAGCTTTCTGGCACTGGCAGCCCTGCTTATCGTTTTTGTTAGTATATTTTAATGTTTTTGTTATAATTCTTTTCAGCAAATGGTAGACAAGATGTAAAACGATATTTTTCTGTATACCTACATGTGATGTATTGTACAAATCTCTATAATATTCTAATATTAAGTTATTTCTTAATAACTCTCAGGTAATGTGTTACAATCCATCGAACAGTTCCCACGTTCTAATAGGCGTCAATACATTCTTTCCCAAAGAAATTGCAGACTCTACAGAATTTGTTTTGACTTCTGATCCAATCTTCTCACAACCATTAAAAATAGAGTTGTGTGCTCTTTAGTGGGCCAAGCTTTGGCTATGGACTCTGTACCGTTAAATACTGTAAAATTATTTCTTTGCTACTTTTAATATTTAATATGAACTAAATAGAAATATTGGACATCCAAAACCAAAGACCAACAAAATAAGAAGGCTTTTCTGTTAAAAGGAAAAATCCTTTTCATACATAAGCTCCAGTTATCTCCACAGTTCCTTTACATTAAACTTATGTTCACAAACTCCAAGGTTTCTTCTTTATATTATAAGTGGAATGACTTTAATTTAAAGTTATTAAATTCATTGCTCAGTCTTCCAATCTCTCCATTAAAGTATATTGTAACACACAGTAAGCTTTAGAGTGTAATCTTAAATCATATGATGCACAAAATTAAATAACTCTGTAACAATGCCAATAGTAAAAAATTCTCTTTTAAAAATACACGTTTAAATAATTTATCATTGTAAATTGGTTATTATTGTCATCCAACCCCTGTGTTTATTGTTTCGGTTAGTTTTCTACCAGATTCTAGTATCAGGTTGCGTATTAATTATCTTTTTATGTATGACAGCATTGCTCCTTCAAAACAATCATTATCCATCATTCTTCCATTTAATTTCAATTCATTAGCTTTTGTTAATTTATTATTATATTTATATCTGATTATCACAAATAGAGCAAATTCAGAGCCCTATAGACATAGTTTCCTTATTCCTCTCAATAGCTTTTCATTGCCTTTTTACATTGTTAATATTTTCATTTCTTTTCAAAAAATTATCTTTAATTCAATGGTAAAAATGCATGAATGTTATTTTTATTATGCTACTGTTAATATTTTTATTATGCTGCCAGTTTAAAATAACTAATTAATTATTCTATAAACTAAATAAATAATTAAACTAACACCTCTAACTATTTATTTCATGTAGCTAAGAGAAGCAAAACAAAAAGAGAAAGATGAAAAAACAAAGAAGTATATGGAAAAGAAACAAGAAAACTTCAAGAAACTCTCTGCCCGAACCAAATGGGGCCAGCCTGTGATGAAAGGCCGAATGGAGATTCTTCTTGAGAGAATACAGAAATCTGTAGACTCAAGTGTAATAAAATAACTATATCCTGCCCAAATACGTTTTGTCAATATTTCATTATGCATTTAGATTTTTATATCTTTTTGTCATGGATTCTGTTTTATTCATGTTATTTAATTCAGATTTCCACAACTTTTTGTATATATTTTAAACAGAAGTTGCATCTGCTTTTTTTTTTCTTCTCCTGTGTGTGTTAACCAGAAAGTATGCTTTTATAAACTGCAATCAATATAGAAATAAAGAAGTATTGGATGTCCATAGATTTTTTTATTGTGAAGAAAGCATATTTTAGAGTTTGTTAAGGAACAGGGCCAGAACCGCAGCTCGGCAGCCAAAAAGAACACACCTTACATCACGGAGTCTAATTAAAAAGTGATTCACAGCTACAGATTATAATTGCTTGCTCTTCGATGACCAATAGGGTTTATGGGAAAGAATTTAAAAGGTCACTTTATGTATTATTTGCTGGCTAAACATTTTCTGTGGGAGCGATGACATGGGCGACTGAATGACTCAAATGTTGGGATGTTAAAGATATTGATGGGTGTTATTAAGGATGTGTCAAACAGTTAATTTTCGTTGAGGTTAAAAATATAAGTGTTTGAGGGGTTAAGTTATAATATGTCACATATTATCATCACATTAATAGTTACATATTAGGTTTTAATTATAAATATTATCAAAGTTAAGTTCTTAAGTGTTGCTATTTCAAGTAAAATTTCAAAGACTACATTTATTACAAAAGGGCTAAAATATTGAAAATGTTATGACTTTTGCTAAAAAGATACTGTAATAATATTATTCCTGATGTCTTCAGAACTTTTTTTTATCTGGCCCAAGACAGCATTATATGAGCTAACACTAGTGTGACTCAATACAACCTCTGTGAAAGTTGATAGCAATCTCATCATTGAATCCGCTGCTCGGCAATACTTGTCTTAGTAGACTAAAATTTAATGACATGAGCATGTTTATTAATTTATAAACAATTATTTTCTGAGCTATGTTTTAAACATTTATTTTTTTTCATTGCCTCTGTCTATATCAGAAACTTAAGTTTTAGCTTTCTTTCTGCATATTTTGGCTGAATTTTAGTTATCTATGATCTTAATTCTTGAGATTTAAATATTTTTATGCTAATAAACCTAATTTTTTTTATATTGATTCTTAACTTAATTTATGTTATTCATCGTTAATAACATTTCAATGATTTCTATTGTTTTTTGGACCATTGAGAGTGGAGTGATACTGATTCCAGTTGGCAGCAAAAAAAAATCTAAGTGAAAATTTTCAAAGGTGTTACTAATTTGAATGTGACTGCTGCCTTATCCTACCCATCAGGTTGATTACTAGTTTAAATTGTTTCAGGAAATATAGTTATCAAATGCAAAATTTTATTCGCCACAACATATTTAAAAATATATGTATTCTTAATAAGCTTTATTTTATTTAAAAAAAAATCGAATATTTTATGCTGGTTTTTTTCTTTCAATTTATTAACAAGATTCATTTAAACATGGTATTACTATCGCCAATCATAAATTGCTGAAGAAAACACACACCATTTGAGTGGGATATATATAAACAAATACTAATGAGGAAAATGTAGGTCATTAAAAAAATCATTTGGTTTTTTAAAAAATGACTGTAATCTCCAATACTGATGCTTTTTCTATGATAACTAAAAAAGGTGGTTTATTCCTTGATGGTTTGCATCCTTGCATCTACAATGTAATTTTCTGTATTTTTATTGCTCAGAAAACCCATATAGATTTCTTGCTTTTTTATATTAGTGGATTTTAGATTTTTGAACTCTTATCTGTCGCTTAAAATCGATTGAGATCGGCAGCGGGTTTTCAAAGTGCATCGGTGTTCCAATAGAAATATTTTCAAGCCGCATTCAAGGAAGCGGTGCATGCTGAGAAATACGACTGTAGCCCTCAAAGAAGGGGTGCATTGTGGGTCATATGCAGATTCGAAACAAACGTTGTTGCTTTATTTCTTCGATTTATTTACGATAGTTCGACTTTGTGTTATTGCAAATTGCAGTAAAAAAATAAACTGGGAGAGAGAAACAAAAATATTTTTTTCGTTTGCTTTTGGATTTAATTAATCAAAAAGCCGATATGAATCTACATCGTTAACTGTAGAACTTTATTCATATACCTTTTCTTCAATACAAAATCAAGTTGAGGATTCTTAAAAATCTAATTACAAACTGAAAAGCATAAAATTAACAAAATCCGTACAAAATCAAAAAATGGTATTACAAATACCTATAAGTCAGTTTACAATTATCATCGCATGCCACCTTAAGCCAAAGGATCAAGTAGAGCAGACAAAGCAATTTAACTAATCGGGTAATTTTAAATGGTTTTACCAATAAAGAAAATTTAGAACCGTTTCCCCCTTTCCAAAATACAGCCCACTGTTGAGGTTGATCAACAAAACCAAAACAAAACAAAAAAACCAAATCGGCGTCATTAGTTGCTAATGGAATGGCAACACTTCATCTTTGTTGATACTTTTTTCTAAAGTTGTGATACTTTAATTGTTTGACTTTAATATTTTTGATTAAAATCTATCCAATAAAAATGGTAAATATCAATCTCAGATTTTCTAAGTATTATTTTGCACATTCAGCACATCAAGTAATAATTTTTTTTTTCATTTTTTTAGGCTGGAACAGAAAAGGTTTCTAAAGTGAAACTAAACTTAGGATCAAATAACGTAGTTCCATTTAGTCAGCTTTTAGACCTACGATCTGCACAGAGTTTAATAGAAAGAGCGGCCAATGAAGTTAGTATTAAATTGTTTATCTGAGGTTTATATTTTAGTTTGTATGTCGGCACTTTTTTAGTAAAAGGCTATCAGAAATGTTTGCTAAGCTGTTTCGAAACCTACCTTTGTTAATCAGCTTAATTTATCAGTAAAGTTTGGGAACAGCTATGATATAATGGCTGGTCTCGATATGGCTATTTGCGTTACGTTGCCAATCAATGAAAATGCGCAAATATGGTAAACATTTCACTTAAAATTTTACACAATTTGATAGGTATATTGCAACCGTAAGTCATATTTTCAAGCTCACCAAAAGTCACCAATGTACATATTGGCCATTATATCAAAGCTGTACCAAATTTTAATAGTCTGGATTTTTAATTTATCAAATTTTACATCTTTCAAACCATTAAAGCTGCATTAAACTATTTATCACTCTGTAGCCATGTATCTTTGGTTAAACTAAAGAACCGTGGTCAGATTTGGCATATTTTCAAAAATATCGCATGGTCTAATGATAATAAACCCCGCTGGGTGCCGAGACAACCAATGAATGACTGCAGTATGGGGAACATAACATGATAAGAAACTTTCCCATTGCTAATTTCGCCAATGGTTGCCAAAAAACCCAATAAGTTGGGGTTCCCAGATTTGGTGTTAAATATCCGGCCATGATTCTTTAGTTTAAGTGCTTTTTTATCCTTCGAATTATACTCTTTCTATCGCCAAGAGGCATGGTGAGTGAAGGTGTCTTGCAGGATACCTTCTTGGTTACTGTCCTTGCCTTAGCCATCCTATGAGCAAATCATGCTGAATACTAAAAATTCTGGTTTAGGTGTTTAGTCAAAAATCATACAAGAGTGCACTATTTGCATTTCAAAACTAGTCAACTGTTAAATCAATAGAAATGATAAAATGGCTGGTCTGTTTCTTTGGCAAGATTGATAGTTTAAGTTAAGGTTACTAAACCTATTGAGTTGTATGAATTAGAATATTTACCACACACATGGGCATTTTGTTGCTTGGCAACGTAACTCAAATTTCCAAATCAAGATCAACCTTTATATTATAACTGTTCAGACTTTTGTTATTATTTATTGAAATTCATGCAACTTTCCCATTGTAGCATTTAATTCTTCTGATTGATAGGTTCTTACCTGTTATCAATTGCTGCTGATTAGTTATTGTGCCATGCAGGGTTTGAAATTAACTGTTTCAAGTTGCAAAATGAGACTGGCAAGTCTTTTAATTTTGTGACAGCAAAATAAATTTAGTCGCAGTTATCGTGATTAGTTTTTTAAAATGATCATTACAAGGTTGAAAAACATTATCAACCTTGAAAAGTCCTTAATTTTTAGGGCCAATGAAGTTATCTAGAAGGGACAAATTTTTCCATGGATTGGAATAACGTGTTACTTTACAACAGTTACTTTTTTTTCGGTAACGCCAAGTAATGCTGTTAGATTTTTCAGAAAGTAAGTGTAATTGTAACGCAGTTACTTTTATTGGTAACAAAATTTTTTGTTACTTTTCCGCTATTCCTCACGCCGTTCTTCACGCATCTTTTCGGTAGGTAAATGGTTATTATATAACACATATTTAAGTTCACTTGAAGTTAGTTAGCTCTTGTTCATTTCCTAAATTAATTTTTAAAAAATATTCTGGAAATTAAGTACATTTTTGAATATACAATCCTTAAAAATGGAGAAATATGTCCTTGAAAAGTCCTTAAATTTTCCTTGATTTTTTTTTACAATCTTGTGTGGCAACCCTGTGTGCATTTTCTCTTAGTTTTTTTAGTCAGCACAAATTGCTCCTAAATTTCGGTATCCAATTTCGAACACTGTGGCCACCATTGTAGATCAGAGGGTGCTGTCAACATTGAGTTTCTAAAAAAATCTAATAGGTTTTGGTGATCAAACAAGTAATTATCAATAATTAATGTTACTCAAATTTACTTTTTACTCAAGTTTTTTCTATTATAAGTTAGTGACAATCAAGGTCGATTTTTTTTTTAAAAATCATTCCCTCTTTCAGTCAACTGCTGATTTTTTAAAAGGATTGCCATCACATAATGAAAGTAACTTTTCCCGTTTCCAACCAGATACTTCATTGAAAAATTCTGTAAGTAGAATTGTGTGCATATTTTTTTTATGAAATTGCTATTTTTTTCTGGAAATAAATTCCAGAGAAGTTGTCCAAATCATGGAAATTGTATTGTAAAATTTTATTGTTTCGAGCTTATTTTTCTTGTTTCACAGCTTATCTTTTTTATTTTTTGAATTGTTAATTTTAGCATATAAATCTATCAATGCGACTTTATAGTTAAAAATCCATGTATTGTTACATTTAAGTCTATACTGCAATATTTTGCTCAAATGTGAGTGAAAATTAATAAAGAATCTGAGAGACTTGGCCTATGTTACATTAGTGTTTAGTTAATTCAATTAGTGACAAATTTTTTATGAAATTGCCAATTTTTTTCTCAAAATAAGTTCAAGAAAAGTTGTCCTAGTCATGGAAATTGTATTGTAAAATTTTATTGTTTTGAGCTTATTTTTCTTGTGTTATAGCTTATCTTTTTTTTAATTGTTAATTTTAGCATATAAATTTTATCAATGTGACTTTATAGTTAAAATTCCATGAATAGTTACATTTAAGTTTATACTGCAATATTTTGCTCAATTGTGAGTGAAAATTAAGATAGAATGTGAGTAACTTTGCCTGTGTTACATTAAGTGTTTAGTTAATTCAATGCTCCAGATTTTGTTTAGATAGCTTATAGAATGAAATTCAAAAGTTAATTTCTTATGTAATAGTGAAATCTCATTCTATGTACCTACTCTAAAAGGTATCGTGGCAATATAACTAACTGTGTTTGTGGTGTTTGGTTAATGTTAAATGTTTTTCTAGATGAGGAAAGGTTCTGTGTATTTATCCACTACAGATGATGAAGAAAGTCTACGTAAGTTTTGGTTTTACAGTATTGGAATTCAAGGAAGTTTTTCTAATTTTTTAAAATAATTTTTAATATCCTTTTTTTTATAGTCCTTAAACATTTAAACATTTTGCTTATAATAAATAGATAAAAGAAGCTAAAAATGTTTGTTAAAAGAAAATTTTGAATTATGTTTTTTAAAATATGTTTTCTTTTCCATTTGAACTGATACACTGTTGTGAAACATATATATAGGTTAAGGATTACTAAATAAAGTTAGTAATTTTTATTTATTGATTGTTTTACAATTGATAGGAATCCAAACCCAATTTCAATTTTTATAAGAATTCTTATTTCTTAAAAAGATTTTATATTTAATTTGTTTTATTGGATGCCTCTATCACCTTTCTTTTCGATAAAATGTTGATGTAGTCATGCATCAATTTGTATTTTTTTAAAAAGTGTTTTATATCTTACAGCTATAACTACCGATAAAACAACTATTCTTCTGAGGTACCTTAAGCAACAACATGAGAAAAAGGTATTTAATATTCAACTCTGTCTTAAATTCGCACATTCAAAAAAAGTTTATATTTCTTATCAAGACAGTGATTGTAGTGTGCTTATTATTACGTATACTGTCATTCGGTCACATGAACCACAGAAACCGTTTTATTCAAATTAAATTTTTGATTTTTTAAAAAATTATTAACAGTTTATTTATATTTAAAAAGTTTCACTTCATCATAATGTCTTTACAATTTTGTCCCCCCATAGATATATCCAAATTTCAATTTTGAAATGGAAAAACATTTTTTTTATGTAATCTGATTTAGGTCAAGATAATAAATTAAATTTTTATTTAAATTATTTTTTCTCATTAAAAATGTTACAATCATTAGTTAGTTTATAAAAATATAGACCTCTTTCATAATATACTAAAAAAACCACAATGGCATTTTACTTTAATTATTATAATTAAGGAAAATAGTTTGTTATGTTAGTTTGGGAATTTTTAAAAAATGATTGTTTAAAATGTTAAATATCATTCCAACTTTAGATATATTTTTCATATGAAAATCCTATGCTTTTCTTTCTGTTCCAATTTCTCTTCACTACTCTTTCTTTTCCTTAACCAGAAGAACAAAAGGGAAGATAGAACCGGAACAAATAATTCTGAATTCACCCCTCGTAAAAAGACACGAATTGAAGACGACAGCGATTAACTTTGTATAAATTCCAAAATGTTTGTTAAGTTTCATTCAACAGCAGTTGTTTCTGTCTGCTTTTTTATATTTTGATATGTTTTCATGTTTTATTTCCATCTATGGACAAACAGTTTTTTCCACTGCATATTTTGGTTTTCGTGAATATTCGTACTGTGGGATCTAAATGCAGAAATAGCAATTGCCTGTCTAAAAATTTTGAGGATTATTAAAAGTGAATACTGATAACACAAATTCTTTTTACCATGGTCGATTGAAACCATTTTAATTTCTCTTAGAATTGAAATTTTATTACCCATCCTGTCAATTGTGTCTTAGTTTTGATAAATCATTAAGTTAATTGGTGAAAGCAAATCTTGGATGTAATTTCTTAAAGCCATATTCCTTAAATTTAAGGCTAAATGTGATAGCAAAACTGATAACTTATTAACTAGAATTGAAAGGGAGAAATAAGTTAATTCATATTGATGTGGAGTTTATATGGATGATGTTTAGTTTTACATTTAGGTCACTTATTCATATTGTGTGTTGACATTTTCTATTTTTTTATGGCGCTGATCTACTTGGTATCTGAAAGTTTACATTTAGTTTAGTATAACCCATCTTTTGTTGTGAATATGTTTCAATATTTCCCACATTTAAACTCTTAAAATGGCTTAAATTATGTTTGTGATTATAGTAATGATGTGTACCTAATGAGCAAGGCACCAAAAGTATCCAAAACATAATATAATAATTTAAAATTGCTTTAGAAATAAATGCAAGTGGCGTTTTCTTTGAGATGAATTTTTTTTAGTTAAAAATATTGTAAATTGTGGCTAATTTCTTTTGTGTATTTTGTCTTGGTATTCCAAATACTCTGGAATATTTATTAACTAGCTTTGTGTGATTTGGTCTGTACTCATCCTTTATCAATAGCTTCATGTGAAATAAAATGTTTACTTAATGTTTTATTTATGAAGTTATGTCATTTCTTATTTTTAATTTAAATATCTTTTATATGACTTTTTAAGCAAGAAATTTTTTTACAAATTACTGATTATTTGTATTAATTATAATATTTATGTGTTTGTTTCAGTTTGGATTTGAGTAAAAATAAACCAGAATTTTTATTTAAAATATTTTATTACAAAAATAATGATTTATTATTCAAACAGATTTTTTTCAATACTGATAAAACTAAGAAGTTATTATGCATTTCACATTTTTATATACATTTTCACCGGTGGCTATTCACCCAATACTCATTTCTCTAAACAAATGAGTTATTAGAAATAAATTGCACTCTTTCGTTGAGTCGAAATCCCATATAATTATTAAGTTTATATTTATGAGAAAATATGCAATGGGATAAATATTGATGAATTTAAATTCTGAATATTTCCTTATACTTTTTCACATCATCAGCATTTTGGCTACAAATATTTAAACAAGCACATAAAGTAATAAAACATACCAATAACCTTTTAGGACATCACATATTTACACTTACAAGTAAATTCTAATTTTTTAGAAAGTAGAATAACGAAACATTTATAAATAATTAAGCACCATAAGTGAATTTCGAAACATGTAATCTATATCTAACAAATCTATCATTGAAATTCAAATGGACCACTCATTTTGATAACATAACTGTAATAGGAACTTTAGAATTTCAATAATTTAGAGTTGAATAATTTGAAGTACCTTAATTAAACTTTAATCACTTTTATTGAGTGCAGTTTTTAAGTTCCTTTCTATTGACCACAGTTTAGAAAAATTATTTTAATTTTGTCTAAAATGAAAATATTTTAATTTTGTCTAAAATGAAAATAATTAAATTTTAAGGTTTTGTGGAAGCGGAGTTGAAATCCTACTTTACAATATCACCAATCTTCAAAATGCTTAACACTTTTCCCTTGACTATTTATTTGGAAGTTTTAAGTTCGTTATTTAGTTTATTAAAATTAAGGTAATTAATGGTGAGATTATTCGATTCTCATGTTTAAAAATACTATATTTTAGCCTACATTACATATATTTTAAGGTAAGTATAGTCTCTTTTACTATGCAGTATTGCTCCTTATGTTTTTTTATCTATTGTAATCAAACAATTGTTTTTAAAAAAAGCATATTTGTAAATGAATGCAAAGTTCACTTTTTGCTTTTCCGGACTTACCCTTCTTATAAGTATTAATCTTAGCTGTCGTGTTTAGTGTCAATGAATCATACGAACCGCTTTTTATGTTAGGGCATGGCTATGAAAGATATGCTGAATTCTACGTTTATAATGATCGAAGTTACAATTTTTTTAAACAGAATGTGTTATATTAGCTAGGGGTTTCCTTTTGATTTATAATAGAAATTAGGTCTGAAAAAGCTAAAAACCTGTGTCGTCGAGTTTTCACAACCCTCTACAACCGACGGCGAATTACATCCCTGGATCTTAGGATCGAACACCGTCCCAGGCGGACAAGAGAACTCGTACGGAAGGAAAGAACTTCCTGTGGGTCCATGGACCCTAACACAAGAATGGAACTTCTGGCAGTCCTTCGGGTCCCTCTGTAGTCCTGACTGGGTACAAATGAAGTCCGGTTGGTCGACAGGATCATGTTCCGGGACTCTTGTTGTAGTTGTCGAAGCTGTGACTGCTGGTGCTGGCGTAGTGGTCGTAGTAGTAGTAGTTGTTGTTGTAGTCGTAGTGGTTGTTGTAGGTGTCGTTCTAGGTTGTGAGGTTGTCGACGCTGGAGCTGAAGCTGGAGGGGCGTTTGTGGCTGGGGCTTTTGGGGGCAGAGGTAGGGCGATGGAAGGGCTGGCGAACTCCTCGTTGATGGCTGTCAGGAGTGGGTACTTCTTGCCGTGGCATTTTCCGCGGAAGTCGTCCGTCTCGACGGACCACACCATGCCGCCTCCGAGTTTGTAGTACTTTGCGTAGTTTACCTGGTAGGAATGGTAAGTGGGTTTTTTAATAATAATTTGAGAATAAGATTGTTAATGAATGTATTCGGATATTTAGGTACAATAGAATTTGTAATTTTGAAGCTTGCATCAAATTAACCCTGGACGTCAACAGAGTATTTTAGGATCGCCTGTGCTGTTATAATCTCAATAAATTTAGCACTGTCTTTAAAGCAAAGTTAATATTGAACAAATTATTCAAAATTTAATAGCTCTTGTAGAATACTGGTATTCTACCCAACAGCACAATGTATGAGTATGATTTAAACCTCAAGAATGGTAAAAGTAAGAACCTTTTTTTTTTTTTTAAATATACTTTAGGAAATAACACACATATCAAATTAGCTTGTTTGAAAAGGTGAGTTTTTAAGGCTATATTTGATTATCAGACAAAATTAATGAAGCTTTGTGATAAATGATAAACTGTAATAAAAAGGAAATGTATACTTACTTTTAATCGAATACTAGCTTCATTGTCGTATCCAACCCATTGCCTATCCTGGTAGGCATAGGGAGCCATGTAGTAATCGTCCCACACAACGTTCCATGGCTGACTTCCTTGCATGTCACAAATCTTCAAAAATGATTTTAATTAATAAAAATAAGTTTAACAAATCAGTTTTGTCGTAATCAGATTTTTAAAAAGTACTAAAATCGAGGTGTAAATTTATTATTTTAAATAACTTCTAATATAAAATTTGTTGATTATTAAAATTTAAATTCCTTAAAATTCAAAACACTTAATTCAAATAACCACGTAACGAGATGGTTTGGATTTATATTATCTCCCCACGAAATTGACAAATTATCACACTGCACAAAAGTTATAAGAATCCCTTATTGGCGATGGGGCCTTTTCTTCCTTAAGGCAAGGGCTTAAAGGCCCTAAATTTTAGTTTCTTTTATAATAAACGTTGTTCCCAAAAGTTTGGTTAATTTCAAGAAAAAATTTAGATGCCACTTTGTTATTAGCTAGACTTTGACCAGCGTATTTGGTTTAATCGATATTATGATGAAGTTGAAAATAAATATATGATGCGTCGGCCAACTAGAACCATCATTAAGGGCAGTCATACACAAGATTTTCGGCAAAAGGCCTTTAAAATTTATTCATCTTACTGTCGGAGTTTTCCTAGATTAGGCCTTGCTCATTAAGCATACATAAAAAATTGCATTTTGAGATCCTTCACTTTTTCTCACAGTGGATAAGTAAGACTCTGGTCTGTCTCTAAAATACGGAGTACGGAAAATGGATTTGTATCATAAAATTAATCACTACATACCTCGTTGTATCCAAGAGATCCGGGCTCTCTAGTGTATGGCCCAGCTCTGCCTTTCTGTGGCGCAGAAGCATTTAAACCATTGTTTTCTGCTCTTTGAAGAGTGAAAGATCGTCCGTACAGTCCCATGCCGAGGATCAGTTTTTCTCTCGGGGCTCCTTGTGATATCCAGTAGTTGATGGAGTAGTTCTAAAATTTAAAAAAAAAATCCAATTTTTACTATTGCATCGAATATATAATTGTAAGGTATTTAAATTCTATTTTAAATTAGTCAACCGTTATTGTTGTTTTAAGGTAGGCATTTTACATTTTCATTTATATTGTTGTTTTTTAATGTTTTTTGCTGCTTGGACTGTTTGATGTGAACAAAATTTACTTGAAAATAAATAATTTATGAGAACTTCTAAGGGAATACAATTTGGGATAAATTGAACTGATAAAATCTAATCTAGTTTCATTTTTCTTAATTAATAACAGAATGTCTATGCAAAAAACTTATTATTTATTTTATCACTAAAACTTTTTTTAAGATAATTTACATGTTTCAATGGAAACTTTTTAAAGTTAAATATTGTAACATTCAGATAAGTCTTATTTTTGTGATCAACTCATGTAAGAATTTACTCTATGAAAATGGAGTATTAGAGTAGTATTTTACGGTTTATCGTTGAAATTATCGTTATATGTATGTACTATATATCACACAAATCTATAATGTTATAATATTACATTCTTTCTTTAATAATCCTCATTTATTATCTTGATGATCCGACAAACAGTTCCTGCGGTATAAAAATTGATTATATGCACTATATACAATATCTTTCCTAAGTTACAACCTGAATTACTTAATTGAGACTTACCAGATTAAGCATCTGGTTTTCTTTGTCATCATCTGGCCGGGCATAAAGAGGGGCGTTGTGTCCCGTAAAACTTTCCCAACCGCCGTGATAATCGTAGCACATCACATTGATGAAATCCAAGTACCTAAAAAAATATTTTCAAATTAAAATAACGGCGTCCTATAAGTATTTTTTTTGTGTGCATTAAGTAATTTTATATAAAAGTTTTTTTTTAATGTACTTGTCCCTGAAATAGGTTTAGATTTAAAATAAAATTAAAAGAACCTAGATATTTACTGAGAAACTTGAGGAACGTCGTATGCATCGTCGATGGTATGTTTTCCAGCTGAAACTGCAGCTGTTAATAGCAGGTTGTGCTTCTGGAATTCTGCTTTTAGCTCCTAAAAAGTAATATAATTGTTATTAGTTAAATATTGCAATTGCGAGCATTGTTTATATTATTTTGGTTGAAAAGTACAAGTTAAAAGGAACTTTAAGGGGGAAACATATTGAAACTATTTTGTGTAACGTACACTTATCCACTTACTTAAAAAAGTCAATCGAGTTTAAAAAAAAAGACAGTTTAAAAACTGTCTTTTTTAAAATGGCTTACTCAACCGTCATTACGTTTGGGCTTTTAAAAGCTAATTTATTCTTCACAAATAAAAGTCATTGAAAATGCAAAACTTCCCGATTCACTTGTAAAATTGCCAAATAATTTGACTTTTATATTTAATATGCGATGTTCGGGAACTTATTTTGGGGTTTTGATAAATGATTTATTCTTTCTTTCGATAAGTACTTTTAAACTATCTCTATTTGTAAACACAACATCTCAATAGGTCCCTTAGACTGATATCTCCAGTTCTTAAAGCTCAGATTTTCTGATTTAAGAGGTAATGGAATGATATATTTTAAGTAATGGTCGGAACTCTGTATGACCAGAATTCTATTATAGGTACTAAAACCATCTTTTTGAACTTTTACCATAGAAACATCCATTCAGAAAATGCACAACTATGGAATATGTTTGAGTAACTTGCACATAAAAATTCTTACCCTCAGCAAAGCGACAAAGTTCTGCTTGTCCTCCGGCTTTCCACCTCTGCTGGCCGGATATTCCCAGTCCATGTCGAGGCCATCGAATTCGTACTTTCGAACGAATTCAACGACACTGTCCACGAATATCTTTCTGGTGGCACTGGTAGCTGCCATGTTCGAATATCTGGTGGAACCTTCGTTCCAGCCTCCGATGGCGACTATGGTTTTCAGGTCAGGGTTGATTTTCTTCAGGTTGTTGAATCTCTTGAAGGCACCTGGAAGTTACCGTGGAAGTGAACACAATATTTCATTATTATACGTATTTCAAATTATTCCATGTTATAGAAACAAGTTGAATTACCTATCCACACTTTTAAATAATGACTGTTAGATTTTTCTTAAAAAAAATGTTTATTTTTACAAACCCTGTAAAACTTTTTTCTCTGTTATAAGTTGATACAAGCAGTAAAACAGTTTTACAGGGTGAAAATTGAAGCTAGGGAATTCATTCTAAATCGTACGAAGGAGGTTAACTTATTAAAGAACCATTTCCTTGTTTATAAAATAAATTTTCGATGGCTTTTGTAACTTTTTTATGCTATATCGAGCAATGTTTCCAGGTCAGGATAGACTTTTTCCAGGTTGTTGAATCTCTTGAAGGCACCTGAAAGTTACAGTAAGCAAGAACAGACGATTTCATTATTATACGTATTTCAAATTATTCCATGTTATAGAAACAAGTTGAATTGCCGGTTCAAATTTATAAATAATGACTGTTAGATTAAAAAAAAAAAATACATCGATTTTTACAAACCCTGTAAAACTTTTTTCTTTGTTACTAGTCTTTACTAGCAGTGAAACAGTTTTACAGGGTGAAAATTGAAGCCTGGGAATTCATTCTAAATCGTACGAAGGAAGTTAACTCATAAAAGAACCTTTTCCTTGTTTATAGAAAAAAATTTCGATGCTACATATATCGAGTAACGTCCCCCCCCCCCCCCCCCATGTCAAGATTGACTTTTTTCAGGTTGTTGAATCTGTTGAAGGCTCCTAAAAGTTACCATGGGCATGAACACACGATTTCATCATTATACGTATTTCAAATTATTCCATGTCATTGAACACTTTTAGATAATGACTATTTAAAACTAGAAAGAATATCGCTGTTTTAATACCCTGTTAACTGTTTTCTCTGTTATAAGTAGATATAAGCAGTGAAACAGTTTTACATGGTGAAAATTGTTGCCATTTCATTGTAAATCGTACGAAGGAGGTAAACTTATAAAAGAATCTTTTCATTGTTTATAAAATAAATTTTCGATGGCTTTTGCAGTTTTTTAATACTTTATCGAGTAATGTAATTGAGTTCAATAGTATTAAAATATCTCTCGTTCAAAAGAAAATATTTTTTTAAAACTTAATTAGAAATTGCTTATCTGATTTAAAGGATTGATTTACCACAGTGAGTTTCAATTAAAAACTGATTTTCTGAGAATTCAAATGGTTTATTGACTATGTTTTTCAGGCATAAATGTAGAGTAAGAGGTAGTATTTGAAATCCATACTTGAAAAAATCTCAATTTAAAAAAAATATTCAAACTGGTTTGTTTTGTGATTCTAAAGCTTAAGAAGGACAACACATACTATTTACACACGACTCAGTTTTATAGTACTTAATTGTAATACTTGAATTCTGGAATAATTAGCTAATGTGCATCAAAGAAAAGCAGTTATGTTGAAAATGCAAAGCTCCAAAAGAGTATAAAATTGAATGTCAGAGAGTTGTATTTTTAGCATTAACGCTATGTAATTTTTTTTTTTCAAATTTTTTACCGTCGAACGAATTAACTTTAACCCAAGCTATTCGAAATAATAACTTCTCCTTAAATGCACTCTTTAATACTGTGTTTGTCTTTTCCAATTGGCAACTCTGTCTTGATCGATTAATAAAAAGATATTCAAGAAGAAGTTAGTATAATAGGGTTTTATGCTTGGGCCTAAGTTGCCCCTTTGGACGGTACCTAATTTGAACTCAGACATCAAATACTACCTGAAATAGGGGTTGGGGAGCCCAGTCGGTTAAGCACTCGCTTAGCATGCGGAAGGTCCCAGGTTCGGGTCCGGGCATCGCCAAAATAGCTGCCGACCTAAAAACGGCCCGTGCAGCCAAAAATGTCCGACGAATAATACCCTGTGTAAGGGAGTGCACGTTAAATATCCTTCAAAGTCCTAAACGCTGCGTACGATGTCGCCCTTAACGGTTGCGTTGGTTGCCTATTCAGGTGTTGGCTCGTCACCTGACTGTGGTTCTAAAATACGACGCCCGTCGCCAATAGCCCTCGTGTAGCTCTAGTGCGACGATAATTCAAACCTAACCTAACTACCTAAAATAGCCCCTCTCACCTTTTCCATAGTTCTCTTCGAGGTCGTAGTAAGGGTCGAGGCACCGAATCCTGTTGTCAAATCCGAGCCCTACGAATCCGTATATAAGATGCGTGCAAATGTGAGGGTCTATTTCCTCTACTGGGAATTTACCCTCGCCGGGTCTGTACACGGCCCAGCTGCCGTAGTAGCATACCACCTTGTACTTGTGGGACGAAGCTGAAAGAAAAGACTCTTAATGGAATAGAACGTTTTTAAGACTAAAAAAAAGAACTTGCTAAAATGGCTGCATGCTCTGCTAATTTATGAATTTGAGATAGGAGATTACAGGTTAAACAATAATATTTGAAATAAAATACGCATGTAAAAATATTTTGCACCTGCACAGAAAATAAGCAATTACTAATAACTCATGACTTTCTTTAAACCAACTGTTTGCATTTAAATTGGCATGAAATATATTTCATATAGCCTGTTAAATGTCCATAAAGGGTTTTTTTTTTTGCTTAATGGATAAAGATTTCATGAACAAATTAAGCCCAAGAACATATTGTTATTTTTTAATGTTTATATTTCCTAAAATATTATAAACAAATGTTATTATAGAAAAATTGCGCTACAATTTAGATAAATATTTCTTTAAAGGTAATCATCTTTTTATAGATTTTTAAGATTAAGGTGGTCCAAAACGTGTTTTTACTTTGGACCGCCTAAATGCAAACGAGACGTTATTTATGTACGAAAATATGTCTTGTAGTGCGTTTAACAAGCCGTAAAAATCAATTTACATAGTTCAAAGTATTTTTAAGAAATGTAAAAAATCAAAAAAAATCGTGTAAAGATAAGTTTGGATATAATGGATAAGTAATAAGATAATTTTGGATAAGTGTACAATAAACACTATTATAAAAATACTCAAGTTGTTTTAAAGTTTGTATTTTGTTTTAGTTAATCGTCGCACAGTACTATCTTTTTAATTGGAATACATAAAAATACAATTTTACCTTTCCCATCTGCATAGAAAGGAACGTGTGGATGTCCCTTTACTGGGGTTGCACTGAGTGTGGTGACAGCAAAAGCACAAAAAGTTGCTAACAATAAATAAACGTTCATTTTTAATTGAAGCCCCTGGAAAAAAATCACTGTAAATACATACTAAATATTGCATCATGCAATAAACTTTAAATTATTTCAATTAAAAATACTTTTTTTTTATATATTACAAAAATATTAAATACTTTTTTCACTGTAATGAGTCCGTAAAAACAAGTCTGATTAACTTGTTTAGTTTAATACAAATACATAGTTGATTTTTGCAGTAATGATATTTTAATTTTATGCATGGTTATTAAAAATTCAGCATAATTTTTTTTCATGTGACAGTTTATAAGATTTAAATTCAAATTTAAAATTCAAATTAAAAGACTATATAGGTAACGCATTTAAATTTAAAAACGCCACATCCATTTGAGAATAATATGTAAACATTAGTACCACAAACAATGGATTTTTCAAATAAAATTAATTACATCTAAATAACTATTTTTTTTTAAAACACAAACATTAAAATTCCAAAACTTTTTACTAATTTAAAAATTTCAATTTCTAAAACATTTTATCAATTCACAAATTAAAATTTCCTTATTTCCATGGGGGAAAAAGTCATATCTATGCATGTGATTAACCCATTAACGATTACTTTGGGAATATCATCTGCACCTTCATTTCCGAATAAAAATATTTTTAAATTATATTTCTTGTATAACTTAACTTTTTAATATAAATTGTTTATTACTATGATAATTAATTTACCTTATATTTATTTATTCAGATAAACTTAAGCCGAAAGATCTATTTCGCTTCTCGCTTCGTACATTTCCTTTACTATCGTCGTTAATGGTCTAATATCGAATCGCTGTTTCGTTCATTAACGTCCACATAAACATACAAGATCTACTAACCTTGAATTCTCGAAACAGATATATTCCCTGGAGAGTGCCAGAAGAGTTGCTGGCTACCCGAAGGCCACCACCACACTGCTTTCCACAAGAAAAAAAACTTCACAAAACTTAAAAAAAATCAACCGTTTAGGTCGCTGACACCATAAGAACCCTATCGGGGGCCCCTCTTTCGCAGGGTTTTATACGACCATGTCATCCCCCCTTCTACGCCTCCTACCAATCAGGCAACTTTTTTGGAACCACCCTTAATTTGCCTCAGTTTCTTATTACTCCTCGAAGGCACCTCTTTGACCATGACCGCGAAAAGCACACCCGGAAGAACAGCAGGGATTGGAAAAGGGCCCTGAGGGGGCTCTGGTCCGTTCACGTAACGGGTCAAACTGGGGAACGACCTGTTGATGGGACACCTGTTGGATCGGTGAAGGAACAGGTACACCTCTGACCCGATCCATACTTTTGGATAAGGAAGGCCGTTTAAGCAGTGGCCTCCTTGCCATTGCTACAAATTTTGGGGCCCAGAGCCCAAGCCAGTTTGAGGGCCCCCACAACATACGTTATAATCTTTCTATGAAAATGACTTTTATTAATAAAATCTCTCAATCTTTATCTCCGAATAAAAACATTAACTTGATATTTTTTAATTTTTTTTATATAAATTTGCCTAAATTTTCCTGCATAAATTGTTTAGGACGGTAATCTTGAATTCTGTGGATCATACACCTGTTGCTTCTGTAAATAAACATTAGCCTCGGTCTTGATCCAGCAACCACAATTCAGCTGTGATAAGAACTCTAATTTACTCGATAAATTTTAGTAGATTCGATAGGTTTCGATTCTAAGTAGCATATACGGATTGTCTGCAACAATTACTTAGTTATAATATATTGTGGACCCAGCGCCGGATTTTGGCCTAGGCCTACAAGGCCCGGGCCTATAGGCCCAGCCAGGAAAATGGCCCTTAAAAGGATAAAATCACCACAAAAATCGTCTAAAGAATTTTGAAAATCGCCAAATTACGAAAACCTATCGCCTGATCAACGGCCTCAAAAATTGCCAAAATCAAATTATAAATTTTATAGAATAACTTTAATAACATACTGTATTATTCTGATGTTTATTAAAGTCGATCAAAAATTTTTGTTCTGCACTAGTGTATTTAATTTGCTAAATTTCCAGAATAGCTTCGAGATGGTTTTTTTGGGGGGGGGGGAGGGGGGGGGGGACAAATGTCAAGTGCCTAGGGGCCTTAAATCCGGGACTGTGTGGTGTGGACCCAGTAGACTTGATCTAAGCTACTACGGTTAAAGGCATAGATGTTTATGGGGGGCCTCCTAAAGAAACTTTGGTGAATGATTGCGCTATTCAGGTGTTGGCTTGTCACCTGACTGTGGTTCTACAATACGACGCCCGTCGCCAATAGCCCTCGTGTAGCTCTAGTGCGACGATAATTCAACACTATCTTCGGGCAATATGTGTTACATATCTAAAAATATATTTGTCTACATTTTGGGGTCTCTTGAAAATTAGTAGAGTCTGGACTTTACTCCTATTCGGTCGTTGGGGCCAATGTCCATTCCACTGTTCGTCCTTCACTTGTTCCTTCATATAAGAAGTAATCTCAGTAAAACGCAACTGTTCCTCGATTCGAACGTGGACGTCTCAAGAGTTGTGTTGGTGGTGGTGATATCGCAGATCTCGTTTTATTTTGTTCAACCCTTTCTGGATTGGAGATCAGTGTGTCGGGCGGAAGACTGGGCCAGAGAAAAGTTATTGTTGTTTGGGTGAAGATGGAAAAGATGGGTTAGTAGATTATGTTTGAAGCTGGGCGATTTCTTTTTGTTTCGATGAAATCGCATATTGCACTAAAGATTGGGTCTCTCTGTTCAATATATAATTCTTTATGATTAAATTAACAGATGAGTTGACAGGTGATAGTTAAGTGGAACTAGAGGCATTCAACTAGGTTTTTTTTTATGCAAAATGTCCACACGTTTTTCAAATTGAGTAACTGATTTCTTAAGAAATTTTTTTTCTATGCATGATCGTCAAAATTCTCAACTTTAATTAATTATATTAAAATTGTTTTTTTAATAAACAGAAAATCAATATAAATCAACAGAACAGGCCTTGATACAATAAAAATTTTAGCATGTGTGTTATACAATGAAACTTGTAACTAAGCCTGGGATCTTTGGGGATCTAGGCAAGGGGAGATATGAGGGGCCTAACCCCAAAAAAGGTGCATGCTGAAAGGGGGCCAAAAGGGGCCCAAGAGGCCAAGGTCGAAGGGTCGCTAGGAGGGTGACCCAGTGGGTGGAACAAAAAGGGGCCCCGGAGACCCTCATTTTCTTCGGAAATCTACAAGTTCAACATCGTGGAGATTAGGAGCGCAATTGCTCAATTTAATCAATTGTAACAATAGCAATGGTCAAATTAAAAAGATGCGAAGATATTGAATACAGGGTTACAGAGAAAATAATACTTTTCATTTTAAAACAGGAGAATTTTGCTTAATTCAATGCAGAAAAGTAATATTAATTTACTTACACTTCAATTTATTTAACTTATGTATGAGTGGAATTGCTTATGGTATGAGTTAACCTGCTGATTGCGTGAAATATTACAAAAAAAGGTAATGTTTATGAGATAATGATGTGAAAACAGTTTTTTTTAAGTGTTGATGTGTTTTAAAATAAATACTTTAGCAAGATATGGCTAGGGTCCGTTAGAACCAGCCATAAGGAAAACGATAAAGTTGTCAACGGACAGGTTTCACGTCTTGAGTGGCAACAGTTCCCCAGGAATGAAAACATGGAGATGGTAAGTGTTTGGTGTCCACGTGATGGTCCACATATATATTGTCCAATCAATGTTATAGGCAGCGTTTACCATGCCATACTACCAAACTCTGATGCCAACAATGAAATCGATGTGTGGAAGCTATTAAATAACTATGTCACCTAAAGAATGCAAATTGTACCAATAGTCTTGAAAATTGTAAGAAATTTCACAAATTCTAGAATACTAGTTTAGTCTTTAAAAAATATGTTGACGAATGATGAGTTAAAGTTAGTAAAAAAGTTCTGACACAGAGATGCGGATATGAAATATAAATTACTATTTACAATTCCTAAAAATATATTATTTAAAATTTTTAGTTATTCTCCCAAGACTATTTCTAGTTTTGCCGTGCTTGACCTTCGCCTCGAATTAGGTTGAAGCACCAAGTTCAATCTCTTATCAGGATAGATGTTTACTAATAGGTTCTCCTGCAGACGTGACTAAACTGAATTTGCATAAATTTTACAACCGGAAAACTAGAATTCATATTTTTACTGACGAATTGTTACGATTACGAATCGTATCATATAGTTTTTTTTTCAGAGATCTGACCTTAAACCTAATAAAACATATGCAACTTTAAACAGCGAACTTACGTGTCTGTACCATATTTACAAGCCTATATAGTTTAATATCAATAATTAATATATATAATTTATTATATTAATTACAGATATTAAAATATGTAGGTCAGTTATAGCGATTGTTGTTAATGACAAAATGGTGATTTAGTTCTAATTAAAATGGCTTCTCATGCTTCTTAAACGAGAATTACATTTTACAGTTTTTAAAATAATAGAAGTGCTTCGGAATTCGATTTTTTCTATTGAGATTTTCAAAGTCTTCTTATTTCGATGGGTAGAATTTTTTGACCGATCATACTTGTAGTTTGGGCTATGAAAGTGGGTGATGGATAGACGGACGGACTGAACGATTGCAATACCTTCCTATTTTTTAAGTTTTAAACGTATTGTGGCATCTAAAAATAGTTATAAGTTTTGTTAATTTTGACACAACTTTTTTTTTTGTCATTAAAATTGATTAGCTTAAACTGCATCAGAGATTTTTTTTTCCCTATTCGCACCTTATCTAAAATGAAGGTCGCATATTAAACGATACTTAAATGTTTCGTTAAGGTTTATTCTTCCTAGAATGACCGCAGATTAATGCGGATCTTTGCATATTAAGTTATCATTCTTAAACTTCCGTATTACATTCGAGATCCTGAAAAGGGTCATTTCTCCCCCCTAACCACTCAGCATACAGATTTCTATGAAAAAGAAATCACCGTGAATAAATGTACGATTTAATGAATGTTTCAAAACAGCTATTTTTTAATGGGGTAAGCTTAAAATGATTTAAAACCTTTTCTACATTACATGAGGGATAAGCGAATTGGCTGAAGTGTAAACTTGTTTACACTTCCACGAGTTTTTAATTTTTCCAGAAAATTTAATATGTTTAATTTTTATAAAAACTTTATTTCTATTGCTGATAGCAATACTCTTTCATACTAAATTTTAAAATTTAGTTAAAACACATGCACATTCTTAAAAATCATGTCTTTTAATAGTTTTAATGAAAAACCTGATATTCAAGTGACGGGTTTATACGCCTGTATCGGAAATTAATTGGTAAAACCTTTTTACTGAACACAAAGAAAATACCAGGGATTGCAGTAACGCGTTACTTTTTTTTAGGTGAACGCCGCGCTGAGTAACGCAGTTAGACTTTTTTTTAGAAGGTAACCTTAAGTTACCCACTTTTAGCAGTAACGGAAAAGTTCGGTTATTTTCCGCTTCTTCTCACGCCGCTCTTCACTCGATATTTCGGCTTAACTTAGATTATTAAAAAATTTTACTTTTAACGCCGTTGAATTTTCGTTCTCAACTTTTTACAATTGTCCCTATTTCTTTAGTCTTGGTTCTCTGTGATTAGTTACTTTTCGTAACTAACAAGTTATAAGTTACTATTTTAATTAAGTAATTAATTGTAACAGAGTTATTTTTTTAAGGTAACTTTCCAATCATGTCGGGAAACCTTTTTTATTTGAAATCTTAATAAATTTCTACAAAGCTAACTAAAGCTTAATTTTTTTAAACAAAATTAATTTTTTACTATTTTACAACAAATATAAATGGCTTGAATATATATTAGTTTATATAATATATATTAGCTAATGAGGGTTCATCATTGTTCTCAAGATGATTCTTTTTACTTTAAAATAAAAAAAAAAGTGACTTTCTGCAAATAAGTCAAATAGTTAGCATAACTGGGTCAATTTCTTTTTTAGTTTAACTACATTTTACTTTGAAATACACTAATTTAAAGCATTCCTTTTCAAAATAACTTTTCACAAAATATATAATGTATTTAGATAGCGAATCAGATTTAATAACCATTAGTAATAGACTAATCATAATATTAATATCCTTCCAATAAAATACTTTCCTAAAATTCCATATAAGTGATACAAGTTATGTTACAAGACTATAAGATAAATATTTTGCTTGAAATTTAACTACGAAAATTTTCATAAATTCAAAAAAGTTTATTCCACAAAAAAAAATAATAACATGACCTTCATTTCAATAACACCTCAAATAAGCCACGCCCATTTTCTATTAAACAAAGCTCTTTATTCTAAATAACTACAGAACACAAGCGGAACCTTAAAACCATGAAGCATTCGATCTCTTAATATAGGGCGTAGGGGGAGCTTCAGGATGGTCCTTGTAAATCTGTTCCCAGGTAGGAACTTCCAGTTTATGTTCATCGAATTCAGGAGCCCAAGAAAACATCTTCCTCAGGAAGTACCTCATGTGTTCGACATCCTCTTTTCCCCTCTTATCTTCACCTAGAGAATTGCAAAAGATTACTTTAAATACAGTATAAGAGTGCCTTCTAAGGGACTGCATTGTTAATGACGGTATAAATGAGCAACGTTATAAACAATGTTGAATATTAAGCATAGGGTGTAATGTAAACTACAATGGTGGCCAAAAGTGTGGACACTTTTTAAAAGTTTCATGTGTTTCAACTGTTACCTGTGTTCTTGCATCTATACAATTTCGCTTAAATACAAACATTTAAATATTAAGTTGAAGGTAATTTAATGTAGAATTTCATTGAAAAAACAGAATTAAAGTATCTGTGTTACAAATAAAGTTATGCTCATTTTAGTTGAACAAACAAGCACAATCAATGGATTTTCTTATTCTGAATTTGCAATACAAGTTGGTGGTTCAATGACTTGCAAAACTAAGACAGATCATACTATTAGTTGCGTAACTTATTCGTAATACAGATATTGTAATACTGTATTTCTAATTCTACATGAAATTAGTTTGATGATGATGATCATGTGTCCATGGATATAGATTATATAGGACTAAAGGTCTCATAGACGGCTTCAGCAATCCACACACAGTTGTCCTCATAAAGATAAATTACTTTAAATTTGATATACAATTGTTTAATTAGATATAAAATCAATATTTTCTGTAATCACACTAAGTTGAAAAATATGAAACTTTTAAAAAGTGTCCACACTTTTGGCCACCACTGTACATACAGCAACTGTTATATTGCGTTTCCCGGGAGACAAGCAAAAAAAAACCCCTGTGATATAACTGAATGCGCAATATAACGAGCGATTTGATAAATATTATACTTTTCATGTATTTATGCTCCAAACAATTTTCTAAACTGAAGCACAGAATGTATTTGAAAGATAAAACAAAATCATATTAAATAATTTAAGTACTCTAAAAAAGGAAGAAAATTTTTGAAAGGACTTATTATTAACTATTATAAACATAACACATTATTGTACAGGTAATATTTAATTTATTTTATAGTAAAAAATTAATATAAAATTAGCTACTTTGATTTTTCCCGTTAAAACCTGTTTTCCGGCAAGTATCAATGAAATAAAGTTTATTAACTGCATCTCTCCAATATTAGATAAATTTAGCCACCTTTAGAATCGATTTTAAGGTAAATGCACATTGAAAAAAAAATAATAAACAGGGAGAAAATTGGGAGATATGATACAAGGCGCAATATATCCGAATGAGCAATGTAACACATCGCGATATAGCAAAGGGTTACTGAATTATGTACAAACAGTTTAACCATACGAACGAAGTTTTAACCATATGAGCTATTAGTAGTAGTTTATTAAAAATAATTTGAAAGTCGTAGCAACAATGATTTGTTAAAGAAAATTTTTAAGAAGGCATTTTGGAAGTCATATAAAGATATATTATAGGGTTATAACAAGGAGTTAATTAAAAATTGTCGTTATAAGCAAGATAGTATTACATTAAGCATTCAAGATAGTATTACATTGAGCAATTCAAGAGAATGAACCTTTATGGGATTATTAAGGAGTTGTTGTTGTGACAGGGTTTGACTGTAGTATGTATCATACGAGAAAAAAAGGATAATGTTTAGACAAGTTGATACTATATTTTAAAAAGCAGGCCCGTTTCTGTTTTATGTTGATAGGAAAAGTTTTGCTTATATTTAGAAGAGCATGTGATTATACATGTTCATTCTTTAAAATACAAATAAATTTAGAAAACTATAAGGAATATTGAACTTTTGAAAAAAAATAGGTAAATTTGGCATAAAAAGTGAAATAATTAAATGATGTGTTTGGCTGATTGTTAAAATCCCTGATGATTAAAAACTTGTGTGAAAAAACAGTAAGCAAATTTGGTTACAAACCAACTTGTATTCAACTAAGTTACACAAACAATCCTCACCTAAATAAGGCCTTAAGTCTAATCCTTCCTTTACAATAGGAGCATTCATAAGAAACTTCAACAGAACTTTATAAACTTCCTCATTGATTCCTTTCACTTGTCCATCTTCAATGGTGTCAAACAACCGCAACTTTCCAGAAGACCAACAAATGTTCCGTCGGTCCTTCTGGTCTACATCGCTGTGGAAGGCTATGGTGTTTAGTTGGTAGACAAAGAAGGTCCAGTCTTGGCCATTGGTCAGGACTGATTGGGCTACCAAGGGATAGGTAAGGTCGTGGAAAGGAGTGAAACCTGGAAAAGGTAAGTAATCTTGAGATTAAGGGTTTTGTATCATTGGTTGGACTTTAAATGCTCAAATTTTTTAACAAGCATTTCTATTGAGTAGCTTTTAATACTTTAGTTTAGTTACTAATTGTCAGTTGCTTCATAAAATGTCGATATACATGTTTTTGAGAAATTGTTGTTCACAAAAATATACAAAGTTTTACCTTATTAGTGCTTGAATTGTTTTTAGAGAAAAAAATTTTCCTTTAAAGTCAATTTTCAATTTAAAGGAATAAATAAAAAGCATTCTTTTCTTATTGAGGGAACTCTTTAAAAAAATATTTTTTTGATTTAGTTAACACAATAAATAATTGTATATTTGGGTTCATTCATCCAAAACTTTCAGAAAATTGAATTTTTGAAATTAATGGGCTTAACTCTAACTATGAAAAGGACCTTTAAAAACACTTTTCTACCCAAATATTATCAAATATCCTAAACCGTTATCAGCCGATATCAGTTATTAAGAAATTAATCAGTTATTAAGAAATAAAAAAGTGTTAACAATTAAAACCTTGATAAGTTGCAACTGCATTTAGATAGCCAAATGAAGAAGTAACTCCAAGACTGCGTTCGATTTTACTTATATCGCAATATTTAATTTGAGACACAAGATCCTTAAGCTTGTCAGTGGTGTTGAAAAGAATCAGAGGAAATTGATGTTCATCCCCAGGCCAAATTCCTGTAAGAAAATATTTTTCCAAAATAAGAAGGAAATTTGAGACAAAACATATTAATAACTTCATAGAAAATTAAAATGCATTTTACGTTCGTTGAAAATATATTTGGTTTTGTGTAGATAATATTGTATTGGAGCATATTTTGGGAGTTAAGATTGTTATTTTTGATTTAAACAAAATTGTTAACTGGAAGCCTCATAAATATCAATCATGGTAAGATATCCTGGACAGCATCTGACCTGGTACTCAATGCAGTGTGTAGACCTTGGAGCTTTGAACCACACATTGAACTATTGTAGAATAACACACTATTCATATATTTATGAGTTTATATGAAATATTATTGAAGATTTCAGATTTGTTATATCTTTATCCAAGTAATTTTTTTTAATTCGTATAGTAGCCAAGCCAGGTTTATTTAGAATATTTTATTTGAATCTCTATGTTACAGAAATAGAAACAGCAATGCCAGATAGACTCTTTTACCTTAGCCGAATTAAATAAAACTTATAAAAAAAATGAGACTTTCTGCACACTACTAGCCCACACCATAGTTCTTCTGATTACAATGCAAGTTTGATATTACTTTCTTCTCCTAACTCTTGTGTGGTTTTCCAGGAAAGGTAAGGTAGAATTAGCGTCGCACTAGAGCTACGAGAGGACCATTCTTTTCCAGAAAAGAAAGGAAGTGTCCCTGTTCTAAACCTACATTATTTGAGGCTCTGTCCTGAAGATAATAGCAATTGCTTTCTTACTAGCCCAAGTAGGATGTGGGAAAAACAAAAACAGTAACACTCACTAAAAGTATTTTTATTACAGTGTATTTTATAATTTGTTTTGAAGGTTACTTACCAGGAACAGATGATATATGTCTAATGGTAGTATCGTAATCAAATACTTCTGGTTGATATTTATAATCAGGTACTTCTGAAGTTGCACACAGTGGATGATCCATGTTTAGGATCTAAACAAAAATCAATTAGATATGATTTTCAAAAATTGCTTTTTAGTTTGCATTGTATGCATGTATTTAATTAGAGACTAACAATAATCGAAACAAGTTATATATATTTCTTTAAATAAGTATTTTTAAAGTAGGTATTATATTTAAATATTTCACACTATATGTCAGGTTTGAAAAAAATATCGACATTTTTAATGAGAATAAATTCATATAATTTTAAGCAATTATTGGACCTACCACATTTAAATGCCAATTATTTTTAACAATTGGTATATGAAAAAATACTTTTCAATAGCAAAAAGTTTGAGTTATATTTGAAGGATGTTGCAAAACTCACATTCTACAAAGCATAACTTAGATACACGGTCCGTCCTGTTCATTGGAGACTTTGTATAATTGCATTTACTATTAACAAAAGTTGCCAATGGAAGGACCGGCCTCTATATCTTAGTTATACTTATGAAAATGCGAGTTTTCAACTACACCCGTCATATTTGCCGGACATATAAGGTGCGACATCAATATAACAATGTAACTAGCAGGTAATAACTAATTAAATAACTATGAGTTAAATACATTACTTCAAAAAAAAAAATGAACTAAAATCTTCTTAATAATACAAAATGTGTTGTTTGCAAATAATCTTACTGGTGATAGAGGCTCTTTCATACGAACAACAAAAGACGCAAAATCTTTGTATTGAAAGCACAGATTTTGTTCATACACGTCTTCTGTTTCAGATGGATAACCAGCATGCCACCAAAAGCTATCAATTCTGGGTTGATGTTGTATCTGAAAAACATAGTGCATTAATTAAAGTAATTTGTTAAATATAGAAGATATTGTTAACTAATGTGAAGCAAAACAAATATACTTTTTGATCAAAACTGTCATGTAAAGCATAGATATTCGTCTTAATATTAGTAATAATTAAAGAGGATTCAATATTCTGTTAAGTCTGCTTAATAATGACTGGGGGATCGGATTTACTGTATGGTAACCAGCGGTTTTACTGAGGCGTTTTTTTCGGATTTGGCAAAAATTATTTTGTGGCAACCTGTCCGACTTCGACTGAAGATTCGAATTCTTTGACTTCGCAACTATGATGTTTTCCGGCAACTCTATCTGACCTTTATTACCTCATGTCGATTGGGCTTCTGTTCTGGAAAGTCGCCAGAATACGGACTTTGGCGCGACTCGGAAATTTCGGCAATGGTTACCGTACAGTAACAGTCTACCATGACTGGGTTTCTACAAAAATGAACAATCCCAAATTCATGACTAAGCTAATAGTTTTTCATGACTAAATAAAATGCATCTCAAATAACAAAAAATAAAAGACAACTTGAAAGTTGACAACACAAACATAGTAAACTACTTAATTATGTTTGTGTGGAGTTTAGTTTAGTTTGAATTATCATCGCACTACAGCTAAAGTTTGTGTGGACTATTTTCACACTGGCTTAATTTAATGTGCTATACTCGCCGCCAACCAAATAAGAAACAATAGGGATGGCAGTTTTTCAGAATAAAACTGTTGTTTCAAAAACCATTTTTTCGGTTTTACTGAACCTTAAGACTGGCTTTATGAAGAAAAAAAATTTGTCCAAAACGAGGGCAAAAAAAAAAAAACGGTTTCGGTTTTCCATCCCTAAAGTGTTTCAAATAAAGGTGGCAGGAAGTATAATGAATGCAAAAGGCAAGAACAATATATTAAACTCAACAAATTAATAAAATTATAACCTAACTATCTCTAAGATTAAACATATTAACAAAATACAGTTTACAACTACACCAAAACCGACCTTAAGTTTGCAGTATACAAATGTTCGACGAGAAAAAGGGTAAATAGTTCTCATTTTCGAGTGTGAGAATCGAATACAAAAAGGTATTTCCCATTCAATAAACAAATTTATTTGTTATTTCAAGACAAATTTATTATTTTTATTAGTTTAGCTTCAGTTAGAGTGTTAGTTTAATTATTTTTTCCTTCGATTTTGACGTAACATGGCGCACGAATATCAGGGTTAAAGGAGCAGGCCAAATTTCGGCGCCAGCAGCATTGTTTACGCAGTTTCTTCCGCCTAGTACATTTCAATGTTGCAAACTTAAGGTCGGTTTTTGTATACATATTGTTTCTTTAACGTTTATAATTACATATATGCGAGTTAGAAACACTCTGTGTAGGCTATCAAACACCTTACAGAGAACAGCTATGATAATGGCAACTCAATTTGGCGTTCCGTTGCTAAAAATTAAAAATGTCCAAATGTGGTAAACACTCTACTTTATATTTAATACAACTCGAAGGGTTAAATCGTCAAGTCCACTAAAAATCACCAAGAGCAGACATTATATCATAGCTGTACCCCTTACAGATAATTTATATTTGTAATAATGTATCAACTTCACTACAACTCACAGTAGAATTCATTATGTATTCATTCCTGACAGCTAATTTCTTGGAGCACTGAGCTACCAAGCTCTTGGCTAAACTTGATCCAGGTCCTTCCTCAGAGAGGAAGTCAGACAACTGCTTAGGGGAACGATGCTTAAATGCATTGCAATAGTAGTTATGCAACACTTCATTCAAAACATCCCTGATCTCCGAGAGTTCTGTGTCAACATTCATCATTTTAATTTTATCTGGTAGGTCTTTCTCTAGATGTGTTCTGGTTATGAAATTTTGAAAGTGAATCCCAGTATATATGTTAGGGACGTCTTTGATGACATGTTTAGTGGATCTCAACCTCTGTTGCACACTTAGTTCGTATAATTTCTCTTCAGCAGTCGGCATGGCTTTGATGGAATCGTACCATAGTTGCCGCTGATGTCTTTTTTGTCCTTCGTCAGAGGGATCGATGATGGGTGGATAATTCGGAGCTTCATTTTTGATTTCAGCCAACTGATGTTGCAAGCGCGAAGCGGCAATACGAGAAATGTTTTTTAAGTTTGGGTGAAATATAATTCTGCTTGTGGACAAGTTGTGGAACATTTGAGATAGCATGGCTACAGAATATGATGGGATAGTAATTGTAACCTAATAATAATTATAAAAAAACAGAGCCGGTTGTTACATTGGAAAATGTTCATAAGTAGTAATTGGTTGGTTGGTTGATATACATATAATTTCAGGCTTGTGGGCTTGCTCAGAGATGCTTATAAACCTTCGTCAAGTAAGACAGTCGCAACACACACACTCACATGCACACATATACGGGGCAGATGCTGCCATCTATCACGTTTACCCTCCACAATTTAGACATGTCCCTGAAGGGAAGGGTCTCCAGGAATCTGTACCCGTGGAAAACTGGGCAATGACAGCCCACAGGACTTTCGGTCTCAGCAGATTTAACGAGCACGTACTCCGCATATACTCGGTGAGTTTTCAGCGACGAGGACTCGATCGCGGGACCTTCCGATCAGTAGATCAAGACACTAACCATAAGGCTCTACACAGCCCCAAAAGGTTAAATAAAAGCTGCAATGTGTACGGCTGCCTATTTTTAGCCTCATTTTGGAGTTTTAACACTAACTAATAACGTTTTGTAATTGAAAACCCTAGTCAAGTTACGAAGTCGACACTTGAGCCAGGGCTTGAGCGGGCACCCAACTGAACTCTGAGTGGCATAAAATTAGTTTTGGTTTTTATTTATAAATATTTTAAAAGAAATTTCTGTATCACAGCTCAAACTTTCGCCCAATAAAGTCAGCTCAGTTGGTGTTTTCCTCATCTATCAGTAGTAAGAAAAGCATGGTGTATATTATCAAAAATTATTTTAAATATTTTTTATTTTATCTAAAAATATAATTTTTTTTCTTAAGTTTCATTTTGACATCAAATCAAATTTTTTCATTAAATTAGCTTCAGTTTTGATTTTACTTGATTCTAGCCGAAGAGAAGAAGATAACAGGAAGATCGCGTTCTTGGAAAATTTGATGTCGTTGTTTATTTTCCAAGATTCCAAGACAAATGATATTTTAGATAGTATTAATTAGACCTAATTTTAAGTGTACATTATATTTCTTATTCCTTTATTAGGTAACAAATTTATTTCCTGAGATGTCAATATTCGAGGTACGTAATTTCTCCTTATTGCGGCAAACTGTTAAATGTGCATGATGTTAGGTGTTGGCGTAATGGCATTCGTAGGAACTTTGAAAATCTGTATGTTTTTTTTTAAATTAAAAATAGTAAAGTCCTATATTTAAAGAATGTTTCTAACTTGTTATTTGTGTAGTTTGGTGGCAGATTTATTTTTTCCGCGTTAAATTGTTTTCAAGGTTGCAAAGTTTTAGTTGGATTAAACTTGTTTCAAGCACAATTATTTTTGGCGTGGTAAATGATTATGTAAATTATTTGTTGAGGAAAATTTAAAACCATATTTTATATTAAAATTATTAGGACTCGAAACAAAAGATAAAAATATCCCATTGATTTAATATTAAAAGTAATCTTCATTAACCATTCAAACATACAGTGGTGGCCAAAAGTGTGGACACTTGTTAAAAGTTTCATACTTTTCAACTTTGTGTGATTACAGAATATATTAATTGTATATCAAATAAACATACATTTTATATATTAAACAATTGTCTATCAAATTAAGAGTAATTAAATCTTTAAGAGGACCACTGTGTGCAGATCGCTGAAGCCATCTATGAGACCTTTGGTCCCATTTAATCTATATCCATACAACATCACCATCATCAAAGTAATTTCCTGTAGAGTTAAAAATAAATACAGTATTGCAATGTCTGTATTACGAGTAAGTTATGCAACTAATAGTATGATCTGTGATCTGTCTTAGTTTTGCAAGTCATTGAACCACCAACTTGTATTGCAATTTCAGCATAAGAGAATCCATTAATTGTGCTTGTTTGTTGAACTAAAATGAGCATAACTTTATTTGTAATACAGATACTTTAATTCTGTTTTTTAAATGAAATTCTACATTAAATTACCTTCAACTTAATATTTAAATGTTTGTATTTTAGCGAAATTTTTTTGATGCAAAGAACACAGGTAACAGTTGAAACCCATGAAACTTTCAAAAAGTGTCCGTTCTTTTGGCCACCACTGTATATAGCCTATTCTGTTAAATTTCATTGTTTATTGATCTGAAAATATAATTTTTTTTTTGTTTTCAATCAGCAGTTCATATAAATCCTAATTGTTCTTTACATCACATTTTAACTACACAAATACTTCTAAGTAGAACCTAAACTGTTCAGATGCCTTTAGAGGCCATAGTTATTCTGATGAAAATATCGGTGAAATCCTTGTCGCTGTCCCCCCGATAAAATACCAAATTTGGTGAGTTTTTAAAGAAAAAGAAAAAACTTTTTATGGTAATTATACTCTAATCAAAAGAAGATGCTTAATACACATCAGAAGCTGATTGAGTTAAGTTTTAGGGTTACCCGAAAAAATTCGAAAGCTACAATAGGTTTTTCGAAATGTTGCAGAGCTAAAAAAGTTTTCGGGCCAGCGACTAGGATTTAACCAAAACATCTTCTTTCAAGCTATCATTATGAAAAACCCTTTTTTCCAGCAACCCCAGATTTAGTAAGCAATATTTGTCTTTTTAATCTAGCAGAATTTCTAGAGGACATACAGTAGTGCTTATATATATGTAATCTTTGAAAGTATAAAATTTTTCACTCTTGTATTGATTCTTCCAGGACAGTTCTCACTTAGGATTTATAAATGACCGTATTAAGAAGGCTGAGAAGAGGCTAGAGCAGAACCCATATGATGTAGAAGCATGGAGCATCATAGTTAGGGATGCACAGGTAGATAAAGTATTTATTAAATAATTGGAAAAGTGTTGTTTTAAGATTTTAAAAATTCCCTACCTACAAGTAGGTATCTGGTTCCTTGTAATCTATTGAAATGCATATTTATATGATGAAAAGTTTAATCATATTTTTTCCTCTTAGTGTCAGATGTTGTTAGCCATGCTTGTGTGAATATAAGACCTTATTGTTAATTTTTTTTATTATGCTATTTAGTATTTACCATTTAACACTTCTGTTAAAGCAATGGATTTTTAACTTGCACCAAATAACTTGTAGCAGGCATTGTTTTTCAAATGTCATTAGTCTTGGTTTATTGTTTTTGTCTTAAGATTCTAAATTCTATTAACAGGTTTTATTTTTAATGTCTTACTATAAATTGAAGATAATGTGTTCAGATAAAATCAAGCTTTACTCTTATATAAATATTTTCCAACTCGCAAGAGATATCATTTATATAGCATCTTGTTTATTAAATTATAACATAATAATTACTGCTTGATTGAAGCTATAGCCCAAATTTAAGTTTATGTTGTGTTATAATTTATGTACTTTGCAGTTAAAATTAATATATATTTAATTTGTGTTTACAGAATAAGAAGATAGAAGAAGCTCGGCCGCACTATGAAAAAGTTGTCACCCAATTTCCGAGCGCTGGAAGATACTGGAAAATGTACATCGAACACGAGGTTTTTAAACTTATTTATTTGATGATCTATCCATACGTAAGATTTTCGATTTCAATTATTGGTTCTTCCTTTTTTTAAAAACTATTTTTATTTTTATACACGTTTTAAACTTGAAAAGCTTTCAAATGGGTATTATTACTTGAATAACTTTGCAATGGGTGTTGCCAATTTCTTTTCTGGTATTAGAGTGATGATGATAATAAAAAGTTTTATTTCACAAACATAGAAGGTTTAAACAACGATGTCTCATTTTTTGAGTCATGTCTCTTTTTTGCCTGTGTGAATGCTTTGAATGTTGTAGACAACATTTTTACACCCCATGCTAATTCCCCAGCTTTTAAAACATAAGACACTTTAGATTATTTCCCCATTCATAAAAACTACATAAAAATCTTATCAAATTAATATAATCACACGCGCACATAAAATTTGTAATGGGAAAATTAGTCACATTGCACTATTTGACACAATTTTAAAGTATTTAATTAACTTTTTTTTGTAAGTCCATCATAGGTCACCCAAAGGTAAGTCAATATATTATAATAAAATATTTCATTTTTATTTAAATGAAATTTTTTCCAATACATACTCATAATGATAACTTTGGTTCTATTTTTTTAACCCTATTTGGGGGGGGGGGGGTAGTTTTAGTAAAAAGGCCATTTGATGAATTAAATTTTGGATAGTAATACTTTTAATCAATTTAGATCTTTTGATGGTTTTATTATGGATTTAATTTCATTCTAAGAAGGATATCCTTGATACAGTTAAACTAACAATTGTAAATTAACTACAGTTAATTTATTGTAACTGTATTGTTATTGTAACTGTAAGTTTAAAGTTTTTCTTTGGCCTTTTTATGAATTCTAAAGTAAAAGTAAAGTAAAGTTTGGTTCACACAGTACTAATTTTTACATTGAATACATGTTTTATTAATAAATGTTTATTGATCTCAGGTTAAACGATCAAATTAATCATGGGCACCTCTTAATAAACTTACAAAAACAAAGCATTCTCTCCTAAAACATAATTAATACAACTAATGGTCAAACATGTACCCAATATTAATATTTCACTCTTCTTCTTGCACAATACAATAATATTTGATGGTATGGTTGGTTGTGATTGAGTATGGTTGGTTGTTGATTGAGTCCCTTATTCATGTATATTTTGTGCATTACTTTCAAAATATGTGTAATAAGATAAAATAGGCAACACCCTATAGTTTACCTGTACATAATATATGTGTAATAAAATATGTTGACAGTAATTTCTTTATTATTTCCACTTGTAAACAAGTCTTCATTTCATAATTAATTTTATATGGCTACATACCGTGCCATGTAATAAAATTCAGATACTTGACATAATGCGAAAAATGCTTTTTTTTTTGGTCTTGTGTATTTTTTCCTTGTCTTCACACTTTTCTTGGGGCAGAAAGTATCTGTTCTTCGACTTGTCTGTTCTTACATTTATACAACGCTGGTATTGAATCTCTTTCGACCATTAATTTATAATTTTCATTACACATTTACCCCTTCCCCCCATAACTTTCTTTCCTTGTTTGTATTAGCTACTTTCCTTTAGTATATCCTTAAAGCCCTGGTTTGTAAGTACTAAAGACGTACGTCAAGGCGCTGGAATGCGAAATCAGAGTTTCATCTTTGTTTGGGTAGTTTCTTAAAACAACCATCTAGCAATGCATCCTAATCTATCGTATGCGTAGTGAGTGAATGCCTGTTATTTCTCTCTTCCAAATAAGTTTAAACATCTGCCATTTTAATCGTTTTGGACGCTCTAATCAACAACTAATAAAGATTCAAGTTTCACAAACCCCAATTATTTATGACGTAGCAGTCTTGTGACAACTTGGGCCATTAGAAAAGGGGGCAATTTGGATGCACAGCTCAGCGGTCAATTTTGTATTTGGCTACAAGCCAGGGCTTTGAAAACTCCTGAAAATGGAAAGCTCTTTTACATCCATAGGCAAATATTTTCCCCATTTATAAGTCCCTGAATACAGGGCAAACCATGTTTATCTAGACAGATAGATTTGTGGGATGGTTTTACAACACTCTTCTTTCTATGAAGTGATTCCTGTGGTTCCATAAATGTGGTAGTAAATGCTCTTACTTGTTCCATGATTATTTGTTCAGATATATTTTTAATAACTTTTTCGTCAATAACAGATAATCATAACAAGAAGTTCTGAAAAAGCTTAAATGGCCTACCTTCTCCTTATAATACAGATAAAAACCTTCAGTGTAGTTAGTTTCAGAAATATTGACATACAAGGTTAATTGGTTGATCTAGCTTATTTGCATAATAAGAGCAAACCATGTAAAATATCACACTATACTTTTAAGAATGCATTTATACTCTTTCCATAATATAATCATTTTGTTAAAGTATGAGTGAAAGCATGTGAGGAGGTACAGGGGAAATAGCCCTTTCATTGCCTGGAAATCTGTCTGCATCAAGTCTGCTTTGCTAAGATAGCAAGTCTTTGCCTAAATTGATGCAAGGAAAGCAGTTTAGCAGTAATTTTTATCCCACGGCGTTTAAATTTACTATGTCTTTTATTGAGATTCATGCCAGACAATAGTCTGACGCTAGAACCATGGAGAAACCAAGTGAGAGACCGGTTTCCGGTCGCCACTACTTGCCAAGCAGACCTCAATACGGACTGATTCCCTGGCGATGAAAGGGGTTTTCCCCTGTACTCATCATATAAGAGTGGAAGAGCATAGATTGTATGGTGTTTTGGTGAATGTTTAGTGCGATTGAATATGAATTCCAAGTTTACAACACTTTCTTTAAAGGCTTATTGTATATTGCTTCGCCAATTCTACTGGGGCATATTTCAAAAACTTAAAATGAATTGCTTACATGCATCTGACAATACATCTAAGATTCTTAGCAATTCAGCTTTAGCAATCCTTTAATCAGAGTTATGATTATGTGGCAATTGGCATACAGCTTTTATAAGAATGTGAAATTTTGTTGGTGGGTTTTGCAATTTTTATTCATTATTTCCGTTTTCAAAATGAGGGTTTTTATACAAAATGCCATTAAAAGGACATTTCAATTAACCACCACTTTCATCTTGTTAAAGCAAATCCAAAGGAACCTTGTAAGTGTAATGTAGTTACTTTTAGCAGTAATGAAAACTTTTGTTACTTTTCCACTACTTCTCAATCTCATGCCGTTCTTCACAGACTTTTTCAACACAGTTCACCGTTCGACTTGTATTTAATTATTTTAAACTTTTTAACAACGCTGAACTTTCGTCATTAATTTTTCCGATTGTCGCTATTTCTTTAAGAAGTAACGCTGTATGATATAAGTTACTTTTCATATCGAGTAACTATAAGTTACTTTTATATAAAGTAACTGTAACCATTTACTTGATTAATGTCATGCATCATGTATCTTTTAACATAGCTTATAGACTGTTTATATGGGTATAGTCGTAAATTCGCTGTGGGAGGATGCAGTAACAATGGCTAAAATTCAATGTAGTTATGTATTTATATTAAAATCTACTTTTGTTTGGGGGGGGGGGGGGCAGGGAAAGTTAAAATATTCAAAAACTGAGTAAAATTAACATATTTAAAATTTTTTACTCTATTTTGAGTGTTTTTAAATAGATTTAATTTTTTTTTCTACAATAAATGTCTGGGATTTTACAAAATAAAAAACACATTAACATGTTTGTAAATTTATATATTACAAAGTAATTTTGCAAATTACAATTTGCAAAAAATTCTCAAAATAACTCGTCTTTGCATTCCTTAATTGAAGATTGTTTGAGCTTCATTCGTCCAATTCTGTTAATATTGAAATAGCACGGATCTAGAGTTGAAAGAGCAAACTAATAATTGAAACATTTATTATAAAAACTTAAGCTTAAAAACCATTACACTGGAGTTACACGCTTCGAGCATTGCTTCCAGCAGCCATTTCAGCATGACCTTGATTTTCTCAAGGTAATTATTTTACACGTATATATCCAAACTTCCACTGAAGCTGCCTCTCAAGGTCACAAACCCATCTTTTTTTGGTTTTCTCTCCGACTTCAAAGGAAAGGGTTACCATAAGGTAAATTAGCAACTATCTTGGCTTTTTCTCCTTTTTTAAGTGATCGTACATCGTGAATTCAATTGAATCACAACATCAAATTAAATTGTATTGAGTTTTTCTTGATATACAGTGGCCGCCGCTTTTTGGAATCACCGGTTAATTGAATCAGCCGCTTAATTGGAATAAATTTCGTAGAACAGAACAGAATCACCTTTTACATTGAAAATCCGCCGCTTATCCGAATCAAACCACCTTTTTACCGCCGTTGTAAGGACTAAAAAAATTCTATAAAAGTTCCTTTTTTTTCTACGATTCGTGGTATTTTTTTACCCCAAATGACCTCTAACTACAAATGCGAACTAAAGAGGCGCCGACGAATCCATCTTCAAAAAAAAAGGTAAATCGCAGAAATTGTATTATTAAGGCAAGAAGGGAGAGAGAGAACTATAGTGGGGAGGGGGGGGGGGTAGAGGAGAAGGAATTTGTAATCGACACGTGTGCATGAAGGTGTAGACAGTAGACTCATTTTGATTTTTGATCGATGAAATTAAATACGTGTTTTCCGGAGTGTTATCACGATGTTTAAACGGAAAGATTTTAGCTTAGTTGAAAAATATGAACTCCTAAAAAAATTTATAATCTGGAAAAATGCAGCCAAAAAGAAGCTGTAATTAAATCAGGACTTTCTCAAACAACTTCATGGTAGGATTTTGAAGAGAAGAAATGAAATTATAGAAAGTTGCGAAACAGAGCCTAACATAAATCAGCAATGTTAGCGAGTTGGCAAAACAGAAGACGTAGAAAACGCTTTATTGGAATGGTTTAAGGCCGCGAGGAGTAGAAATATGCCGGGCTCTTCAAATATTAAGAACTTTAAAGCAATGAGGTGTTGCGTGTGATGATTATGATTCCTCTTATGAAAGTGAAAGGAAGGTAAACGAACTTATCAGTTATACGACAAAGCAGACGAAAACAACGAAGTATTCATTTAAGTAAGCAAAATATAATAACTAAATTTTAGTACTATAGTAAACATTGTTGTTTATGCTTTTAAATTATATTTTAAAATTATTCAAAGTATCATTCAAATTATTAAATTTTTGTTGGTATTCGTATATTATTAGTTAATTTGTATAACTCTGGGTTTTATTAAACATAACATAATGTGTTTTTCTTAATAATATGTAGTACTAGTATAACTCAGTAACAAGTATAAAAAAATATGTTGTGTCTCATGATGAAAACTTTTTCTTTATAATTTCATGACGTTCGGTTAAATGGTTCAGCCGCTTTATTGGTTCAAAACGTACTGGGACGGATGTGATTCATTTAAGCGGCGGCTACTGTATTTTGGTTTAAAGCAGGACGTATTCATTATTTTGAAATTAAAATTCAAGCACATATATGAATGAAATTCAAAATTTGACACTGTAAAATATGTTGATGATAAAATGCTTCTATGTTAATAAAAGTATTGAAACTCTTATTTATATCTTACCCGTAATCAATACAATTAATTGTTAAACAAGATTTTGTATTAAAATACTGAAATCTGGTTGTAGTTAATAGCTTAATAAGTTATTTTAATACAAATATTTCGAAATTTTTGGCAGACAATACTGGAAACACTTTTTTTTATTCGACCTGATTTTATTCAGTAATACTCTGGCATTAAAAGTTTAAAATATAAGTACGGAAAAGAACAGTCATAAAGAAACAAAATCAATCCAGAAAAAAAAGCACTTTCCTGTACACCTTAAAACAAAAAATCTCCTGTAAAATAATGAATAATGGGCAGGGACCGGCAGCAGAGATTCCAGTCATGCCCCCCCCCCCTTTTTTTTTTAAATTATTTTTTTAAAGTCATTCCCCTTAAAGATGGTACAAACAGTTAAAAACTGTAAAAATACGGAGATTTGAGATAAAGCCTTTTATTTAGTGGGTCAAACCGTTTTCCACCAAATACGGCTGTTGCACTTAAAAAAGTTGCACAAAAATTAAAAGGAACGTAAATTTACAGTTTTTTGTTTTGCAGCGTAGGGTATATTTTATTCCAGTATAGAGTTTTGAATGCACAAATACTATGCTTTCTAAATGTAAAGCGCAAGCAGCTATCAAAATTTCGTCATCAATAATCTAGTTGATTTTCATAAAATCGCTGTGTTATACTATCTCACTCGCCAATTTCTCGCCAACTAAAGGTCGAATCGCTCAATGTCACAGCGCTTAAGCTCACGCTGAAATCAGAGCTGGAAGCAATGCTTTCAGCGTGTAACACTGCTTTTAAAATTACACTTCTTTAAAAAAAAAAAAATTAAATACAGATTGGAGATATTCAATAACTTCACACGTTGCTCACTGGTATGTATTATTACATAAATATGCTGTTTAAAAGTTATTGAAATATAATTGACATAATAGAACCTCTTGTCTTCTCTCCTCAACAAAATCATATGCTTATATTTTTTTATATGAATATATCTAAAAAATATATATATATGCTTTTTGCAATCACAATTTTCCAAGTAATTTAGAAAAAAAAATAGCTTTTAACATTTTTGGAACAGGCTTGCCAATTTAGTGTAATTTAAAGTGAGAAGTTAAGGGTTTTTTGATGCTATGAATATACAAAAAAAAAAAAAAAACTGTAATCAGTTTTCTGCAATCAATAGTTCACTCTCCCTACGTTTTAAATTTAAACAGTCTTATAAATTTACGGCTAAAGAAACTTTGCAATACACCCAAAATCTATTTAATCCTCTTGCTAATTTTTTTTTTAAAAATCAACTGCTTTGGTATCATTGTTTTTGAATTTAGCATCCTAGTTAAGAATAAAAAGAACATTTAGTTGTGAGGTGAATTCTATGAACGTATGTATAACGTTAACAATCGGTAATGTGTAAGTTCTCATCCGACCATGTTTACGCACTTTTTTTTTGTCCTCTATTAGCTATTCCTATTTGAAGAGTACACGGGAAGAACCACTTGATTTTTTAGGAGTCTTACCTTATGTGTCTGCTTGGCGGACATTTGCGGCAGGAAACCGGTTTTTCCTTTGTTTCTTCATTTGCATTACAAACGTGTTACTTGTGTCTACTGAATAGTGGCGTGAATCAGGGTTGCCGCGAAAGATAAACAAGCGAGTAACCTGTTACATAACAAAAGTTTAGGCGATTACTCGCTATCATCCCCAAAGAGGCTATTAAAGAAAGCCTTCTACGAAATCATGTGGTTCTTCCCGTGTCCTCTTCATTTGAGAATACTTTTCGGATTTTAAACCAAATACAATTTCCTAGGGAATATGAGAAACTTGCAGGTGGGTCTTTTTTGTTTTATACCGTCAAAGCGGGTATCTTTGGCCACGGAGGGTAACTTTGGCCACGCGTCGGAAAAAGATTTGTTTCTTAATTTCTCTTCATAAAATGATCTGATCTTAAATTGTTTTACATTTTTGGAAAGGTGAAAATATCGCCTTTCATTTCATGTAAAAAAAATCTCATTCTAAATCTGGCAATACTACAAATGCTGTTTTCATTCTTACGAGCATAAAATGACAAAAATTTATCTCTTCCAACTTTTGCCTGGAACACTTAAAAAAATATTGAAAATATTTAAATAAAACACTCTATTCGATTCTTTTATTAATGAGGAAGAATATTACACCATTTGTTTTATTCTAAGTTGACTACTTTTTATGCTGTATTTAAATATTTGTAATTGGGGAGCTTTTGCCGATGAATGCGGGTAACTTTGGCCATAGATGTAAATATTTCTTTATGGAACTTTGCACTTTAAAAAATGTATGTAAAAGTGTATTAAGTTTAACTATTTTTGAAAAAAATCTTACTTTTATGATTACTCATATTTTAGATATTTTTTTTTTTTAAATCTCATGATTTTAAACATTAAAAAGATAAAGATAGAATGCAAGATACGTATTCCACTCAAAATCGCAAATGTCGAAAGGTAAACATTTTCAAATTCCTAATTATAAATATATTATTTTTCACCTTTTATAATAAAATCGTTTGCTTTTTACAAATATATTTGTTATTAAATCTTGCTTCAAAAAAGTTCTTTTTTCCTTATTAAAATAGAAGTTTATTTTTCTTTCTTTTAAGCGACAAATAATACTAGTATTCAACGTGTAATGCCATTCCACGATGCACTGCAATGTAAATGTTAAGTTATATACCATTTTAAATAACTATATGTCTTATAACTTTGTTATTTTTGTGTTTAAAGTTTTAATATTGCTATTTAAATCGTTAACACAGCTTTTAAGGATGTTAAAAAGTATGTTTCTTATGTATTTCTTGGGTGGCCAAAGTTACCCGCCCGGCTCCTAACAGTGTCTTATTTTTTAAAATTAATACCAATTTTTTATTAATTTATAAAATGAAACAAAAATGCCTGAAAATTATTCCTAAATGTACAATACTTAGAATACATAAGGATTTTTAAGTGTTTAAATCGTTTTTGAAGTTAAATTTTCTTCTTTTGTGAAAAAAAACTATGATTTTGGCCAAAGTTACCCGCACTGACGGTATTCAAAATTTAATATAAATGAAAAAAAAATATGACCCCTAAAGCTTAATACGGTGATTTTATTTCAGCATATAAAAAAAAAAACTTTGAATGATTAATTTTGCTATTTAATGTGTAAATACTCAAACATTAATTTTTTGTAGCGTTTACAGTAGCCTTTTCTATGAATTTTGAGGATGAAACCATAGTTTTTGTAAGACTGCTTTCGCAAATTTCGTAGGTTTGACGATAAACGTAATAAAGAACTAAGAGGGGTTTTGACCACGCGGCGGCGCCCATGATGAGGTTTACTTAAGGGGGTATGGGACACTTTTAACTTTTTTTTTTGAATATTGAGGATATCAATGTAATTTTTTTTCCATAAATGTATTCTAAATATACTTACACTTTTAGATAGTCAAAGGTTTTAAATTATCATTATTATTATTTTTTTAATAAAATGTGTCAAAAAGTGATGTTTCTTATTTTTGTTATAAGTCAAAAAAATATTTATTGACAAACAAAAATTTAGCATTTTTATAAACAGAAAAATGTATTTAACAAACTGTCTTTACCGATTTTTGTTATTTGCCATAGTTTTTTTTTTAAATTATTGAAATTTTTTTTAAATTTCCACATGTTCACTTTATTTTATAAAAATTAATAAATAAAAAAAATTATTTATAACTAATCCCTAAAGACAAATTAAAGATTTATGTTTGAAAAATATGAGTGGAAAATTTTAACACTCTATGGGCAGTAGATTTTGAGTTATATCAATTTAAAGTAAAAACAAGAAGTTCTTAAAGAACTAAAATAGCCTACTTTCCTGTTACTTAAATACTTACTAAAATTCTTATCTTGAAAAGAATTAGGTTCGTATCAGTAAGTGACATCAACAACCGTTTTTCCACATTAAATTTAAAATAAATTTCACTAAACGCATCATCTAACTAAACACAGCATCTTTCACTAAACGCATCTTTATTTGAAGTTATAAATAAATATTTAATTTTTCGTAGAACAAAAACCAAAAAACTACTCCTCAATAAACATTTACTTGCTAAATTCGGCTAGTTTCATTTATTTTATTTCGAAAATTAAATAATTATAACTTAAATCGTTTGCAAAAATTTGTATTTCAAAGAATTTATATCAACATACAAAGACACGTAGTGAAATATATATTTGACGTCATCTTAAAATGATCGATGTCTCAAAAATAAATTTATTTTAATTTATTGTCTAAAAGAATTAAAGTTTCTCAAGCAATTGTTGCGATGGCAATGGTGATTTAATTCTAACGAAAAATGGCTTCCTATGCTTTTTAAATGAGCATTAAATTTTGATGTTTTTTAAATAATTGAAGTACTTCGAATTTGAATTCTTTTCTGAAATTTTCAATGTATTCTAATTTCGATGCGCTGAATTTTTTTGACGTATCTCACTTGTTCGTAGCATTTGTAGTTAAATTGAGCGATTTAAATGACTCGAAATTGAATTTCAATGCTAATTCAATGGGAAATTCGTCGTCAAATAGTAGATTTATGTCCGTACTATAGTACAGACAGACGGACAAAAAGTATGAAAGTTGGGTGTCTGGGGTTATACCTTTCTAATAAAAAAAGAATTTTTAAGATCGTATTGTTAGAACTGGTTTTGGAAGGGGGGTACGGACGGACGGACATCGACCGCATGTCAATACCTACTTTTTCATTTTTTAGCCTACTTTTCTTTTTTTTTTTAATTCGAAGAATTAAAAAAAAAAATGAAAAAGTAGGTATTGACATGCGGTCGATGTCCGTCCGCCTGTCCGTCCGTCCGTACCCCCCTTCCAAAACCAGTTCTAACAATCCGATCTTAAAAATTCTTTTTTTATTAGAAAGGTGTTACCCCAGACACCCAACTTTTATACTTTTTGTCCGTCTGTCTGTACGATAGGACGGACATAAATCCACTATTTGACGACGAATTTCCCATTGAATTAGCATTGAAATTCAATTTCGAGTCATTTAAATCGCTGAATTTAACTACAAATGCTACGAACAAGTGAGATACGTCAAAAAATTCAGCGCATCGAAATTAGAATACATTGAAAATTTCAGAAAAGAATTCAAATTCGAAGTACTTCAATTATTTAAAAAACATCAAAATTTAATGCTCATTTAAAAAGCATAGGAAGCCATTTTTCATTAGAATTATATCGCCGTTGCCATCGCAACAATTGCTTGAGAAACTTTAATTCTTTTAGACAATAAATTAAAATAAATTTATTTTTGAGACATCGATCAATTTAAGATGACGTCAAATATATATTTCACTACAAAAGCTTTGTTGTTGATATAAATTGTTTTCATTCTATTTAAAAGCGAGGAATATTACATATTTATTCTTTGAAATATAAATTTTTGCAAAAGATTTAAGTAATAATTATTTAATTTTCAAAATAAAATAAATGAAACTAGCCGAATTTAACAAGTAAATGTTTATTGAGGAGTAGTTTTTTGGTTTTTGTTCTACGAAAAATTAAATATTTATTTATAACTGCAAATAAAGCTGTGTTTAGTGAAAGATGCTGTGTTTAGTGAAATTTATTTTAAATTTAATGTGGAAAAAAGGTTGTTGATGTCACTTACTGTTACGAACCTAGTTTTTTCAAGATAAGAATTTTAGTAAGTATTTAAATAACAGGAAAGTAGGCTATTTTAGTTCTTTAAGAACTTCTTGTTTTAATTCTTCGAATTAAAAAAAAAGAAAAGTAGGCTAAAAATCATCGAAAGCGCGATCAAGGAGAAAAACAGATTTGAAGTTACTCCCTTTCCTTACTGAAGAGCTCCAAACCGCCCGAACAACTAAGGATTCGATAATGTTATTCCTATCAAATATTACGAAGAAGCAAAAATTATAAACGTGGTTGGCCAACACATGTCATGACACAAAAAGAAGCTACATATCCCGCGTTCTACTGCAGATATAAATAAAACTTTCGTTTTAAATTATTCCAAAATATTTGTTATTTTTAAAGATAATAATATATATTTTTTGGTTTTCTTTTTAAGATTGTGTCTTATACCCCCTTAAGGAATTTGCGTGCAGAATTAAACAGTATTAAAATTAAGCATTTTTTTTTTTAAATTTTTACATCTGAGTCTATTACAAGTAGATTTTTGAAAAAAATAACCTGTATTTTCTACACATTTTTTAAATTGAAATAAAGACAAGTGCTATCATATTTATAGCTTTTTTCTTCTATGAATTCCTACAGCAGTTACAAATTGCAGTATTTTGAGGACCTAAGCTAACGAATGGCATTTTGTCTTTGCAATTGCTCATATTTTCCCGAAATGGTAGTTACATGATAGTTGTACCCTTTACATAGCTGCTGCGTACTATTCGCGACGGCCGCAGTTGTCCCAGAGTAATAAAAAAAAATACTTATATAAAATTAAATAAATATTACTTATCGTCTGCATGATTTATTTACAATTATAAATAAAATTTTATTTATTCGTAGAACAAAAACCATAAAACTACTCCAATATGCACTTAATAAGGAATTGTAAATTAACAAGTGGGTTTGTAACAGAATCTGTCACTAAACCCGCTTCCACTCAACATTTGTGTTTAACAGGTAAAAAGTCACCAAATACAGCATTAATTTTATATTAAACATTTATTGCTAAATTCGGCGAGTTTCTTTTATTTTATTTCGAAAATTAAATAATTATTACTTAAATCGTTTGCAAAAATTTATTTTTCAAAGAATAAATATTTAATATTTTTCGCTCTTAAATAGAATGAAAACATTTCATACCAACATACAAAGAATCTCGTAGTGAAATATATTTGACTTCATTTCAAACTGATCGATGTCGCAAAAATAAATTCATTTTAATTTACTGTTCAAAAGAATTAAAGTTTCTCGAGCGATTGTTGCGATGGCAATGGTGATTTAATTCTAATAAAAATTTCTTCCTATGCCTTTTAAATGAGCATTAAATTTTGAAGTTATTTAAATAATTGAAGTATTTAGAATTCGAATTCTTTTCTTAAATTTTCAATGTATTCTCGTTTCGATGCGCTAAATTTTTTGACGTATCTCACTTGTCCGTAGCATTTTTAGTTTGCAACAGCGATTTAAATGACTCGAAATTGAATTTCATTGCTAATTCAATGGGAAATTCTTCGACAAAAAGTAGATTTATGTCCGTCCGATCGTACAGACAGACGGACAAACAGTATGAAAGTTGGGTGTCTGAGGTTATACCTTTCTAATAAAAAAAAAGAATTTTTAAGATCGGATTGATAGAACCGATTTTGGAAGGGGACCTTACCGGACGACTGACGGACATCGACAGCATGTCAATACCTACTTTTTCATTTGTTTTAATTCTTCGAATTAAAAAAAAAAAGAAAAGTAGTCTAAAAAGTAGATTGTCACTAAAGTGGTGGATCTGGATATCATACTTTGATTATAGACTCTTATATTATTACTATTTTGATTGGAACTCTTTTATCATCACACTGATTAGTTTACAGCCGCGACTTTTTCCCCTAACCCTGATAATCTCAGGTGGCCATGTTTGGTCACAAGCCGTTTGATTTTCCGAACCCAGAAAGGAAGTCAATCACTTTAGTATTTCGGTGAATGTGTAAAATACATATATAGTCTGGCTGTCACTTTAGCACCCCAAATATTTTGATTGTGGAAGAATAAAATTTGAAATCAATTAAGGAACCTAAGGTATACAGGGTTGTCAATCCCACAGCACTTGGCGAAAAACAGAATTATTAATTTAATTTGGTTGGAATTAATGAGTCACACTAAAACTACACATGGGTTATTTGTGAAAGGAGGATTCTAGTTAATTTCTGATGGTTTTCTTCATTGCACATGTATTTCTTTTCTATCTTGACTTAGTCGTAAACAGATTTGCATCATCTGTATTATGTAATATTTACACACACACACTATCACTTAGGGCTATCAAAATATAGAGGCAATAAATGAATTCGATGTAAGTTCGAACTGCACTTCTCTTGAGAAACTATTTCTACACCTTAAAGAAATATGCGCCTGCAAAAGCAATGAATCGCCAAACATATAACTCTTGCCTAAGCCAAAACTTTCCTTATACTTTTTCAAAGTAGAATGTTCCACAATCATAATATATGATACTAAGAAGTGGCAGGCGGAATACAAGTAGTTTTTTTCAATTTTTTTTACTTGACAATTTTTAAGTTTCTGATTATGCAGAATAAATCTTGATATTAAAAAAAATCAAAAAGGTAGTTTGAGAGTGTATCCCATTTATTTTCTAAATATTAAAAAATATTCTGACTTACGGTTTTATAATTTCCAAATTTAATTTTTAAATGATTTTTTTTTTTTTTACAATTGCAAGAGATTAAAATTTTATTTGATTAAAATATTACGACCCTTTCTGTCACGAATATTTTAAAATGGTGTCTGCTCAAAGAACCTAAACTAGTGGTCACTCAAAGCACGGCATCCTTATGATAGAGGCATAAGCCTTCGACTTTGAAGAAATGGTCTTGAACCCTCTATTTGGCCGTCTAGTCATTTGTGCCTAAGACTAAATAATTGTGACAATTTAGCATGACCAAGATTGTTGTATACAAAATATCGTAAATATATCGTTAAATGACATTTTAATTTGACAGCTTTATTTTATTGATACGGCGTTTATGCTATTTTTTTTTAAGTAATGTCAGCCGTAAATATTATTCAGCCGTATTTTTTAATTTGTTTTTCCATCCGTATTGGGATTTTAATTCTGTAAGAAACCGTTTTGTAAAAAACTTTTAATATGGGTTATTACTGAGGGCATTATTAAAGGCATGTGATTGGTTTCTTGAACATCTTAGCCACCGACAGACGACGTTGATATAAGGGACTGGATCTGCTGCTTAATGTGAATCTGTCTTGCTGTCTCTTTACTTAAATTATATCGATACATGTTTAAGTTATATTGTTGTTTTTACTCTCTGACGAGTTCCAGAAAGTTGTTAGAGAAAAAGTCCACCACAGTCAAAGGGTCCGTTATATCCAATCTGTTTTCAAGACACAGCCGAACATGCTCAAAAGGCCTTGGATTCATAACGTTTCCTGACAGGTCTCAAAAGTCTTTTGATCCATCCAACAAAGGAAGGGGATTAAATTTTGTAAGAATGGTTAAATCCTTTTAACCATAAGTTTAAAATAAAGCAAAAACGCTTAGATGGTCGCCGCCCTTTCTAGCATGGCTTCAGAGTGAGCAGGTCTTGTCATTACGATGGTGATATGAAAGCGGGCAACAGCCTTGGATTTCTCTCTCTCTCTTGGTGTCATGAAATAGTGTTAGGGTTTCCCAATGCTTTCCCAGACTCCCGTCTCTTTGAGCGGAAAGAGAAGACTTGCTGACAAAGCTGTTGATTATGTGCTTGGCCCAACTAAGAGTCAAGGCCACCTCAGGTTTAGCATATTCAGCCCCTATTCTGGCGTTTTTGCCACCATTTTCAATTCCGGGATTCCGACATGGCTTGAAATCCATTAGAGAGCCACTATACAGAACGTAAATTTAGAACAGCATTGAATAGTTCGTAAGCAGTCAGATCAATTGTTGCTGCTGAGGGAAAGAATTGCTTGCCTGGGAATCGTTGGGGAAGATAGCTAAAGTAGGAACCAGGCCAGCAGTAAGTATTTGGTTGGTAGCCTAGTGGACTGCAGCGACCTCACCATCGTAGTTTGTGACTTGTTTTCCCACGACCAATGAGTATTCGAATAGCCTTCAGAACCATACCGAGCCTGCTTCGTTTCTTTCAGGGAGGTACGAACCATCAGTGTAGACGTGTAACTCCTCATTTGGGGGATATCTTTTCTCGATTGTATCAAAGGCGCAGGCCTTGATCTCATCGGGGATGACCTCGGCCTTGTTAGGTTAATCAGGTCAAGCCGATAAGTGGGCAGTGCATGTGCAACTGTATTATAGCACTGTATATTAGCCTGGTGAGTAGCTGGTAATGGAAGTTTGTATTTCCTCATAAGATATTCTACATATGTTAGAGGCTAGGTCTGTATCTTGAGTACTGTTCTTGCACATTCAAACCCCTTTCCAGTACTTCCAATTCATTCTTTCAGCTCTCTCCCAAAATTTGGGCGTTAATTAGTTTCGACGACTATTTAGGGGTTTGATGCCAGAACGAAGCTTCAATGCTGTTATTGGATTTGATTTGGCTCCACTGGTTTTTAGCGCTTTGTTCTGTACGAGATGATATTTCTTAAGTTTGGCCGCGCTAGCCAGAGTCACAACTTCACAGCCGTATTCCGGCACTGGACTAACATGGGATTTGTAAACTGTAGACAGGACATTGCATCTTGTAGTCTAACGGGTTTCTAACCCGTTAGACTACAAGATGCACTACATCTAACGGGTTTGCATTTTCAGTAGATGTAGACATTTAAGACCCTTTTCTGTTGTGTCTGGGATGTGAGCTACTTCAGTACATCTTCTGAAGACTGTCTTTTCAGCACTAATTTCCAATAATTCATCTCGGCCCATGTTGCAAGATAAATCTGCTCAATTGCAATTTGTTTAGGGCGTATATTCCAGGGATTGCGCATAACTGCCCATTGTCCAATTACGACACATTCAGCAAAAAAGAGGTATGACACTTTTCTCGATGGCAAGATTAAGGTTATATCATGATGTTAGGATACTTTTAAGAGGTGCTCTTTGCTGCAGGCTCTGACGTAGCTCTTCCAGGGAGAGGTGGCGTTGAGAAACTGGCATCGGATTTTACGCTGCGAGAGGAAACTCAACAACATGTTTCTGGTCACTCCCTGTTTTCTCAGTGAATGGAGCAGCTGGCATGGTTGTGGCCAAGGCCTTTTTGTAGAAGTTGACATTGAGTTCGACCATGTACTCACTAACATTCTCGATATTTAGATCTCTGTGAAACGGATAGTTTCGGACATACAGATGGCCATTCCACCAGAATTCGTGTTTTAAAACGTCTGAATCTTTTTGCTCCGATTTAGGTAAAGTTTAGAATTCCTACCTAGAAGTGGTCTGACATGGTCTTGCTTATGACAGCTCTTGTATTGTTTGTAACAGTGAATTTTTTAACATAGTGACTGGGCGACACTAATGTCGCCCAGTAAAAGGAAAATGTCGCCTAGTAATATGAAAATTAAAACACTGGGGACTGGGCGACAGTGAAATACCGTAATTTCCTAAAAATCCCATCCGTTAAACCATTAATAGTATTTTTAAGGGGGAAATTTTAAATAAAAAAGGCAAGTTGTAGCCAATTTGAGCTTATCCTCAGATGTCAGACGCGAATTTAACATACATTTTTGTTTTTAAATTTCTGTTGTACAGCTGTGTTTTACCAAAAATTGGTCACTATCTTAAAATATTAGTCAATAAATCTAAAATAAAGTAAGTGTAAAATGGTTTTAATTGATATTATTTGTATGTTGATTTGACTACAGTAAAACCGACATTAAGTTTGCAGTATACAAATGTTCTACGAGAAAAAGGGTAAATATTTCTCATTTTCGAGTGCGAGATTCGAATAAAAAAAGGTGTTTCACATTCACTAAGCAATTTTATTTGTTATTTCAAGACATAAATTTATTATTTTTATTAGTTTAGCTTCAGTTAGAGTGTAATTTTAATTATTTTTTCCTTCGAATTTGACGTAACAGGGCGCACTAATATCAGGGTCAAAGGAGCAGCCAATCAGAGTAGGCGAAATTTCGGCGCCAGCTGCGTTGTTTACCCAGTTTCCTCCGCGTAGAACATTTCTCTGCTGCAAACTTAAGGTCGGTTTTAGTGTAGTACCTAATACCAATGTGACCAAAAAATAGCACTTTTGGGGTGTCATATCTCAAGCAGGTTTCAACTATTTGTTGCGGTTTCTATATTTTCAGAAATTTAGTTGATGACTAATTAATAATGATTTTTCCCTAATCCTTGAAAACCTAACGTTTCACTCTGAAATCACAGTGAATTTAGTTGAGTACTAAATTAATGTTTTTTCCCCAATTTATAAAAAACGAAATTTTCACAATAGGAAATCACCCTATTCTTATAACGCAGCTCCCCCCCCCCCCCCCCCTCTTTTATAAGTAGTAATGTCGCCCAGTGAAAAATTCTTAAAAAATTCACTGGTTTGTAATTTGAATGACGTGGTGCTTCTATGTCAAGTTGTCATTAAACTTAAGATATCAAACAGTGCTGATCGACTTTTTTCTCTTAGTTTTCCTTCCTGATAACATGAACGTTTGATTTTCGTGCATTGATAGCCAGCTTCCAATTGGAGTACCAGTTCTCTAGTTTAGGATTCATATGTGTAGAACAGGTACAAGATTGTGCTTAGGGACACTACTGCTTCAATAAATCTGGTAGTGATGAAGCTGAGCTGAGCCATATTTCATTTGAAGGTTGTAGTTGAGATGAGTGGAGTGTCAAAATAAGAGTGGAAGAATTTTACAGTCTCTAATTTTCTTTATGATTCCCGAGTGTCATACCTTGTCAAACTCCCTCAAAACATTCAGCAGGAGTAAGTAATACTTACTTTGGCAGTAAACTTATTGTGAGTCGCAGTTCTAATAAATTGAAAAATACACAGCAGTTGGTGGAAGGTGGATTTGTAAAAACCAATATTGCTCTCCTGTATGGAGGAAAGATTTGATGGGAGTGATTTCAATGCTTATACAGGGTGAGGCAAACAAAACCGGCCCCGATCTAGAGATGGGAATACGTAGAAATGCTTGGCGAGAAAAAATCTTGAAGCCGCCTGAAATCTGTTTTTGCATTGGTAGGATCGGATTAACTTCACATTAGAGCTACTCATAGACTAGTGGTGAGTTCAGATCTTGGTTCGTATTGTATAAAGACGTCCCATAATGCAAATTTTGTGTCTTGCAATCAATTTAGAATGTTTTGTATTACCAAAAACAAAAAGGTCCGATTCTCTAGGATAAATAACAACCGAAACAATCAAATAATCACTAAATCTTGATAAGCTCTACTAACCTTGTTTATATTCCATTTCAACTATAGCTTCTAAAAGCGTAGCGTAGTTGCTGGCAAATAAGTAGCCAAGCGTTTGTTAGGGCTTAATATTGAAGCGATCAATAGCTTCAGTAAGCAAACCTGTTTTGTATTGGTTTTAGACTCGGCAACATTTCTGTCGTATTCTTATCTCCATCTCAGGGCCGGTTTTGTTTGCCTCACCCTGTATATACAGATGTGAAGTTCGGGATGAGTTTCCCAATCACGAGTTCATCGGAGTTTTCCGATGACGAGTTCGTCTTAGTTTTCCAATTACGGAATAGCCCTTGTTTTACGATTACTGGATCGCAAGAGTTTACCGATTAAGAGATTGCCTAAGTTTGCTGAGTACGGGACCACTTATCCTTATTAGGGGTTTAACAGATTTTGTAAATAATGGGTCAACGGAGTTACCTGAATGTCCCGAATACGGGTTTGTGATTATGAATCGACTTGCCGACTGATTGATCACCTGATTTTATTAATAACGGAATCGCCAGAGTTTCCTGATTCCTAGGATTGCGGGTTAGAATTGTGTTATTAATTTTGATAGTTGCTTAAATAAAACTTTTATGGAAAACTGTGCTTTATGGATAAGTCTACTATGACGTTTTTGGAAAATGTATTATTTTTTTTGTTTAATTTAAAAACATTTTGAAATGAATATAAAAGCCGATTGGATTGTAGTTTTGATAACTTTTAAAATGGGGGCAATTGGAGAAACTTGCCCCTTATTTTGTATAACAGTTGAAGCTGAATAAAAAATATGAAAAATATGTTATTTTTGTACATTATTGTACGAAAAGATTATAGCACACATAGTTTGCTCTAAAAATGGTGCAAAAATTAAAATTTCCTTAATTCTGCACATGGGGTTGCAGATGTCCATAAATTCAGGTAAACCAGACCCATGAAATTGACAACTCATTTAAACACCAATTAATCATGGAGTCTCCCTAGTTAGCTTTACTTTGTAGTCCCAATATTTTAGCAAAATGTTATGAAACTACTGTATACTAATATGTATCGAATTAGGTAACCAAAGCAAATATACTTCAGGAATGGCCTTACTTAATTACTGCTGGAAACCAAACAAAACCAAAATCTTCCAAAAATTTACTTCAAAAGGTACAGTATCAATCAACACCAAAATTGCTAGAAAAAATCTTTATTATGGAAGAGTTTAGTTTAAGAACGTGCTTAGTGACAAAAAGGTGAATACAAGAAAATAAGCTTTAAATTTTTTCACTTTCATTCAGATCTGTTGAAAAAGGAACTTGTAAAGCGTAAAAAATATACTAAACTTAAGCTTATGAAAAGGAGGAAACTTGTTATCGTTATATAAAGAAGTTAGTAATATGTTCATTGGCCGCCCCGGTGGCGCAATCGTTAGGACGCTAGCCTTTGGAGCTGCTGGGGTCGGGTTCGAATTCCGGTCAGACATGGATGTTTGTGACCGTCAATAAATTGTGTTATTTGTCTGTGTGTTATTCCTTTCTTAGTGACTGTTAATATATTCTTTCTGTGTCTGTCTCACTTGACGAAAGCTTATAAGCGGTTCTCTGAACAAGAACACAAGCCGGAATATATATGTACCATACCATACTATGTTCATTGACACAAAGATACCAATTTTTCAAAAATGTCACTTAGCATGTTCTTCCACTAAGCTCTTCAATTCTGTAATTGCTGTTCCCTACAAAATGCTGTGGGGCTTAGGCATTAGCCTAGCATGCGAAAGGTCCCAGGTTGGGGTCCGGGCATCGCCGAAATAACTGCCAACCTATAAACGGAACGTGCAGCCCCAAAAATGTCCGACGAATAATACCCCATTAAGGAACTGCACGTTAAATATCCTTCGAAGTCCTAACGTCCTCTACGTACGATGTCGCCCTTAACGGTTGCGTTGGGTGCCTATTCAGGTGTCGGCTCGTCACTTGACTGTGGTCCTAAAAATATGACGCCCGTCGCCAATAGCCCTCGTGTAGCTCTAGTGCGACGATAATTCGAGTTATAATGCAGTTGTGTGATTGGTTAGGTTTCAGTATCGCCTCTCTAAAGCTACACGAGGACTTCTGACGACGGGCGTCGTAATTTAGAATCACAGTCAAGTGACAAGCCGACACCTAAGTAGGCACTCAAGCATCGTATGCATTGTGTTGACTTTTCAACTAGTACTATGACTCATTTTCCGTAAATGACCCTTTTACATTGAAAATCCCCTTGGGCCAAGTCTCCCTGGTTTCCCCAAAATTGTCTAATTAATTGACGCTTCTTACACTGTCTTTCCTTGGCGCATTTTTTTTTCTATTCACACTTTTGTACTATAATAAGGAATTATACAAATAATAATATTGTTGTCGATAATGAAGTCCCTTAAAGCTCAGTTGGACCCCCCCCCCCCCACTAAGATAAATTCATAAAAAATAACAGAAAATACTTCACCAACTTTCACGTTGCGCCATTCATTAGATCTGAAAAATGTTCGGTACATTTCAATGAATAAAAATTCTTTAACAAATTTCGTATATTTAATATGCATATTAATTATTGCATATCTTGTAGATCAATATACATTGCTAAATTTTTGCAAGGTTTTTTAAAAAACAATTTTAACAATACACAATTATATTACTTAAAAATTTAATTTAAATAATTTTTAAAAATTACTTTAACGTACCTTTTTTTATTAGATGTTCCTATCGTTTATCATAGTGAGATAGAATTTCAGTGAAACTCCAATAAATAAGGGTTTACCGTACAGTTGTTAATTAAAAACCAAATATTGAAAATATGCAGATGTGTGAGAAAAAAAAATCTTAAGAGTCGGTGTGCCGTACCTACCTTTCAGAAAATCCTTAAGTTCTAAACTTTGATTTATAGCATTGATTCCAAAAGAAATCTTCTCATTAACTATGGTCAAAATCAATGAAACCCGTTTTCGTTCATCTTTTAGTTAACGTGTTCAGAATTCTATCAGTAAACCTTTGTAAATTGTACAGGGATTTTGTCGAAATAGTACAAGTCACCGAACCTCAACTTTTCTTTCGTTTATATATTTATCTTCATATATAAAAGGCAAAGTCTAAATTCACAGACTGACTCACGTATCAACGCCGTGCCCAAACTACTGGAGGTGCAGCTAAAAAAAAATCAGGAGAATATTCTTTTTATATTGAAGACATCATTTAAGAAGCGATTTTTCGAGATTCGAACCCAAACGGGTGTAAGAGGGCAAAACGTGAGACGATTTCTCCACAGGAATAGCAGTTAGCAATTGTTATAAACCACGCCCAGCCCTAAGTACTGGAGGTGCAGCTACAACATTTCATTAGAATATTATTTTTATATTGAAGGCTTCATTTAAGAAGCGATTTTTTGAAATTCGAACCCAAATATGTGTGAGACTGCAAAACGTGAGCCGAGTTCTCCGTAGGATTAGCATTGATCTCATTGTTATAAACTTTTAATTTATACTTTTCGTTTTAGTTTGTAGGATTGGTATTTGAATAGCGTTATTATATTTTATTGATTTAAAATCGTTACTTTGTTCTTTAGCGATATGTGGTGAGCTTGAAAATTAAACGTGAGGTTGCTATGCCTAACAAGTTGAATGAAATATGAAGTGAAGTGGAATGTTTACCACATTCAGGCATCTTTGTTGCTTAGCAGCTTAACGCAATCACCAATTCTAAAATGGGCATTTATCATTTTAACGAGGACCTATGGGAAAGCCCTCAAACTCCTGGTAAGGCCTGCGAATGCAATCGGATATCATCTTTTAATGGAGCAGATTGATTGACATAAAATAAAAGTTTACATAAGAAGCGAATCGACATTAGGTACACCTGCGCAAAGCCGGGTTTATAAAGCTAGTTTCCTATAAAAATTTGAATCGTACATTTAAGTAGTGCATCACAGGAGATTTGTGGAAAATTCTATCCCACTATGTTATTGAATGATCAATATTATTGATCTTAAAAGGTTTGCATGTCGTTATTAATTCAAAAATGATCGTAAAAAATGAATAGTTTAAGGCTGAAAACAGTTAAATCATTAATTTAAATTTTAAAAGTTTATAATTGAAAATGGCTATTAAAATTTTGAAAAGGTAATTAGAATTAATAAATAAAATTATAAATAAAATGTTTCAGACGGATGGACAAACCTTATACAGTGGTGGAAATTGATTTATGAACTGACGGTTTTTTAACGGTATTTCTTTATTAAATGCATTTTTATCGATTTAAATTGTATATACTATACAGGATTTGCATTATAAATTATACACTTAAATAAAATTTTATATAAATTCATAAACAATTTATTTTGTTCATATTTTAGTTTTAGCATAGGGAAATTGAATTATGAACTTTTACATTCAATCTCAATTAATAATTGCTAAAACTATTTTTTGTCGCTAATGCTTCCTTGATTTTGTTTTTCATAGACAACACAAAACTTTGGGTCAAGTTTTGGTCAAGCAATTTGCAGTTTTTAATGATTAAGTCCTTCTATTCCATAACTGATTCACACTTCATTAAAACCATACTCCATTTGAGTAAATTATTCAAACCAATTGATCTCAGACATTATTCTTGGGTTTTAAGTCATGGCTATTGGCAGGATGATCTAAATGAACAACACTTAGTTCATTTAACCAGTCTTCCATTTCGTTTGAAATGTGGATACTTGCATTATCATGCATAAAAATCTAATCAAAAGCATAGTTTTGCCATGCAAAAAGGAATTGAAGAATTTTCTGGAACTAATCTGCAACAAAGTGATGTTTGTCAGCCCTTCAGAAACATAACCTTGTTTCTTCAATCATAAGATATCGGGGCCCAAACTATCAAACTTCCACCACTAACATTTCTGCAGAAGACAGATCTTGGTTATTTCCGAAGATCCTTTCAATAACATTTTAAACCATCACGTCCATCCAAATTGAACTTTTTTTCATCAGCAAATGTCACTTTTTTCCCATTTCTCTCCCTCCACCCCACCCAATCCATTTTCATGTAGTTACGACAATATTTTAATAGCCTGTTCTTATGGTGAAGAGTAAGCTTTGGGCCAGCCTTCATTTTGGAACATTTCAAGTTCGACGACGACATCAATATTTGTCCTACTCTTCTGGGAGTTACAGGAAGTGATTGTTCATAACAAATTCGCCCTGTAATGCACAAATGCTGACACAAATGGTAACTTTTAGGGATACAAGTCCAATAATCCTGCTTTTGTCCCTCGTCCCACGAGGGTTACACCTTTTTTAATGATGGTTTTTGCCGAAGTCAGAATGATTCTTCAAATATTTATAAATTATATTTATTGATCTTTTAATTAATATGCTAATTTATCTTTCAGATTTGTTACAATATTATATAAGGGTCATTTTTTACCTTTTTGGCTTCAGGCAGTCACGCAAGCTTTCCTATTTAGTAAAATGGGAATAAAACAGATAAATTTCAACAAATTTGGACTTAATCTTATTTATAAACACTAATAGTAAGCTCCCCTGAAGTTCAAATGAAGAACAAGTTAAAATATTTGGTACCTGGGTTCAAAATAAATTTGAGTTCATAAATCAATTTCCATCATTTGACATGCTTAAAAACTAAAATTAGATATATTTTTATTTAATATCATTTTTTGAAAAAAATTATGTGTGAAATTCCTTTATTGTGCTCTGAATATCCAACACACAAAATTTGAATTGTTAGCATTTAATACAAAGCGATATCTGGTGAAAAGAATGTTAGTTCATAAATCAATTTCCACCACTGTATTAATTAGGTAATAATCATATTAGAAAAAAAAGTAAAAAAAGAGAACAGGCATTATACTGTTTAAAGTTTGATTTAAAAAAAGTACGATAAATTAAATAAATTAATCAAATGTATTTGAATAAAGTTTCAAGATTTATTTTTATAAAAAACCTACCACCTGCTTCAAGAATGATAATTTGTAGTGGGATGTCTGTTTATATTTAAGTAGATGCTCAGGGGTTTGCTTAAATGGTACGCTCAATCTTTAAATACTTAAGGTCTTATACTATTTTAGTATTTAATGCCTAAGGAGTCCTTAAAACTAGCAATTTTTGGTTATTTTCAACTTAAAAACCTCTATCTCTTTCATTGAAATTTTCAATAAAAAAAATCCGAATACTTTTTTTCAGCATTTGATTTAAGTTTTTTTTAGTTAGGGAGTTATAAATGTGTGTGTGTAGGAATTTTCTGAGGTTTCAGGAGGATATATAACATGGTAATTGAAGGAATTAGTTGTAAAATTCGCATTCTCCAAAGTATAATCTGTGATATATTATTCCAGGGATCAACCTGGGTTAAGAGATGCTGTAGCAAAAATGCTAAAATGTATAAAAAAGCTGTAGCAAAATGCTAAAGAAAATTAATTGCTTATAAATTAACGTCCCGCCAATTGAATCACTTAAATGGGCATTTCGAATTAAAATAGAAACTTATTATTTTAGAAATATTGACATATTGAAAAAACTTTGACACACAAAGTGATCACAAGCAAAAATGACACAAAAAAATATTTATTAACAATCAGGATCAGGAAATGAGGTACAGGTGTTTTGTGGTTCTATGGTATATATATTTTTTACATTTTGGATACTCTTTTTTTTTTCATTGCCCCATATTGAAACGACTGCTGGAAATCAAACTGAGCTCTTTCGATTTCATTAAATTTAAAGTACTAAATCCTCTTTCTCAGTCCGCAGTAGTATATAATGGAATGGTAGATGATAATAATTATTCGACCTTTTCATTGGCGATTTCGTCCAATTGAATTTATAATTGGAGAGCTCAGAATACATGTGAACCAATCTATAAAATGCTTATTTGTGCTACAGACGTTTAAAGTTGAAGCCGCTAGGTAGTATCAATTAAAAAAAAAACGTTTCTTAGCGAATGTCATTTGAACTATGAATTTTTTCAGTATGGCACTGAAATTCTGAACCCTCTAATTATCAAAAGTCGCCAATGAACGTACCGACGAATAGTATCTCCGTCAGCCTGTAATAGTTATGAGCTGTTAAATTGTTGCTCTTGGTTTCACCATAATAAAATGGATTCTAGTAGTTGCAACGACTGTGTAGTGAAACTTTTTTAACCATATTTTCGGGTTTCGATAGAACGATGATTAATATGCAAGTATAATGAGTTATAAAGGTATTAGCCCTTGATTAGTCCCAGTCTCAGTGATGCATTTGGCATCATCATGTTTCTGATCATAATTTAAAAAAAATAGGGCTGACGTCTATTGGATTAATCAAAATATCTTCTAATAGGAAAAAGTTTGAAAAATCAAATGATCTGCTTTTTGATATCATAAATGACTGTAGAGACGATAAGAAAAAAATTCTAAAGCGATGATGCCAAATTGTCATTGGGACTTAAGGGGTCTAAGGAGTCTTAAAAATATGCAAAGAAGATACTACAAAGCAAAGTTTGATCTTTCATGTCATTTTTGAACTACTCAATGTATAAGTATAATTTTTGCATGTGTAATTCTACATGATTTATTTATTATAAAACAAGTTTTAAAATTTATGAAACTTTAGCGAGCCAAAACTAAAATAAATGATATTAAATATGAAGCTATTTAAACGCAGTGTGATTAGGCTTGCGCGGCAAATTGTGAGGTCAAAATTGAAAAAATGACCAAGAAAATGACTTTATATTGTACAAATATGTACAAACTAGGACTTATACCTAAATTCTCTGATCAATTTTAATTAGAAATTATTTTAAGAACTTTTTTCTAAAAAAATTAATAAAATTTTAAAAATTTTGATTTTAAATTATTTTTTAAATAATTTCTAATTAAAATTGAGCTGAAAATTTAGGTATAAGTCTTTGTTTGTACATATTTGTACAATATAAATCCATTTTCTTGGTCATTTTTTCAATTTTGACCTCACAATTTGCCGCGCAAGACTAATCACACTGTGTTCAAATAGCTTCATGTTTAATATCATTTATTTTAGTTTTGGTTAAAGTTTCATAAATTTTAAAACTTGTTTTATAATAAATAAATCTTGTAGAATTACATATAAAAAAATTATACTTATACATTGAGTAGTTCAAAAATGACATGAAAGATCAAATTATGTTTTGTAGTGCCTTCTTTGCACATTTTTAAGACTCCTTAGACCCCTTAAAGGGTTAACAATGTAAAAAAAAAAAAGAAGTGCAGTCGGATCATGATGGGCGTCTTCTAATTATCTCTTAAGGTTTTTTAAATCCTTGAAAGAATTAAAGTTAGAAAGTTTGCCGTATCTCTTACTCTCGGTTTGCATATTTCCCTGAACAGATATTGTCGCATAAAAGAAATTTATAAGATACTATTTCGTCAAATAAATGACTTTTTTTGAAGAATAATATATGAAACATAATTTATGGAAATATATCGAACTAAAATTTCTTACCAGTTAAAAGTATTACACATTATTATCCTCAAAATTAAGCTGAAATACTCTTTGGAGAGGGCATAGTGAAAAAAAAATGTGGAAAAAACTAAGAGTCAGTACAACACACACACACAAAAATACATTTTGTGAAAAATTTTAGGCCGCGTTATCCAATTTTGTGACAAAAAAAGTACATTAATTTTTAAGTAAAAACGGTTTTCTTACACTCTCAGAAATAACACTTTCATTTTTGACGATTCATGAATCCTCAAGCCTCATTTCGTTAATTTTGTGGATTGTTTCGTCAAACTATCCGTGACTTTTGAGTGAACGCGAATCCTCACTTTTACGATCGTGATTTGACGATTCTGTATCTTGATTTTGAGGAAACTGAATCTCATTGTTGTACTCACATGCTCAAAAATGACGAAATATTTCTTTAGAATAGACGACATTCAAATCCTCATAAAAGTGACGATTCAAATTTCCTCACTTTGAGGAAACGAAAACTCGGAGCATTTGCCAGTAACGGAATCGTCAAAATTAAGGAAAATTTCGTCGTTTTTGAGCATTCATTTTTTAGAGTGTATTCTATTAAATTAATAAAAAGTTTGTGTTTTTATATATATATTTTTGAAAATAAGCAATAGTTTTTTTTTTTTTTAACTTTCATAATCTGCTATTGTGCAATATTTAAATTGAATAAAACTTACAATAGCGATAAAATCACGATAATTTTACTTTAGGAAATACTGATTAATCAGGCAAATGCAAATCAAGTAAATTGTAATACTTAAATATTGGTAACATCTCGTTACCTTTTCTCTTCGGCGAATTGCGCAGTCTTGGTAATATTGAGAAAAGTTGACTATTATAACAGAAATCGGTAAATTTGACCGTTTTGTGGTGTTGTAGTGTCTATTTTGACCATTTTAAAATTAGCTTATGAATGCTCTTTTTATCATCATTTAAATTTTGTGAAGATCTCAAAATCTGACCCAATTTTCTTTTTGTCAGACCCTTGAAAAACATATCTTTATTATCAAACCTATCTCTTTCATGTGATATGATATGGTTTCTCTTTCTAAATATTTATCTTCTTGTATTAGATGAATTTTCTCTATGCACCCTTTTTTTATAAAATAAAAAAAAAACACTTGGTGTGATGGTTTAAGGCTTCATGCCTTTGAGGATACCTAACAGGGTGTTCTGCCATAACCAAGCCATCCTATGAACATATCGTGGTTGATAAAATAAATAAATGTCAGCCAATAAATAGCACCGAGTAAGTGGGCGGCCTGGTTTACGTAAAATATTTCCTGGTCCTAAGTTCTCACGTTATAAGGTTGAGTTCGGTGCTAGCTAAGTTAGGTTAAGTTCGAATTATCGTCGCACTAGAGCTACACTAGGGCTATTGGCGACGGGCGTCGTGTGTGCTAGCTAAGGGTTATTAATACGTAGCTCAGGTCTTTAGTACAGGGTGGTTATAAAATAACGCTCCCTATTTGGAGTGGTCTGTAGCTTGAATGAATAATCCAAATGTAACAAAAATTGAGACACTTACTAATCAAGAGGGGGGAAAAAGAATGGTATCATAAAAAAGACAAAATCCTAAAAAATAATCATAAAAAATAATCATCATAAAAAAACTCGTCTTTTGACCAGAATCTAAATTACGAAACGTCGTCAATTATGGCCAATTACTGCCAACACAGCTAATTACGCCTCGTAATTTAGAACCCTGGTCAAGAATCGAGTTTCCTTTTTACGAAAAAGAATGGAATTATAACACAGAAACTCGTCTCTTGACCAAGGTTATAATTACGAGGAGTAGCCAATTACGGCCAACACATCCAATCACGCCTCGTAATTTAGAACCCTGGTCAAGTGACGAGTTTGTTTTTTATGATTCCATTCTTTTCCCCCCTTCTTGATTAGTAAGTGTCTCAAAGTTTTTTGTATTTGGATTACTCATTCAAGCTACAGACCACTCCGAATAGGGAGCGTTATTTTATAACCACCCTGTATTTAGTTATTTATTTTTACTTTAAATTTTGGATTTTAAACTGATTTGAAAGTCCTTGAGCTTTTGCGATATAACTGTATTAGAACTTTATAATGTTAATAAGTTATTTTTATATAAATCCAACGAATCATTGAAAGACAGGTAGTTACGAAGTGTTAAATCTAATATAAATGTCCTACAAACGAGAAATTAAACAACAAATTTAAACTTAATTTATTTTATAATTATTAGTTTGATTTTGTGTTTTCCTCCCTATATTGGTTGTCTAAACAAAAAATATTTTAAAAATCGTAAATTTATCCGAATTAAACAACCTTCCTTTTTTAACCCTCCTTTTTTTTTTCTTCCTCAGATGAAATCCAGAAACTATGAACGAGTAGAAAAGGTATAGATAAATTATTAACTATTTATTCTACCTTGTATTTAGTCAACCAATTATTCTATTTCTTCTTCGCCATTTGTTGAATTTCTTTAATTATAACTTTTGTAATTTCAGCTGTTCACACGATGTCTTGTGAAAGTGTTCAATATTGAACTATGGAGGACATACCTCAGTTATGTCAAAGAAACCAAAGGATCACTTCCTTCTTACAGGTATATAAATATAATGGTATAATATTTTTAAAAGTGAAGTTTATGGGTAGGTTAAGAGTTTGGAATTCCCCACTAGTATCAAATGTTGATTTTTACGTGCAGTAATGATTTAAAAATTATTTATTAATTAATATAATTTCTTTTAAACACAAGAATTAATCTGTTTATTAAACATAGAAAATTAAATCAAATTAATTATTGAAATTTGAGAAGACAAAATTCCTAGCTTTTGCTTGCAACTGTGCTAATTCATTTTTTTTTTTTAATCTTAGTTCACAAAATTAACTTTTCTCTGTTTAAAAGCCCATATTTGTCTGATTATGCTTACTTTCTAATAATTTCACAGGGAGAAAATGGCCCAAGCCTATGATTTTGCTCTTGATAAAATGGGGATGGACATCAGTTCCTATCCAATATGGAATGAATGCATTACTTTCTTGAAAAATGTGTAAGTGTTCACCTTTTAGTACATTCATTTAATTTTCAGTTAGGTTATTATCTTTTTTTCTAAGTTAAGCTTTAACTATTGGAAGAGTTTTCTTAAAGAAGTATCTAAATGTAATTTGGTGAATCTTATTTTCTTTGAATTAGTGATAGGGTTTAAATATTTAGTAACAAATAGATTAAAAAAATAATTGTGACCAAGAAATATTGAAAGGGTAAGTAAAGTTAGACTATAAAAAGAGATTGAATTTTTTAATATAATTTTATTTGGTTTCCGCGGAACCAAACAAAATGTTCACCTTTTAGTGCATGTATTTAATTTTCAGTTAAGTTATTATCATTTTTTTATAAGTTAATCTTTAACTATTGGAAGAGTTTTCATAAAGAAGTATCTGAATTTAATTTGGTGAAAATAAGAATTTTCTTTGAATTAATGATTGGTTTAAATATTTAGTTACAAATAGATTTTAAAAAATAATTATAACTAATTGTGACTAGAACTTCTAAATAATGAAAGGGTAAGTAAAGTTAGACTATGAAAAGAGCTTGAATTTTTTAATGTTTTATTTGGTTTCCAGGGAAGCTGTTGGTAGCTATGCCGAAAACCAAAGAATTACTGCTGTTAGAAAAGTGTATCAGCGAGGTATAGTCAATCCTATGACCAACATTGAACAATTCTGGAAAGACTATGTAGCTTATGAACAGGTATTTTTTATACTCACTATATAATAAAATATATTATAGTACAGTGAATATTTCATTTGAAAATTTGTGCAGTTTAATATATTTTCTAATTGAGGCAAACAATGCTAAACTTGGTGCACATGATCACCATAACTGGTGTTGTGTATGTTTTTAAGTTCTTCTTAAGTAAGCGGAAGAGTTTTAGCTTATTGCTTGTAGTAATAATTTGTAATGATGTCATTTTCTTGTGAAAATGACATCATTACAAATATTAGGGTATCAACACCAAGGGTTAGGGTATATGCAAGGGTTAGGGTATCAACACCATAATTGCTGAAACAATGATACAGGATAGCAGTACGAATTACATGAAAGTAATCTGAATAGCATGACAATCTGTAATTTAAATATTGAAATGACAATCTGTGATTCAAATTATTCTCCATCCTGTCAGCATTTTCATGTAAAGTCTCCTTAAATAGGGTATCAACAACATAATTGCTGATAAAATGATACAAGATCGTAGCAGGGATTACATGAACGCTCGTCGGGTAGCCAAAGAATATGAAGCCGTGACCCGAGGCCTCAACCGGAATGCACCCTCTACACCACCCCAAGGAACACCTGAAGAAATCAAACAGGTGTGATAACATTCTAAATCTCATTGTGGATTGTTTATGTAAAATTTTGCTACATTAATATCTCTCTTCTCTTTCTCTCTAATAACTAACTCCACAACACTACAGTCCATGCTGGACCATGGCCTCTCTTACAATACGACTCCAAAGCCCACTGTCTTTTCTCTTCGCTTTCCAGTTCTTAATTTTCATGTCTTTTAAATCTCTTTTAATTTAACACATTCCAATTTCCGAATCTTAAATCATTAGTCCGCTTTCGTTTTTCATTTTGACAGATCGGCTTTTTTGTCTTGAGTTTTCTTAACGATGTTTTTTATGGGGTAGAGTTGTTAGCCCCACGCCTAACCCCCAACCTGGAGGACCAGTCCTCTGTTATAATCACCAGGGGCAGGGTACTGGCTATACCCCTGGACACTGGGCGCTCATTTTAGTCCCCTTTTACGACAGGCATGGGCTACATTGGGACTAGATTCTTACCCCCTGGTCACCACACGGGCCTTTCTCTCTAATGGTGCTTCATAAGTTGTTGGTCAAGCCTTTGCAGACTCGGCATATTCCACAGAACTGAGAGCCATTTTTTGTGGCACCATCGAGGCAACTCTCGCTATCAATTTTGATGTGTAGATTACAATGAATCTGAGCTCTTTGTGGATGTTAAAGTATGTTGAGATTTTAATTTTGCTGAGAGAACCCAATACCAGAACCCAATAAGCCCTCCTGTGATGTTTTACAGGCCACATAATCATATGACATGCATGTGGCCAAGATTTTCCCATCCAGAAAATACAACGACTCAGCCGGTACTCGAACTCGCGATCTTGGGCTTACAAGGCGTACATGTTAGACCTCTCAGCCACTGAGCCTTTCCTATATTAATATTAGATTATATATTATATTACGAAACTCTAAATTTATGGCAGACGCAAAGGCCAGTAACCTGACAGTTTGCAGTTTCCAGGCTTTTTTTTTATAAAAAGTTATAAATAATGTATATATTTAAATTTCAAGTATGGAAAAATCAATCTTGATAATCTGCTACAAAATTATATTTTAAAAAAATTCAAAGAAATTAAATGTTCAAATAAAAATATTTTAAAATTTTATTTTAGTGCATTGAAAACAAGTTTACCACTCTGCCAATTTTATTTTCTTTATTTTTTCATAATTTAGGTGGACTTGTGGAAGAAATACATCGCCTGGGAAAAGAGCAACCCTCTAAGAACTGAAGATACGAATGTTTTAACTAAAAGAGGCAAGTACCATAATTTTATTGGAATCAACTTAAAGTTAATTTATTTTTAAAAAGTACTATGAACGATTATCTAACACATAAATCCAAACATTTGATCATTGGCACTTTTAGATAATTTTACCAAATACACTGAGCTCCCAACGCCTCTGATCAAATACAATTTAATAAAATTGCTATTATATTATATAATAACAATATATAATATAAAATGTTTCAATTATTTATGTTCACATAAAGTAGTTCAAAGGAATTTTGTTCTTTTACATTCAAAACGTGGGGGCTGGGGAGCCCAGTCGGTTAAGCACTCGCTTAGCATGCGGAAGGTCCCTGGTTCGGGTCCGGGTATCGCCAAAATAGCTGCCGACCTATAAACGGCCCGTGCAGCCAAAAATGACCGACGAATAATACCCCGTGTAAGGGAGTGCACATAAAATATCCTTCAAAGTCCTAACGCTGCGTACGATGTCGCCCTTAACGGTTGCGTTGGGTGCCTATTCAGGTGTTGGCTCGTCATCTGACTGTGGTTCTAAAATACGACACCCGTCGCCAATAGCCCTCGTGTAGCTCTAGTGCGACGATAATTCAAACCTCACCTAACATTCAAAACGTTACAAGCCTATTTATTTTTTGTACTTCTTAACTGTATTTTTTCTTTCTTGTACATTTTTATTTCCTGCTTAAAGCTTATATTAAACTCTTTTTTTTTATAGTAATGTTCGCTTATGAACAATGCCTATTATGTCTGGGTCATCATCCGGATATATGGTATGAAGCTGCTTTGTTTTTGGAGCAGTCTAGCAAACTTCTAACTGAAAAAGGCGTAAGTTTACCAAGTTCACATTGCCTAAAAGTTTTTTTTTAAACTCTTTTTATCTCTGTGCAATTTTTAAAAGAAAATTTTTTAAGTACAAAATATAAGTGTGTTTTGGTTTATAATGTTAAACACTGTAACTCTTATAAGCTCAATAAATTTAACTTATAATTGATGCTAAAACAATTGTTTTGCAATAATAAAAATTAAGTTTACCAGAAGTGTTTCAATTGACAATTTCAAAATATTTTTTAATGATTACATCAATATGTGTTTATTTATTAGTGAACCAAATTTAATTACAATTATATTATATATTAAATGCTGAATGACTTAAAAAAGCAACCCTGCAATGTTTGTATAACTGTCTGTATAAGGTATTTAATTGTAATATTAGGTAACTCTTAATTTAGGTTTGACTTGTGCTCAGAACTCTGTGAGCAAAAATAACTTAATTTTCCATTCCACATTTGAAGGAGGAGAAAAACTAAACTCCCCGGCGCAACAGCCCATTACTAGGCCAAGACCTGCCGTAAGGTGGTCAGCCTCACGCGGAACCCCCAGTGTTTAGCTCCCAAGCATGCTTGGTACCCATTTTATCGACCCACTCAAGGGATGAAAGGCTGGGTCAACCTCGCCCAGTCCGGGATTCGATCCCCGGACCTGTGGCGTAGCAATGCGAAGCACTACCACTCGGCCACTATGCTTCATTCCACATTGAAGAGCAACTTATATTTATTTATCTTTAAATCTTTGTAACTGGTATTTAATAATCTTAAGTGTTTTTTCAATTTTATTTTTAGGATCTGTCGGCTGGTAAAATGTATGCTGAAGAAGCTGCCGCTGTATATGAACGAGCCACCTCTTCTTTTTTGAAAACAAACCAGCTCCTACATTTTGCATATGCTGATTTTGAAGAGGTAGCACCCTTAATTTTACAAATAAATAATAAATTTAATGATGATCACAGAATGATTTGGAGGTGAACATAGGTCCTGATCATCAACAAGGCCTGGGCCTTTTGGCCACTAGTATAGAGGGCCCTAAAATTGTCTTTAAACCTATAAAGCTTCACACCCAAAAATTTTGTATAATATTATGGCCGAAGTAATTAAAAGTATTAATATTTTTGCTTTTCTAAAATAATTAAGCACTGTAATTGATTGATATTATTATATTTGATGATTGGCATTACTTTAAAAGGTCTTCTGACTCAGTCTGAAAACATCCAAGTCTGTTTTTACATCTAACTCTTACACCAATCCATTGGAAAATTTCCCTTTTTTGAAACAACCTTTAGCTAATTTCTTTAATGCTTCAATAAAACCTTCCATTAATAACCCGTTAAACAATGTTACATTTTTACACCTAAGGTATATTTTTTATTAGCTGGTGTGAGTAAATTTCTGCAATAATACCTGCTTGGAAAATTAAAAGTAATTTTTTATTGTGATATTTCTCTTTTCAGGGTCGTATGAAGTATGACCGAGTTCATGCCATATATAATAAGTTTCTCGAAAACCCAGACATTGATCCCACATTAGTGAGTTATTTTAAGTTTCATTATTTTAATTCTTTTGAATTAATGTGCTCCTAGCTAAGTTTGATTCATAGCATATGCATGTTGCTTGTTTTATCATATTATTTATACTCTAATATAGTTAAAATGCATTGATTTAAATGGAATGTTCTCATTTATTTCAAACAAGAATATTTTTAAACAAACTTAAATCTATTAAAATTTTAATGTTTTAGAAGCTTCTATTTACAATATATATTTTTATTTTTGCTGAACCGCAATTCCCGTATATTTCATAGGCTTACATACAGTACATGAAATTTGCAAGAAGGGCCGAAGGCATCAAAGCTGCCAGGACTATATTTCGAAAAACTCGCGAAAATGCCAAGACTAAATACCAAGTATTTGTTGCAGCAGCATGGATGGAATACTACTGCAGCAAAGTAAGTATTTTACAAAATAGGAATGACTAAATGGTTGCTAATAGTTAATTAATGGTCACATACTTTTTTAAGAAATGAGTAACTAAATTATACTGTATTTATAAGCTGCTGAACACAATATATTTTCAAATTAAAATGGATAATAATAGTTTTCTATTCATTTAACTTAAAATATTGAGCATGTAAGTATAATGTTATAGTTTAATTAGTTTCATTATAATATTTTAAACTTTTTTTTATAATAAGGGTCATTCAATAATTTTAGTTTTTTTTAATTATTGAATAACTTTTGGTAATTATTTGTACAATTTAATTTTTAAATTTTCTTCTTCGCAACTTCATTTAAGAGTTGAAACTTAATCTGCATTAAAATTAACTATTTTTGCATTTAAATTCTTTCAGTTTTCAAATTCTTGAATATTTTAGTTTGTTATTTCTTATACAACTTTTTTTTATTTGTAACAATTTAATTTATGTATTAAAAAATTATTTTAAAAAATATTTTTATTATATGATGTATGGTACACAGAGTACATCCCTTATTACAGGACAAAAATGTTGCAATGAAGATCTTTGAATTAGGCCTGAAAAAATACGGTGAAAACCCAGATTATGTGTTATGTTATATTGACTATCTTTCCCACTTAAACGGTAATTATCAGCTTGAATATTTTCCTATCATTTTTTTAATTGTTAAAACTTAAAAATATGCATATTTATGTAGCAATCCACAATTATATAGATGTTTTAATTATACTCAAAGTATTTTAATATAAGACAATTTCTTTTTTTAAACCAACTGATTTATTTTTACCGTTTAATTAAAAACAATTTATTATTTATAGATGACAACAACACAAGGGTTCTCTTTGAAAGAGTTCTTTCATCTGGAAGTTTACCACCAGATAGACAAATGTAAGACTTTGTTTTCCATAGTCATTTTAAAATTGTGCACCCAAATATGTTTCTAAAAATTTTTGAGACAGATTATAGAAAAGTTTGTTTCGATTATATTAACATTGTGATATTCTATTATCTTTCATATGTTGCTGTTATTAACTCCCAATTTAGTACAATATGAAAAATAGCTTTGTTTTAAAGGGAAAAATGAGATGTCCAAAGGAATAAATATTTTCATATTTTTTTTTGAAATTCAGAATTATTTTAATTGATTATCTGAATAACATTTTTAGTTGATATCCAAGTACAATGAAAATTCAGAAAACTCTTATTTGCTTTTTTATTAACCCAGCCATCTAATCTGGACATCTCAACCCAAAGAGTTTTCTGTTACAATTTTGTTTAGTTAATATTATTAAATACATTAATTAAATATTTTGATGACAATTATTTACTTTTATTAGTGAAATCTGGAATAAGTTTCTTGAATTTGAGTCAAACGTTGGAGATCTATCAAGTATCTTGAAAGTTGAAAAAAGAAGAGCTGCAGTTATTGAACAGGTAGATTGAAATATTTTTTTAGTTTATTAGCATGTTTTTTTCCTGGGCATGTCCACAGCAATATTTAAAGAAAACGTATTGGGACTATTTGGACCTTCAAGCATTCATTCTTATTTACTTTCTTATTGGTTGTAATTAGGTGTCAAAATCGTTTTGGTAGATACCACTATTTCCTCTCCCAGTGCTTTATTACTAAGTTGATATATATTCTCAGTTTTTTTCTGTAACAAATGGCTTTGAACTCAAGTTATGTGAACTTTTTTGCAAAAGGATTTTTATCCAGCTAAGTTCAATTTATTTTCTCGATCATTCAAAATTTCATTATCGTGTACAATTTTATACTATTTTTTTTTTTGTATTCTAAATATAAGACTATAGTACAAATATTGGAAATTTAAAATGGGATTAGTTAATGTGAAAATCATAAGCAGAGATGATTCAAGTCGGTTAACAGAAACGTTATTTGACAAGGATGAATGTTTAAAACTAAGTCTTTTATACTTTTTAATATTATAAATGATACACGTTTCAGCTAAAAGAATTTGAAGGAAAAGAAACAGCCCTCTTAATAGATAGATACAAGTTCCAAGATCTCTATCCTTGCACTGCTTCAGAATTGAAATCAGTTGGGTATAAGGTAAGAATACATTTTTATGTTTTATTTGGAAAATTCTTTAAAATATTTCTGAGCACCACCATAATAATTAAGCTAAGTAATATTACACGCCTACAAGGGACGATATTTAGCCTGAAAGCTACTGAAAGCCTAAATTATACTCTACATATTCTGTGCATTTGTATGTGACAAAGTGCACGGTTTTAATTACCTACAGTCCGTTGTTTCTAAACTGAAGGCCATAAAAAAGCATTGAATTGCCAATAGCTTCAGGTACTCATATGTAGTTAGTTGTCTATTAAATGCATTGCACTACATTATACCTTTTCCATGTCAGTGGTTCTTGTTTTCGTGTCTTGTTCTTGTATGTTTGTAAAGAGCATGCAAGTTGTTGTTATGTGGTCTACAGGTCTCTCCTGCAAGTTTATTTTACACTGGCAATGTTCTGCAGTTCCTAGTAGCACTCTTCCCTATTCATAATACTTTTTCCTTGCAGATAGCCTCAAAACATAACTTGCAATTACATCGGGCATACTAGTTTGAAAATTAAATATTGACAGACACCATTGTTGTAGGGATTTCTGATTCGCACTTTTCAGACAAGCAAGCTCGCCTTAAGTTTTCTCTGAAACTGAGACTTCCAGGCGAAAAGAAAGGGTTAGAACTTATTTTTAATTTCGATTCTCACTTGGCGTCTCACAATTTTAGAAGATTCCGGGAGTTTTATAAAAATTTAAGATTGGCAGAAATTAATTTTAACTTTGCAGAAGTTATGTTATCTTAATCCCAATTTAATGAACACTGGAAAATTATGATTTGAATATCCTAATAGATTCTTCACTTTAGATTTACTGAAGTTTTCTGAGCCTGGTTTCTTTTCTAAACAGCCAAAAATTACCCTGATTATGAAAAAAAAAATTTGTTTACTTAACAACAAGTTACGCAACAAGTCTTACTTAACAACAGTCAGTTAACAGAGAGTTATGGATAATCGCTTTACTGTTCGTCTTTCTGGATGTCATTGTGGACTGTTTCAGGACAATCAACCAATTCTTATCTTAATGTAACAATGAGCATTCATATATATTGTTGACTTATGGAACCTCTTTTGTCTTTAAACATTTGGAAAACAACTAGACATTTTATAATATTATAAATGCCTTCTTCTAAAAATCAGTGAGAACATAAGAAAACTATATATTGAAAATTATATTGTTTATAACAATTTAAAAAATCTGAAAAAGGTGGGAATGAAAGTGTTTAGTTCACAAAACTCGAAAATACAAGTAAGCCTTTTTTAATATGTAAATAATTTGTTGCGTTTTAGGAGATAGTAAAGCAGCATGTTTCCAGCTTGCCATCTTCACTAATAAAAGAAACCTATTCAGATGACACCAAAGACCGAAAAGCTCCATTCCCAATTCCTGATACTTCCCAGATGATTCCATTTAAGCCTCGCCAAATATATCGTGAGTATTGAGTATTGACCAAATCAAAGAAATTTTATGGAAGTCATCACTCTTTGAAAAATATTGTGTAGCAAATAATGATATTTTACCACTCAGTGTACATGTATATACGTCAGATATTAAATGATTAAAAGTAACCTGTACTACATCCCAATTTATCACTAGTACACAGTATTTATGAATTATTATTTTTCTTTTGTAGCCACTGCAGCCCACCCTGTTCCTGGTGGTGTCTTCCCCCCTCCCCCAAGTGCCTCTTTCCTTATGACAGTTCTGCCGCCGCCAACTTCATTCCAAGTGAGATACTTTCTGCATTCATTTCATGGTTCGAAATTCACTGTCATTAGTCACAGACTTTCATTGCAACTTGTTTTATCATGCCATTATCATCTTTTTAAAGTGGTTTCCACCCAGTCGGTTAGGCATTCGCCTAGCATGCAAAAGTTCCAGGTCTGGGCACCGCCAAAGTAACGGTATGCACAGCCAATAATGTCTGATGAATAATACCACATGTTAGAGGGAGTGCACAATAAATATGCTTCAAAGTCCCAACTCTGTGTACAATGTCGCCCTTAACTGTTGTGTTGGTTGCCTACTCAGGTGTCCACTCGTACTTGACTGTGGTCCTAAAAATATTACGCCCATCGACAATAGGCCTCATGTAGCTGTAGTGTGATGATAATTTAAATAAAACTAAACTAAAATGGTTTCCAAAGATCTGGCCAAAAATAATCCTCCAACCATCAGAAATTTGTCAAAATCCTGTATGTTGTGATTCTTAAATAGCAAAACTCCAGAGATGCATTTTTTGCGATTCTCCGACGATTGTAAAATCTAAGAAAACCTGCGATCATTAATTATAATTCCTAAAATTTAGAAATTCCAGCTCTCCCAAAATGGCGAAACTCCGATGATTTTATACATGCGCAACTACAGTAATCTAAAGAGTTTACGCATAAATTACAAGAAGCTAGCTTATTTCCATAAATATTTTTCTCAAAAATTCTCCCAGAAATTTTTTATTTGCACCTATATTTTTTAGTTAGTCCACAAATTACTCCTAAATTTTTGTATCTAATTTCTGACACTGATTCATTCACAGCTAAACTTTGTTACAATCAACTTGTGTATAATGGCAACTGGGTTGTAACGTCATAACCGTTCCGTCCCTTGAATTGACCATGCACCTAAATGTTATGATATCTTGCTTATAAAATTAATTTTTTATTAACTCATTGTTTATAAAACTAAAAAATATACTTTTATATGATATGCAAAACGCCTTCTTAAAGAAAAAAAAATCTCCTTCACTACTATGTTAAATGAATTGTTTATTTTTCAGTGAACATGACAGCTAATGATGTTTTTCTTGTTTCAGGGTCCATTTGTTAAAGTTGATGATTTGATTAAGGTTATCAAACACTGGAAGTTACCTGAAAATGGTAAGTTAAACTGATAACGTTTCAAAAACAAGCATGAAATTTCCTTATCCCTTTTTGTCAATTTGCCTAAATTCTGCTTTTTTATATATATTTTCGTTGTCCGGTTTAACCCGATTTTCACTAAATCGATATAACTTTGCTCTCATTTTGGCTAGTTAAGAGGGTATCTAATGTACTGCTTTAATAAGAAACAGGCAGCCAAGAATTTACTAACACTGTATCTTAACTTCGATTACAGCTCCCAAGATTGAAAACGGGTTATCAAAAGATATGGAGAAGTACTTTGAGCATGCCATCAATGCCATGGGAGACGGTAAAAAACGTAAAATGGACGGCATGGACGAAAGTGATGATGAAGATGGCGGAATGGTTCCTCCAGTCAAGGATGTGTATCGTGCAAGACAACAAAAGAAAGTCAAGTAGACGATGAATTGAAGAATTCTACGAAAGATGAGAGATTCTACGAACCAAATACTGTGTACATAGACTTGTATAGAACATTTTACTTATTGACATTTTGTTTTCAAAAAGATAATCATTGATTTTGTTTTGTGGTCTTTTGCTTTAGATTTGGTGGTCCTAAGGTTTACCTTTTTATCCTGGTCCACTAAAAACACCCTTAATTAGTATGAAATATCTTAATGAAATAGGAATAGGGCCCTAAGTCTTTTATTAATGAATAAGAGTAATTTAGTCCTGTGCACATGTTATTTAGAATCATAAGCATTCCATTTCAGAAATGATTTTATTTAATACTTGAAAAGCTAGTTAAGTTTTTCAAAAAGGAGGTTGAACGTAGCTTAGTCAAAATTAGGTTAAGTTTGGGCTCTTAGTCATGTTTAGTTAAACAAACTATATAGAATATTTTTGTATATTTCTTATATTAAATTTTAGTTTTAAATGAAGATTCATTACAGTTCTGAATTAGGCTGTTTTGAACTGTATATCCGGTTTTATTAGCAGTTGAAAATAATGCCAAGCCCTGTTTTACTTTGTTAATTGAAGTTTTTCATAATAAATATAAAACATAACACAATGAGAAAGCGTGAATGCTTTAACTATGGTTTATTTACTTCATAAACAAGACCACTTCCCCACTAGTCATGATTTACAACAATTATCCAACCATCTTTCCTAAAATAAAAGACCACATCCTCATTTTTCTCTGTGACAACGGCTTCCTACATGGTTTCTATCGATTATCAGGCATAAATGTGTAGAATGCTTGTGTTCATTTAATATTTCTTGACTTGATAAAGTGATGAGTTTTTGCATGAATGAAATATATTATGTAGTTTCTATGTACCTGATTTCACACTTATTTTAGTATAAAAAGCAAAATTCTATTAAAGTACGCTTTCATTCCTGAAAGACAGGTTGTAAATGTGTTTCACTAATGTTTCAATAAATTGATGACATTCACTGTGTTTGTGTAATCTTAGGGTTTAATCTTAGTCACATACAGTTTATTCATTGAAAATTATTTATATATATTTAACATAATCCAAAATATTATCTTATAAAACTGTCATCTAAATTCCTAAGATTTTCTACTTTTTCCCGGGACTAAGTAAAGTTTTCTGCTCATTGCCGAAATAAAATTGACAACTTCTCATGTTTTACGTCACTTGACTGTGATTCTAAATAATATATTTTATTCTAAATTATATATTTTTGTGATACTAAATTCATATTTGCGACGTCTGCCGCCAATAGCCCTCGTGTAGCTCTAGTGCGACGATAATTCAAACATTTCCATCATGTTTTAAAGATCCCTATGCCAGACTTACAAAAAGTTCCGAAATCTTTACCATTTGAGTTTAAAACAAAAATGAACCTACTTTAAATGAAAGACATACCAATATGGTTAAAGGAAGTCGATGATCCTTTAAATTGGACGCGATTAAGTGCTATTTACACCTTGTACACATGCATAGGACAACTCTTAACTAAAATTAAAACAAAAAACCATATATATTTCGTGGATGTAATTTTTCTTTTACTTGGTGTGCAAGATTCACTAATACAGGCAACCTTGAATGAAAAAACGCTAGAACAATAATTTTCATAATTTTATTTAAATGCCTTTCAAAAAAAGTTTAACTTTGTACAGAACAAAATTCATCGTCACATTAATCTTTTCACTGTTCTTTAACAGTATATTATGAATGGATGGATGCAAGACCATGAACCAGCCAATGTTTGGAATAGTATAAATAGTTATGAGGTATGATACAATAAATTCCAAGTAGAATCCTCCAGCATTTAATACTAGTACAATATTTTCACTTTCATTCTCGATGAACTTGATATAACAATAATTTAAAACCTTAACACCACCGTAACATCTTAGATGCATAACTCATTTACACTTTGTAATTAACGCATTTGGTTTAATTAATTTGCTTACATCATGTTGGATACTTTCAATAGAATATTTCTCGTACACTTCTGTTTTTAGGTTGTGGTTACAAAATATCTATGCCAATTAAGTTTTGGGGAACTTGCATATGCATAGCATATATATTACATGCATATGAAGGGAAAATATGCAATAAACTAAACATTTGAGGGCACTTAAGATTGTTGAAAAAAAAAAGTTTTGAGAGCGAATCTCATGTGCTTTTTTGAAATAAATTGCACAATAATAGTTACTGCAATAATTATTTATATTGAACAAATTTACAATGTTGTAAATTAACTATATTGCTCAAATTAACGATACAGTTAATTAACAATATTGTTCAAATTAATTTAAACACTAGTATAAACCTTGTTATTCGCTTATATTTTAAACAAGGAAATTATGAAAAGCATTAAATATTTTTATAAATAAAAAATGATATAGAAACCAGTTAGCACCTGACTAGTTTAGAAGTGACACTTAAAAAAATCCTCAATAGGTTAACATAGTTATAAAAAGCTCGTTTTTTTTTAAATAAGACATATAATGCTATCACCAAATTACACTTTCGACGACATAATCACGATGAAATGCATATCACACACGGCAATCACATTAAAGGCTTAGTTTTGCACAGTCTGCAATTCTAACAGTTTCGGTCTAGAATGTTAAACTGCTAAGTCCGAATTTTATTTGGTCACCAACACAAAATGTAGGTGCTGATCTATAGATCCTCTATATCATGCAACAAATTCTTGCTTGCAAGTTGTCCTGTGAAACAGAATCAGTTAAATTCAAGATAATATATCGAACTAAAATTGCATATAAAGATTGATAATTAAAAATTTGCAGCAAATTAATTTGTATCCTATTAGTTTCCCCTTTTTACACGGTTTGGGTCCGAGAAAAAGAAAAATGGAATGTAGCTACAAAACTCACATTCTGCAAAGGAGATATAAATAAGATACAGAGCCCAGTCCGTTCATTTAGAATACTTTTGACAATCGTTAATTCAATTACAGTAGGGTTCCGTTTATCCGAAGGGTACGGGACCATAATTGAACAGCAAAAATAAAAAAGTACTGCATATTTTGATAATTAAATCCAACTTCACAAGTACGTATTTTTTTTGGTGTATTTATGTATACGTATACATTTCATATTTTAACCGAAAGGCTCGGGAATTTTTTTGATAAACCAAATTTCGGATAACCGGGATTAGGATAAACGGGACTCTACAGTACACTCTTAAAACAAAAGAGTGAAATCCACTCCAGTAGGAGAAGTGCATTTTCGACACTGGAAAGGAGTGAATATTAACTCAGACTGAGTCAAAATCACTCATTTGGAGTGATCCTGTCGGAGGTTTAACACACAAAGGATCCACTCCTTTCGGGGAAGTGCATTTTCCAGACTGGAGGAGTGAAGATTAGCTCAGACCGAGTTAAAATCGCTCGTTCGTTTTAAGAGTGTAGATGAAGTCGCCAATAAACAGGCCGGACGCCGGACAAACATCTTGCTGTTTACCGTGGAGAATGCCAATTTTGCAACGATACACACTTCCAATACTAAATTTTCATGAGCAGATACTTAAAATTTGATTTAAACGTTTAGGATAAGTAGGTTAACATTCTAGATCGATGCTATTGTCCATCGATAAAACTAGACAGACAGTCCAGTGTAGAATAATAAATACCCGCCACCAGATGGACAGATTTTTATGTTGAGGAGAAAGTATACTAGATACGTTTTGTGAATATAGTTTCATGGGATCAGTCTTCCAGTATGAGACTTGGGTAGAAATGAAGTTAATAGCATCTTCACTGCTAGAACCCTAGAGTTTTGCTTAGAGCTGAGTGTTTTAAAGTTTGCTGCAACATCGGTTCCAGACGATGTTTAACATTGCCGTAAGTACTAACCATCACCAACTGTGATTAAAAAATACTCAACTTTTTAATACTTTGGTACACTGTACCAAATATTTTTTGAAATTAGGGCGATTTTATAACGTCGTCCAAATACCAAGACTTCTTTTATGCAGAAGATTAGAATCCAACACTTCTTAATTCTATAATTATTTCATTTATGAATTTAATACTTTATAAAACTGTTATTTCTTCTGATCCTTTATAAAGTCGAATATATACCTTTTCGATAGGTATTCGTCACAATATTTACGTCATTTTTACGTCTGACGATATCAATATCGAAATACGACAGCTTCAAGACATTATTTTCCCAATAATTTCACAATTCCCTTAGTTTCAGAACAACTTATCACGTTGCAGGTTTCTGTTCCCTGTCTATCAGCGGCGTGTCGTCACTGGCCGAGCTCACAGTCCCACACAAAGGCGTCTGTTGCGACGACGCCCCAGCGTCACCGGCGTCTTCCGTCCTGCTGTTGTCTTTCGGTTTGCGATGCACCAGCACTTTCGTCCTTTCGTTCGTCCTAAACTCGTCCTCGTCGTCTATATCAGCGTCGTCAGCACCAGAGGACTCTCCACTGTAGGCGACCTTCGCCAGAGACCCGGTTTGCGACCAAGTTGGAGACCGGTTGACGATGGTCGCTTCACTTCGGCAGTAGGGAATGGGTCGGGATGATGATCCTGTAGTAAAGAGTTATGCGTTTTCGTTAGTTAAGGGGGAATGGGCGTGCAGGACCGGGGGTCTCCAAACTCAAGTGCCTCAATGTTAATCCAATGGGAAAAAATTATTTTCGCTGCCACATTTCTCCGGCTGTACTGAATATTTCTACAAGCGGATTTTTTATGTGATAAATGTAGCTGACTTACAGGTCTCTATCTTCCCACTTTTTGAAATTAGTACGAATATTTTTTTTAATATTCAATAAATTATTTTACACAAAATATTCGAAGCAATTTCAAAAAGTGGGAAGATAGAGACCTGTAAGTCAGCTACATTTATCACATAAAAAAATCCGCTTGTAAAAATATTCAATACAGCCGGAGAAATGTGGCAGCGAAAATAATTTTTTCCCATTGGATTAACATTGAGGCACTTGAGTTTGGAGACCCCCGGTACTGCACGCCCATTCCCCCTTAGCACTTATTTTTACATATATATCGTATAATAGGTTAGGTTTGAATATCGTCGGACAAGATCTACACGAAGGCTATTGATGAAGGGCGTCGTATTTTAGAACCACAGTCAAGTGACGAGCCGAAACCTGAATAGGCACCAACGCATCCGTTAACGCAGCGTTAGGACTTTGAAGGATATTTAACGTGCACTCCCTTACACAGGGTATTATTCGTCGGACATTTTTGGCTGCAGGAGCCGTTTATAGGTCGGCAGTTATTTTGGCGTTGCCCGGACCCGAACCGGGGACCTTCCGCATGCTAGGCGTGTGCCTAACCGACTGGGCTCCCCAGCCCCTATATCGTATAATATATTTTAATAAGACTCTAAGTACCTTCGCTGTCCTCTTAGTGGTATAAAACATTTATAAAATTTTAATTAAAAGATTTAATTTTTGATCTTTTTAAAAAAATTTACTCTTTAAATATTTTGCCTTAAAAATAGCTCAATTGTACATAAGTAGAGTGACTCTTCTATTCTAGTAATTAAGTTAATTTTGGGTACAAGAAATGAAATACTTCCATAAATATTACCTTAAATATTTTAACTTAGAATCTTACGTAATATAGTAGAATTCAGCATATTTCCAGATTTTAAAGATTAATATCTTTAGAACTTATCCATGAACACTTGAATTTTTTTAACATTTAAATTTTAAGTAGTTAATTATTAGTTAAGAAGTATATGTACGAACCCTGTAAAGAATACGGCGTGAGCTGGCCGCTCTGGCTTTTGGTATGGCACATGAGGCTCTGCTTAAGCTGCGAGTTGCTTTGACTAGAGAGAGACCTCAAGAAGTTGGGCAGGTTCCGCAAAGAGATCTTCTTGAGGGAGTTGTCAGAGATCGCTTTGCGCTGCCTGGAAAAAGTTAGATGACGTTTGGGTATTTTTTGTTTTTACTTCATCATCATAGATGGCAGCACCAAAATAAATCATATGAATTTTGGTGCTGCCATCTAGGTAAAATAGAAAGATTTAAAAGACATAATTTAACGTATTAGACACTATGCTTTACAACAATAAATTATATGAGGTATGATGCATAATACCTTGTATACCAAGCTATAATACCTTAAAGTAGCACCCAAACCGTTTTATAACAATAGCATCTGAACTTTTGACAAGTAGAAAGACAAGTTTAACGATCTAATATTTTATACTTTTTTTGTCTTGCGCACTCTCTGTTAAAAGGACTACTGGATAGAGACCTTCGAATGTTAAAGTGTGACTTTATAACCCACCAAACCATTATGGCCCCATGAAGATAGTCATGAAGGGAAAGTGAACCTTTGCCAAATATTGCTACTCTTCCTGCAAGACGTTACTCAAAGCATTTGTTGATCCTCGAAAGAGGGTGCGGGTTCGAACCCCACTTCTGACAATACTTTTCAGTGTTAATGCAAGGATTTTGTCCAATTTTATTCCAAGTCAATTTACCCCCTTAAAAGGAAGCTTTCGATGAAGGAGTAAAACCCTGATTTGTAAGGACTGAAATCGATCAATCAGCCCTGAATCGAATCATAGATATCAGCGCCTTATCTTCAATTGGGTGGTTTGTTAGAATTCACATCAAGCGATGCGTCCGCATCGTAAGTAGCTTAGGTCTTAAGGCAGTGCTTAGTAAGCTAAGGCCACCGTTATCTTATTCGAATAGGTAGAAGATGGCCTTTCGCACGTTTTGGACGCTCTTATCAAACCACGACTGATTCGCGATTTTGTAGCGCTGAGATCAACGTTAATTTTGGTGCCTCGGTCACGTGACAATTAGGGGCAACAAGAAAGTGGAAAGTTCGGACTCACTGCTCAGCGTCTGAATTTGACTAACCAGAGCTAAAGGGTGTTTTGCGTCGACGCTCGTCGGGTATTGTTCGATTTAAGATTTCCACCTTGAGGATCCTTTTGGTGGACAATGAGTTACTGAGGCAGTTATAGATTTAATATGCACTAGAACTGTTAATAAAAAATCACTATTTCGTCACTTAAGTTCACATATGTGCTATCTCTATCTCCACAACGGATCAGATTTACTGTATGGTCACCCTTGACGCGATTTTTTTTCAGATTTGGCAATAAATAATTTTTGCAGCAACCAGTCAGATTCGATTGATGATTCGAATTCTTATACTTCGCAACGATGACGTTTTCCGGCAACCCTGTCTGACCACCATTTATTAACGCAGCATATAGGACGTGACGTCAAAAGTCGCCAGAATACGGACTTGACTTTTGGCGCGATTTTGGAAAGTTCGCCAAGGACTACCGTACAGTAAATCTGATCCGTTGTGCAAAGTGAGATAGCACATGTGGGAACTTAAGCGACGATTTATACGATGGTAAAGACAAAGATCTGTAGGCCAAGGCTTCAAAATCCACAGTGCATTTACCTGGAGAAGAGTCGGAAGTCGATGCCCAGGGACGACATACTCCGCGACTTGTTCTTGGACATCTCCTCCGAGCTCACGTGGACGGAGGGCGAGGGACGAGGGGGCTTGCGGCGGGGGGCGGACGCGGAGAACTCGCCGTAGTGGCTCGAGGAGGGACCAGACATCCTGTTCAAAACAAAGAAACAAATACATAATACAGTTGAACTCCAATTATCCGAAGTGTTGCTGGTTAACCGACTATCAGGGGGGGGGGGGGGGAATGCCACCTGGCTGTCTGTTACTATTTGTCTTCTGTTGGATGCCATTGCCTAGCAATTTCTTTAGACCGACCAAAAAATTGCCCGGACATCCCACAAAGACAAACAGTGACAAATGGGATATTATAAAATTTAATATGCCACATATAAACTTTTTGTGGACTTCAGATTCTGAGATAAGTTTAATAAAAAGAAGTATTACAAAAAGCTATGACTCAAACAGCCAAAACAGCACCTTATGCTTTGGTTTGGTTGATGATGGTGGAAATTGAATTGCATGATGTTACAGTAAATGATTGAATATACCGTTAATTCCGATTAATTCCAATCATCCGAATTTGATATTACGATCATGGATAGGTCCCAATTACTTCGGATAATTGAAATTCTACTGTAATAGCATTGAAAGCTGCCTATACACAGAGGAACAAGATCGAGAACAGAAATCGCCACTCTTCCCCCAAGACATTACAGAGAGCATTTTCACTTGTTAGGGATTGGTTCGTGACGTGTGTGGCGGTTACCACACACGCAACATCAATATTCCATCAACGACTAGGTGGCGCTGATGTGTTCCTACTATTTCTCTACTCATGTTCCTACTATTATTTTAGATTACAACGTTAATAATCGTATATAAGCCGAGATAACTCATCTCCTCTTTGAGGATCCTTTTGGAAGATTGTGAGTTATCGAAGCCGCTACAACGTGTCAACGTGACGTGTCAAACCAATGAAACACGTGACGTGTCAAATCAATCACTCGAGTGAAAATGTTTTCGGTAACGCTTTGCAGAAAAAGAGACAATGCTCATCAGAGTGGCAGATTCATGTGTTCCGTCCGTCCATGTGTGCCTAAATTAAGTATCATGAAAGAGAATATTCAAGAATATGTCGTTGGCTTAGAGAACAAACATGTCACGTGGATTGTTGATACAAAATATTTGGTGATATGCTTGACAGTGGCTATGATAGACTTTAAGATGTCGCAATAGTTTGATTCAAAACCAAGGTCGAAATGTGACTACTTATACTAGCACAATGTTTACTACCTAGGTTTTACGTTGCAGAACGCAGGGAAGAAAAAAGAATAAATTAAAATTATAAAACTTTCAATGTGCTCTTCTCCCTAATTACATATTAAAAAAATCTCCCTTCTCGAAATTTCTTGTTTTATAAACGCACTAAATTTAGAGACACTGTAACAGGGTGATAGCGTGATCTGCTACCAATAACTAAGTAGTAAGCTTCAAAGTAAGAATGAGATTTAAATCGCATAAAGTATGGTTTAACCGTGTATAATAGAAAAATTTAAGCGTAGCTGCGACAAAGCAAAATACATACAATTTACATACATATAACAACCATGCATTTCAATATCACCGACTCACCTCGAAGCGCTGTTTCTGGCGGATGTGGGAAACTCTTTCTCGACCGGCGAGTGAGCATCGAAGTCCTCGCTGGGCTGCTCAGACAGCGACGTGTCTGCCGTCTCCTTGCCAGAGTCGGTCTTCCGGTCGTCTAGCGATCGGTCGGTCGACATGTTGTGATCGTCCTTGGAAGTGTTCACCTCGCTGCTGTCCTCGTTGCTTGTCTCCACCAAGCGGTTGTAGAAGCAGTTGAACTTGTCCTCCAGTTCTTTGCTCTTGAACCTAATGAAGGAGTATTGGGGATGATTTAGAGTTGTGTAATGAATATAGATGTGAAATAATCTCAGTTTTAAGAGTTTAGTTTTGTAAGTGTATATTTTTTCGTAATGATGGTTGTCACATAATGTGTTCCTTCAAAATATCATTACCCTTAACAATTTTAAGAAACCAGACGCACATTAAAATTCTGCAACCCTTTGTAGTATTTTCAATGTTAAATTCAATACATTTTTCATCTAAACCACCTACATAAGCAGAGTTGAATGTAATATTATTCTAATTCGTTTGAATTGACTTGGCATAATTAACGTCACACCAGATCTACAGTTACTATTAGCTCTTCTAACTCGCTATATTAACCTGACTAGAACACGCAAAAGAAGTTTTACACGCTAAAAGATGTTTTATAGATCTAGTACTCTTGTGTACCTGATTTTTATTCAAAGTGTGTCAAACCTATAGATTGGACAAGGTCTCTCGAGCAACTTTATGTCCAAAATTCGTCTATCACAAAGATACCCCTTAAAAGACCTTATTGAAATCTGTTGCCAATAGCCAGTGCCTACTCTCGGGCTAAAAAGCATATCAAGTTCTGAACTATACCATCACATGCCTTTGCAGTGCAATCAACAAAATGACTTGTACTAGAATCAACTAAAATACGGACTTATACTAATACTAAAACTACAGAAGAGTTACGGCAACTCCCTTTAACCGCCATAGACCATTCAGTATCAATTCACAGCTCTAAAGTCAGTAGTGACGTATCTTATACTATAATACGAGGAATTGGACCCAAGTCGAAAATCGCCCCAGAATTAATAAATTTCGGTAAACTTAGGGGTCTGGGGTTTTTGGCCACGACGAATCGATTGGCACAGGTTTTGAAGCGCTACGGTCAAGCAGTTCGGAGTTACAGATAGGATATTTTCAAACTTCATTAGTTCGCCATAATGGCTACTTTCGTGATGCCGTCTGCTAAAGCTATAAGCCTCTGCTTAAGCTATAAATGTTTAGTTAAGATTTTAATTTTTCAAATTTAAATAAATTCAACCTTGCTTTAAACTTTATTGAGTTTTACAGAAATGGTAACATGAATATTTTTTTAGTTCCAATCAGCAGACGATTTTAGTTCTATTCTGTTCATTGGCGATTTTTGGCGATCTTGAAAATTTAACGTATGGTTGCTATACTTATCGAGTTGAATGAAGTAAGAAATGGAATGTTTACCACATTTCGACATTTTCGTTGCTTTTCAATTATACAAAGGTAAAGTTTTAAAAGTCATAGGAAATGAAATGTAATTGATAATTGGCGTTTAGTTGAAAAGCAACGAAAATGTCGAAATGTGGTAAACATTCCATTAATACGAGGAATTGGTGCCAAGTCGAAAATCGCCCCAGAATTAATAAACTCCGGT